>PVIA01001060.1:0-322342 GCA_004024845.1 Tonatia bakeri
TTATAGTGAAAATTAATATATTTGACTTTGTTTCCCTATCTTCACTCTAATATGTTGTACCTTTTATTTTTAATGCCTTTTCTCTATGAATTTACTTTTTTATTTTATTATAGTAATTTACTATTTTTATCAGAATCTTATTAATTTTTTGAATTATGATTCTTCTATTTTAAGAATCTTTTTTCAGCTATCCAGCTAGATTTTTTCTTACATATACCAAGTCACTTTGTCATTATTCATTTAGAATTCAATCATATTACAAAATTATTAATATTTTATGTATTCATTGTAATTTTATAATTATTTAGGTTTATCTATATATTTACAAAATCAATTATTCTTATTTTAAATTTCTTCATATTTAATTTGTTATTCTGATATATTTATTTTTAAAATCTTTTCTTAGGTATTGCTCTTAAGAGTAATGCAGGCTGTTGTAAATTGTGCTGCTATGAACATTGCAGTGAATAGGTTCTTTTGGATTGGTGTTTCAGGGTTCTTAGAATATAATCCCAGCAGCAGGATTGCCGGGTCAAAGGCAGCTCCATTTTTAGTTTTCTGAGGAAATTCCATACTGTTTTCCACTGTGGCTACACCAGTCTGCATTTCCACCAACAGTGCACTAGGGTTCCCTTTCTCCACATCCTCTCCAACACTTGTTTGTTGATTTGTTTATGATGACCATTCTGACTGGTATGAGGTAGTATCTCCTTGTGAAATTAATTTGCATCTCTCTGATTGCTAGTGTTACCATATGATCTCACCTTTAACAGGAACATAATCAACAAAAGAAAAAAGCAAACAAAATATAACCAGAGACATTGAAATTAAGGGCAATCTAGCAATAACCAGAGTGGACAGGGGTGGGGAGAAGAGGAGGAAGGGTTTTCAGGAACAACTATAAAGGACACATAGACAAAACCAAGTGGGAGACTGGAAGCAAGAAAGGGAGGTGGGTTTGGCTGGCATGGGAGGGAGTGGTGGGGAGAAAATGCAGAAAACTGTAATTGAACAACAATAAAATAATTTTAAAAATAAAAAAATATTAATGCAGGCTGATATCATCCCTCCTTCCTTAAATATCTTCAAGTATTTTTTATTTCATGTTGGTAGAAAACAATGACTAGGTATATGAATGACATCTTGACTACATGTAGAATTATTGGAAATTAAATCCATTTCCCAAACCTTTTATAAATATTATTCCTTATGCTGTATCTGTTTAAGGGTGTTGATTCATATTAATTAAAAGGTGATATTTTTCTATCTGACAATTCCCCAGAAGTTTTATTTATATTTTCAAGATTATACCAAGGCCTATATACTTTTTAATCTGCTCGGTGTTACATTTGGTGGAACTTTTAATCAGAAAACATTGTTATTTCATAATTACTTATTTAATTATTTCTTCTCTTCTTTCTTTCTACCCTTTCTGGTAATTTTATGCAAATACAGTGGTATTTTGAATTCTGATCTTTTTCTCTGTTTTATCTGATATTACATACTTCCTAGAGTCATAAGATAGCTCCTTGGTAATAATTAATAGTTGTACTTTGTGGGAAAGACAAAGCAAAATGTTCTAGCTCTATATAACCCAAAGTATATACAAAAGAAAAAAAAAGTTAAAAAGCATATTAAAAAAAGATGTGAAAAATTAATAAACTGAAAGATATACCTAAAATTACCCCATAAATAATAGAAATAAAATGGAGACATAATTACAAAAGACAAGCTCAAAATCATGAAGAATAAAGTGAAGTATAACATGAAGTCAAAATTTCTGAATTAGATGTTAATGAGATAAATGAGAAAAATGTTTTTAAACATGAAAATTTGTGAAATAAATATGATATTTATAGAGTGAAAGGAACATACCAATAAAATAAAACTTCTGATTATCTAACATCACTCTAAAATATGCAAAGCTAGGGGAAAAGATACAAATAAAATATATAAACAACACAGTTTTATATTAGATCTCAAAAGCTTCAATAAGAAAATTCTACAAATTCTACAAATCAATAAGAAAAAATGGAAAGTTGAAACAAAGTGAGTCAATTTTTTAATCATAAGAGGAAACAGTAACAGAGAATAAAAATATATACAAAGCTTACTTCATTTGGGAATCAAAAAATATGCAAATTAAACCATAAGGAGACATCATTTTACGTATGCTTTAAATTTATTCAACATTTATTTCACAGAGTACTCGTTAAATATGAGATACTGTTTTAAAAACACACAGGACTGTAAAATTGGAGAATGCAAAGCAGGTTAACTGTCTTCTCCAAGTTTATAAAATGGTACAGAGGTAATTTCTACAGAGATTGGGATGAAAATAGTCTCTCAGTTTGAGGAAACCATTTTTAACAATCAATTATTCAGCGACTGAAATGATGTATGGAAAAGAGATATGTTATTTAAATAATTTATAGACAACTAGTAAGATACACTTTTTCCAATTGTAAAAATACAAGTTTAACTAAGATATTTCCTATTTTTAGTCTTTTGAGACATATTTAATTATGCTCTTTACTTATAATAATATTATAATAATTACTTATAATAATATTGGACTAGTGCATATCATCTAAAAATCAGCATTACATATGTCTACTTCTCTCAATTCATGGTAAACATTTTTAAGAACAAGAATCCTAGTTTTTCTTAATAGATAGCTAGAATCCATTATTGTATCTGTCTTACAACAAAATTTAGTTTCATAAATAAAATATTGAAAAGTAGTCAATGTGATAGAAATTAAAATCTAGACAAAAAAAACCTTTATTTTCTTTGGTAGATAATGAAAAATCAATAAATATGGACTTATATAATCAAACCCATATTTTAAGAGGATTAATAATCAAACCCATATTTTTTTTTTTTATACAATTTTTTTTAAAGATTTTATTTATTTATTGTTAGAGAGGGAAGGGAGGGATGGAGAGAGAGAGAGAAACATCAATGTGCGGTTGCTGGGGGCCACGGCCTGCAACCTAGGCATGTGCCCTGACTGGGAATCGAACCTGCGATGCCTGGTTCGCAGCCCGCGCTCAATCCACTGAGCTACACCAGCCAGGGCTTCAAACCCATATTTTAAGAGGATTAATTTATCTGCACTGAACTTGATACACCAGAGAAGGGAAAAGACTGAGTTACAAAGTAATTAATACAGTCCATAATAACAGCAGATGAGAAAAGCTAATGTGATCTTTCAGCATGTAAAAAATATTAAATGAAAACTGTTTAACTATTTCTAAGATAGATATTGATGGCTAAGGATTAAAAATATTTGTTTAGCATAAGTTTCTCCATAGTGTCTTAAGCATAGAATTCCAGCTGCAATGCTGGAAGATGAAATTAATCTAGTAAGGCAGTTAAGGGGAAGCAAACATCAACACAACTGAATTGTGTGTCAATAGGTATCTAGGGTGGTTCAGAATAAAAAGAGTAAAGAAGTGTCGATTGTCATGGAAATATTCAAATTATTCAATGTGGAAATTATATTTCTGGGAGAAGATGAATATTGTAAAGGATTATAGTACCAAAGGAGTAAATAGAATTGAAAAATAGAAATAGCAGATGTTATCTTTTGTTTCCTACTTGTCAGAGCCAGCAACTCCATTCTTAACATTATGATTTAAATTCTGGTTTCCCACCATCCACTAGGCATCAGGTGTTTGAATTTAATCTCAATACTGGATAGAAAAGCTTCAAACTAAAAATGGCATTGTTCTCTGAGAACACTGCTATAAAGAGGGAGGGGCATCTTCAATAGTGTCAACAATAAAAATGAAGTAAAAGACTAAAAATAAAAATTTGAGCCCATGTCAAATTCTTCACATAGAACTGATGAGTATAAATCAGGATGTTTGTAGTGTGCTTTAAACCTTAAAGAACTAGCAAGTCATTCCCTTTTTTGTGGATCTGTTTATAAGTCTATTATCTATAATCTTCACTTTTTTATATTTCTACTTTTGTAATATAGGAAAACAGACATAAATAGTATATTAATATTAGACTAAGTGATTCTTGAACACTCAGAAATATTTTCCATTCCAAGATGCATAAATTAATTTTAGAATGTGATTTTAAATTTTCTAACAGAGATAATACTTTATACCTAAGTAGGAACTGCCATGAGGTCATTTTGGAAATCTAAATCTATTTTCCAGATTGGATACAGCTTCTATTTGAACACATTTTATGTTTACTTTTATATTACAAATGTGGAATATTTTAAACTAAAATGTAATATACTTTCTTGGTGAATTTTCATGTTCTAATATGTAATCACCTGTATATAGTTTATAATATTAATTTATATTTCTATTGATTTGACCAGAAAAAAATGAAGTGATTTGAAGGCAGAATAACCCATTTCTGTAAAAATACTGTGTAATTTATCATTCTGCTACTCTCTTTGTCTGCAATGTGTAGAAATGAAGCTTGCTCAACACTACTTCAAAAGAAGAGCTAGTTGATGATCAGTACTACTATCTCCAGTTTGTTGAAAGTGTAACAGGGCCTCCTCCAAAGAGAGATTTGTAATGGGGTCCAGAACTCAGGGTGTTCAGGAAATATGAAAAATATAGGATGTCTTCACCCCCACAAATCTGAACTGGGGGATGGGACACAAGGAGCAGGGCCATTGAATTATTTTGTATAGCAACAGTTTTGTAAATAACCTCAGGAACTGTGGATTTAACGTATCTATAACTTTTGACTGGTTTCATGAGTATGTTAAATGGCTGTGGCTGTGCTTTGAGCCAGCGCAATGGGAGCCACTTCGACCTGTGATGAAACTGGGAGGCAGCTACCCCTGGTTACAGCACCTGCCTGCGTGAGAGTTTGGAGATGATTGGCTCCACATCACAGGGCCACGCCTGTCCAGATTTACTATGGCAGCCCAGAAAAGCTGAGACAATATGGGAATGTTAGCAGGTGTAGCTAGTTGTGGGATGAGTTGGAAATTGGGCTGCAGAGGATGATTGGCACAGGGATTTAAACCCAGGCATGGCAGCCAAGAAGGAGAGAATTACGAGAATCATGCAGCTTTGGCAAGAGAGGGGACCCATGCAATTTTGGGGCTCCCTTTGCCACACAGCATAGAAAGCTGGAAAGCAAGATGTAGCCATGATGCAGATCTCTCTCTTAGTAATTTGGAAGAATGCAGGAGAGATGCTGCAGGAAGGAATGGGGTGAAAGGACTCTTGCTGGTGGGCCAGGAAAAGATGTCACATGGATTTGGATTAAGAACTGGAGATCCTGGAAACATAGCTGTTGGCCTTAGGGATGGAGGGAGGCCTGCCAGCTAAGCACGGATTACTGGGAAGAACCAGGGCCTACCCAAACCACAACTTCTATTCTTTTCCTGAGATGTAGTATCTCAGACTGGGCAAAGGGAGGAAGGAAAGACAGTTTGTGTTTGTGGGTATTTCAAGGGTCTTTGGAGTTTTAATGAAGACTTTAAGTCATTACTGTTAAGCCTGTATAACTTTTGAATAAATAATTCCTTTCCTTTTCACCAATCTCTGGCATTGAGAGCTATAAATTTCTGGTGGCAGGCAAGATGAACCTAATACAGGGAAACCCTGGGAGAAGGGTGGGAGGATTCATTCAGTAATAGTATCTCATCCCCCCAAAGGGGTCCATTCAGTAACAGAAAAAATACTCACCAAGGTAGTATTTATAGCATCAAAAACATTGATTGGTACTAAAAAATATTCTTTTTTTTGATGGTATGGGTATAAAATTCGTTTTGGCCTTACTATATATTCATAGTCACTACTGAAATGAAAGCTGATTTCTACATAACCAAAATACAGTTTCAGTTATTTCTGACACAGAGACCCTTGTCATAGATTCTTGCCATTTTTAACACAAAATTTTAGTTTACTTTCAGTGTATTTTCTAGGCATATGTAAACAGAAATTGGTTATAGTTTTACATTAGAAACATTTTTTTGTATATTGCATTTGTGCCCAACCCAAAGTCAAACTGTCTTCCATCACCATATATTTGACCCCTTTATTCTGTAACAGGCATCTCAGCATCCTTTCCTCTGATACCACCATACTGTTGTCTGTGCCCATAAGTTTTTGTTTGTCTTGATTGTTCATTTGTTGCTTTCAGTTTTATATTCCACATAACAGTAAAATCATAAGATTCTTGAATTTTCTGCCTGACTTATTTCACTTAGCATGATATCCTCAAGATCCATCTGTATTGTCACAAATGGCAGTATTTCATATTTTCTTATGGCTGAGTAGTATTCCATTATGCACAAATATACACTTTTACATTTTTTCTTTATCCAGTCATATATCAAAGAACACTTTGGTTATCATTTCTTAGCCACTGTGGATAAATATTTTTCAATTATTTCATGTCTTTTTCAATCACTTTAAATAATGCCTTGTAGTATCAGTGGTCCTTCACATCCTTTGGTAACTTTATTCCTAGGTATTTGTTGTTGTTGTTGCAATTACAGAAATAATTTTTACCATTTATTTTTAAAATTTCATTGTTAGTATATAGTAATGTAATGGATTATTGTACTTTGATTTTGTATCCTGCAACTTTAATGCATTTGTTTATTATTTCTAATAGCTTTTTGGTAAGATATTTTAGTATTTTTTATATAAAAAATTTTGCCATCTCAAAATGTGATAATTGTACTTTTTCATTCCCAATTTGGATTCATTTTATTTCTTTCTTCTACCTAATCGCTCTGGCTGGAACTTAAAGCACTATGTCAAATGACAGTTGTGAAAGCAGACAGCCTTATCTTGTTTCTCATCTTACTGGAAAGGATTGAAGTTCAGTATTTCACCACTGAGTATGATATTAACTAAGATTTTATCATATGTGGCCTTGATTATGTTGACGTATTTTTCTTACATACTCACTTTTTGAGTGTTTCAATCATAAATGGATAATGAATCCTGTCAAATGCTGTTATGCATCTAATGATACAATCAAAGGATTTTTATTCTTCATTGTGTTAATGTAGGGTATTAACAATGATTGATTTTGCCTGTTGAATCTTTGTGCCCTGAATGAACCCCACTTAAGTGATATATTATTTTTTAAAAATATATTGTTGTGTTAAATTGGGTAGTATTTTGTTTAGGATTTTTGCATCTGTATTCACCAGAAATACTGGTTTGTAGTTTTATTTTGTGTGTTTGTTATCTTTTTCAGGCTTTGATATCAGGATTTTGTTGACCTCATAAAATGTGTTAGAAGTATTGTATCTTCTTTAATTTTTTGGAATACTTTGAGGATAGGTATCAAATCTTTGAATGTTTGGTAGAATTCACTGGTGAAACAATCTGGTCCTGGACTTTTACTTTTGAGGAGGTTTTTGATGGTTGTTTCAATTTCCTCATTGTTGATCAATCTATTATGATTTTCCAGTTCTTTGCAATTCATTCTAGGAAGGTTGTATATTTCTAAGAACTTATCCATTTCCTCTAGGTTATTAAATTTGGTTGTATATAGTCTTTCATAGTACTCTTTTATGATCCTTTTTATTTTTCTGGTGTCTATGGTGTCTAACTTCTCTTTCATATCTAATTTTGATTATATGAGTTCTTTCTCTTTATTTCTTAGTTTATCCATCAGCTTGTCGATTTTATTAATATTTTCAGAAACAAGTTCTTGTATCACTTTTATATACTCTTGTGTTCTCTATTCAGTTTAATTCTGCTGTGTTTTTTTTTCCTTTTATTCTTCTGACTTTGCTTTGCTTTGTTTTTCCCTAGTTCTTAAAATGGGCTTTAATGATATAAATTTCCCTCTTATTACTGCTTTCACTGCATCCCAGGAGTTTTCACATGTATTGTCATCCTAATTTGTCTCTCTATATATTTTGATCTCATTTTTAATTTCTTCTTCCACTCAGTTGTTTTTTAACAGGGTGTTGTTTCATCTCCGTATATTTGTGTTTGTTTGATTTTTCACTTCCTTTTTGCAGCTGATTTCTAATTTCAAAGCATTAAGGTGGAAGAATATGCTTGGTATGATTTTTTAAATATGTATTATTGCTTATGCTATTACATTTGCCCTACTTTTTCTCCCCTTTATCTTACTCTCCCCTGTACCCCTCCACCTTCTAGCATCCCTCCCCATTTTGTCCATGTCCATAGATTTTACATATAAGTTCTTTGGCTTCTCCATTTCCTATCTATTTACTTCCCCTGTCTATTTTGTGCATACCAATTATGCTTCTTATTCCCCATATCATTTCCCCCCATGCTTCCCCTCCCCCTCTCCACTGACAACCCTCCCTGTGACCTCAATTTCTTTAATTTTGTTCCTGTTCTAGTTGTTTGCTTATTTTTTGTTTTTTTTTCATATTCAGTTATTGAGAGTTGTGAGTTTGTTGTCATTTACTGTTTATAGTTTATTATTTTCTTCTTCATCTTAGATAAGTCTCTTTAACATTTCATAGAATAAGGGTTTGGTGATGATGAATTCCTTTAACTTGACCTTATCTGGGCATCACTTTCTCTGCCCTTTCACTATAAATGATAGCTCTGCTATATAGAGTAATCTTGGATGTAGGTCCTTGCCTTTCAAGACTTTGAATACTTCTTTCCAGCCCTTCTTTCCAGTAGAGTTTCTTTTGAGAAATCAGCTGATAGTCTTATGGGAACTCCTTTGTAGGTAACTGTCTCCTTGTCTCTTGCTACTTTCAAGATTCTCTCCTTCTCTTTAATCTTGGGTAATGTAATTGTGATGTAGCTTTGTGTGGTTGTCCTTGGATCCAACTTCATTGGTATTCTCTGAGCTTCCTGGACTTGTATGTCTATTTCCTTCACCAGATTGGGAACATTTTCCTTCATCATTTTTTCAAATAAGATTTCAATTACTTGTTCTTCCTCTTCCTTCTGGCACCCCTATGATTTGGCTGTTTGAACACTTAAAGTTATCTCAGAGGTTCTTAAGCCTCTCCTTGTAACTTATTTCTTCATTCTGTTCCAAATTATTGATTGAGTCCCAGTTTCCTTCCCTTCATTGTCAGTTCCCTGTGCATTTTTCCTTATTTCACTTTGCTTAGCCTTCACTTCTTCATTTATTTTGTTGTCATACTGAGTTATTTCTATGAGCATCCTGATTACCAGTGTTTTGAACCCTGTATCTGATAGGTTGACTCTCTCCTCGTGGCTTAGTTCTTTTTCAGGAGTTTTGATCTGTTCTTTCATTTGGGCCATATTTCTTTGCCTTGGCACACCTGTTATGTTGTAAGGGACAGATCCTTACAATTGGTATTTGCCAGGATGGGGCAACCCACTTTGTTCTGTTGTTACACTGTATGTGGTGGAGGAGTCAGAGAGAGAATAATGCCAATTGCTGAGCTCTCATATTACTTTCAGTCACTTCCCCACTTCCCATAGGCTGATTGTGTCCTTTCAGGTGCTGCCCTACTTCTGATTCCAAGGTGGTTGGGCTTGTGTACATTCTAGGATCTTGTGGGCCCCTCCAATGGACTCTTCTGTGACACTAGGAGTTTCTCCCACTGCCACATCCCCCAAGGTTTTATAGCCAGATGTTTTGAAGCTTTAGTTTCCTGTGCTGGAATCCTGAGTTGTGCAGGCTGTCTCAATCCCCAGTTGTTCCTCCTGTCTTATCTACATGAGAATGTGAGACCATCTGGTCCACCAGCTACAATCTTGCTGCGTGTCCTCTCCACCATAGTTTCCTGTCTCCTCCCTTCCTACCAGCCTGGATGAATATTTCTTCTTTAATTACTTGGTTCTCAGACTTCTATACAGTTTGACTTTCTGGCAGTTCTGGTTGGTTTTTGTTTTTAAATTTGTTTTTATCTTTCTTTTGGTAGTGTGAGGAAGTAAAGTGTTATCTACTTATGCCTCCATCTTGACCAAACAATTGATTTCAGTCTTCTTAAATCTGCTAAAGTAGTTTTGTGATCCAACATATGGTCTATTTTTGAGAATGTTCCACGTGCACTAGAGAGGAAGATATAATCTTGTGTTCTGAGATGAAGGGCTCTGTGAATGTCAATTATGTGCATTAGGTCTAGTATTCCATTAAAGGCCAATATTTCTTTATTAAATTTCTGTTTGGATGATCTCTCCACAGCTGTCATTTGGTACTTAGGTCTCCTACTATGATTGTGTTTTAGTTCATTTCTCCCTCTAGTTTTATTAGTAGTTGCTGTATATATTCTAGTGCTCCCTGACTGAGTACATATGTACTAAGAAGAGTTATGTCTTATCAGTGTAGTGCCCCCTTCATTATGATACAATGTCCATGTTTATCTCTTGTTACCTTTTTATCTTTAAATCTATTTTGTTGATATAAGTATGGCTATATCTGTTTTCTCTGATTTTTTAAATTTAATTATTGCATAATATTTTATCATATAGAAATTTCTGTGTTGTTTATGATTTTGTCAATTTTCAACATACCAAATATAGTTACTGTAAACATTTTTGAAGCACATTTTCTTTACTGGAATTATTATAAACCAACAACTATCAAAACTTTTCTTTATTAATTAGGAGAATAATGATATTACTGAATCAAATTCTTATCAATTAATATTTTTCAAAAATCAACTTTTTTTTTATATGGCATGATTGGGTAGTCAGGTTCTAAAGAAAATAAATATTCTTTCTAACAGTTTTACCATAAACATAATCTACACATAGATATTTGTAACATATAAAATTTATAAAAATATTTGAATATTAAACACACACAATTCATGTATATGTTTTAACATTTTATAAATACTTTTAAAACTTTGCAATGCCTTGAGTTTACCAATAGCAATTTAGTAACTATTTGATAATAGACTGGCATCTTTTCTGCCTCTTTTTTTCTGCCAGTCAAATAAAATTTTCTTCCAAATGTTTAGTAGAGTATATGATCTTTATCTTATGTCAATGTTATGAAACATAGAAGAAATTATTTTACTTAGTCTCTGTCCCACAAAATTTAAAGTTTAATCTTCCAGTTATTCAAATATGTTCTTATTTCCACAATCCCCATGTTGTATGTACTCTAATAAAAACAATTTGGTTTTTAAACAACATACCTTTATATCCTATGTCAAAATTAACTAACAATATAAAACTTTGAGAAATATATCCTGTTTAAATTAGAATAAAACTATCCAAACTTATTGGACAATAAGATTTGTCCTTTGATTCTTACTAGGATGAAATATAAGTTTAAACTAAAAATGTGTTACCCAGTGTACATAAAGGTCATTTATGTTTTTGTCATGGTAAAATTAATATGAAAGGAATAATGTTCCATGGTTATTTTGTATGATAAGTATCCAAATAAAAATTGATTTGTATTAACCAAACTCTTTAGTATTAATTTAAAAATAAAAAAATGTATTTTAAATATTTAAACACATATTACCTGCAATGCTATTTTATATTTGGGTTATAATATATCCTATAATAACATCTTATAATAAAAAATAAATCATGATCATAAATTATGCCAACTCCTAGTAAAATGGTCTTTGGTCTTTCTACTTACATTTACCTTAATTTTAAAAATAATTGCCTGAAATCATGGAATGAGCTAAAACTTTAAGAAATATTTGTAATACCAAAATATTGTTCTATAATAATATAAACTATCTTAGGTGTTTTCTATGACAATTAAACACTTTACATATCATTTGACAACTGTCTGTCAGTGATTTAATATTCTTAAAGATCATGGTCATTCACTATGACCTGGGGCCATTGCTGAATGTGGAAGGACCATGTGGGAAAGCCATGAAAACCATGGTAATGATTACCTTGATTAGTTTTTGTACATGGTTCAGTTTTATTTTTTAATTCACGATGGATTTGTCAAGATCAGAAAAACAGAATTATTTTATATTAACCATTAATTATTATTATCTTCATGCATCAAATTATTTTGTCATAATTAAAAAAATTTAAATATGTGATTAAAAAAATTAAGTGAAATCTATATGTTTTAAGATAAGACCCACAGTTTCATTTGCAATTTTCTTTTCTGCAATGGTGTAATGTTTGGAGAAACTTCATTTTTTCCAGATTTTTATTATATGTAGCTGTGATACAAGATCATTCATTGTTTTTGTTTTTTTACTCTTTCTAATATGTCTATAGGCAAAGTATTTATTATTATTATTATTATTATTATTATTATTATTTATTTTTAAAAGGAAGCAGAAAGAGAGAGAGAGAAACATCAATGTGTGATTGCCTCTCAAGCACCATCTCCAGGGAACCTGGCCTGCAAACCATGTGCCCTGACTGGAAATCGAACCAGCAACCCTTTGGTTCACAGGCCCACTCTCAATCCACTGAGCTATACCAGCCAGGGAAGTAATATTATTAATATAGTCATATATTCAGAATATAAAAGTATGTTTCAAAATACATATAGAAAAATGAATTTCTTGAAGACTATAATGGCATAAATTAAATTTTTATTTATCCACCTTTACCATTGTTGGTTTAGTATTTTAGTTCAAATAACATGCACATAGGTACACACACATATGCAGACACATATAGACATGTGTCTCATATATGTATATGTATGACCATGACATAGATACACTCCATATTAATGGATATCTGTATTTTGTACAAACACACACATATTTACTTTTACTTTTTATTATATAAAATGTATGTTCTTCCTGTGTCAAAGGATCAAGAATGTGTAAATAGTATCTGAACAATTCAATTTTTCTTCTGGCTACTGAAGAATGAAGATAGTGAATCATGATTAGTTTGACATGTTTCTTTTCTTTTTTATAAAGACAACCTTAATAGAAAGATCTGAAGCTTACAAGATGATTTTCAAAAGTAGAAGCAGGAGCAGAACTGATTTTTGCAGTGTAAACAGCCTTTTCTGGGAGTCCTGAAGTTGTCAACAACTCACTGTGTGACTTAGAGTATTTACAAAATACGGACTTTAGATTCTTTATTTCTTTAACCAAAGCATTGAAGGAGAGCAGTGGCATTCAATATATTTTAAAACTTCAACATACACTAACAAATAAATTCAAGAATAAAAGACTACCTAAGAAATACCAACACCTTTTTAGAGGGCAATTACAAAAGATGTGTGAAATATTAAAAATGCATGCTTGAGAGAACTGACAAACTAACCAGGTAGTGAACAAATACTTGTTAAAATTGGAAAATGGACAGAAATCCAGTTATTAATTTGACTTGGGAACATTTTTGCCTTTGGAGAGTCACAATATTTAAGACATAGATTAAAACTGTGCAACATTGTCGACACCCTGGATGGTCTAGTGAGACACAAATTAAAATCCATTAAAGGCCATAATGAACTCTCATCACTCTGGAATGGAGTCCTGAAAACCTATATTAGGAATAAGAGGGAATTAAGAGACAAAACAAAATAAAGCTCATTCAAATTGATTAGAGTCCTTTCAGGAGTCATCCTGTTGACCCAGAAAAGTTTAACCTCTAATGGAAAGATTGCCTTCTCTCTGAGTGGCAAATGAGAATCTTCTCTAGAAGAGAATATCATCATACCAGACCTCAAATTACTTCTATAATTTCTTATAATATCTGTTCTATACTCAATGGACCCACTTATTGCAATTACCAACTAACTTGAAAATGACTATGTTTTTTATTCAGTGAAGTAAAAAAAAATTGATAAAGATTTGGAAACCATAAAAAAGTAATAGTAACTTTGAAAAAATATTATGGAAATTTTAGAAACTAATACAATAACTAAAATTAGGACATTCACATGATTAACAGAAACTAAACTTAAATGAGAAAAGAATAACTTGAAACCCATTATATGTTTTAATATGAAGATAGAGATTTTTATAACTTAAGGTAAAAAGAAAGCACAATTGATATTTCAAATTATATGCTGCTTATTTTATTTTTGAATCATTTTTATTGTTATTCTATCACAGTTGTTCTAAATTTTCCCCATTTGCTCTCCTCAACAAATTCCATGTGTCCCCAGCTCTAACAGTCAATCCCCACACTATTGTCTACATCCATGGGTCATTATTGACACATGTTCTTTGTCTAGTCCCTTACCCTTCTTTTCATCACTATCCACACCCCACCCCCATTCTGGTTATTTTCAATCTGTTCCATGTTTCCATGCCTGTAGTTCTATTTTGCTCATTACTTTATTTTGTTCATTGGATTCCTCTAATACGTGAGATCATATGGTATTTGTCTTTCACCAACAGGTTTATTTTACTTAGCATAATATTCTCCAGTTCCATCCATTCTGTCCCAAAGGTTGGAATTCCTTCTTTCTTTCTGCTGTGTAGTATTCCATTGTGTAAATGTACCATAGTTTTTGATCCACTCATTTACTGATGGGCACTTAGGCTATTTCCAGCACTTGGCTATTGTAAATAGTGCTGCTATGAACACTGGGGTGCACAGGTTCTTTTGAATTGGTATTTCAGGACTCTTAGGGTATAATCTCAGTAATGGAATTGTTGGGTCAAAATCCAGTTCCATTTTTAATTTTTTGAGGAAATGTCATACTGTTTTCCACAGTGGTTGCAGCAGTCTGCATTCCCGCCAATATTGCCCTAGGGTCCCCTTTTCTCCACATCCTCAGCAGCAATTATCGTTTGTTAATTTTATTGCCATTCTGACAGGTATGAGGTGACATTTCATTGGGGTTCTAATTTTCAACTCTCTGATGGCTAGTGATGTTCACCTTTTTTCCATATATCTATGTGTCATGTATGTCCTCCTTAGAGAGTTGTCTATTTAGGTCCTCTGCACATTTTTTGATTAGTTTATCTTCCTGGTGTTCAGTTGTGTCTGAAGTATAATTGGCAAATATGTTCTCTCATATATTCTGTTCCCTTTATATTGTGATGATGATTTATTTAACAGTGCAGAATATTTTTAATTTGATGTAGCCCCATTTGTTTATTTTTTTTTCTTTATTCCCTTTGCCCTAGGAGATATATCATCAAAAATATTGGTACATGGGAGATCTGAAATTTTACTGTTCATATTTTCCTCTAGGACTTTCATGGTATCATGACTTATATCTAAGATTTTTATCCATTCACAGTTTACTCTGGTGTAGGGTGTAAGATCATGGTCTAGTTTCATTTTTTTCACATGTACCAATCCAGTTCTCCCAACACCATTTATTGAAGAGACTATTTTTACTTCATTGTATGTTCATTACTCCTTTGTCAAATATTAATTAACCATAGAGACATGGGTTTATTTCTGGGCTTTCTATTCTGTTCCATTGATCTATGTGTCTGTTTTTATGCCAGTACCAGACTCTTGATTACAGTGGAATTTATAGTATAGTTTAATGTCAGGTATTGTGATCCCTCCTATGTTGTTCTTCTTTCTGAAGATTGCTGAGGTTATTTGGGGCCTTTTTTGGTTCCATATACATTTTTGAAGTATTTGTTCTAGGTATGTGACATATGCCACTGGTATTTTAATAGGCATTGTGTTGAATCTATACATTGCTTTGGGTAGTATGCACATTTTCATGATGTTAATTCTTCCAATTCATGAGCATAGTATATGTATCCATTTATTTGTATCTTCCTCAATTTCTTCCTTCAGTGTTTTATAGTTTTCTGAATACAGTTCTTTTACCTTCCTGGTTGAGTTTATTCTTAGGCACTTTATTATTTTTATTGCTATAGTAAATGGGATTTCTTTCTTAGTTTCTGTTTCTGATAGTTCATTGTTGATGTACAAAAATGTCATTGATTTCTAAATATTGACTTTGCATCCTGCTACTTGAGTGAATTCACTTAAAAGGTTGAGTAATTTTATGATAGAGTGTACAGAGTTTTCCATGTAGACGATCATGCTGTCTTGAAATGATAGTTTTACTTTCTTCTCTCCATTTGGATTCCTTTTATTTCTTCTTCCTGTGTGATTGCTGTGGATAGAACTTCCAGTACTATGTTTAATAATAGTGGTGAAAGTGGACACCCTTATCATGTGCCTGATCTTAAGGGGAAATGCTTTAGTTTTTGCTTATTGAGTATGATGCTTGCAGTAAGTTTTTCATATGTAGACGTATTATGTTGAGATATGCCCCCTATATTCTCACTTTGCTGAGTGTTTTTAACATAAATGGCTGCTGGGTTTTATAAAATGCCTTTGCTTCTTCTATTGATATGATCATGTGATTTTTGTTTTTCAGCTTGTTTATGTGATGTATCACATTTATTGAACTACAAATATTGTACTATCCTTGCATCTCTGGAATAAATCACACTTGATAATGGTATATGATCTTTTGAAAGTATTGTTGGATCTGGTTTGCTAGTATTTTGTTTAGGATTTTAGCATCTATTTGCCTATCATTTTCTTTGTTTGTTGTGTCTTTACCTGTTTTTTTTTTTTTATTAGGATAATACTAGCCTCATAAAAGAATTTGGGGATCTTCCCCCTTCTTGAAGTTTTTGGCATATTTTGTGAAGGATCAGTGTTTGTTCCTTTGGTATGTTTGGTAAAATACACCTCTGAAGCCGTCCAGTCCAGGGCTTTTGTGTGTCAGTAGGTTTTTGATCGTTGCTTCAATTTTGCTAGTTGTTATTGATCTATTCAGATTTTCTTCTTCCTGATTTACTTTTGGAAGAGGGTATGTTTCTAGAAATTTATCCTTTTCACCCACGTTGTCCTATTTCTTGGCATATAGTTGTTCATAGTAATTTCTTACAATCCTTTGTATTTCTATAGTATTAGTTTTAACCTCTCCCCTTTCATTTCTGATTTTATTTATTTGGGTCCTCTCCCTTTTTTTCTTGATGAGTCTGGTTAATGGTTTCTCTATTTTGTTTATCTTTCCAAAAAACAAGATCCTGTATTCATTGATCTTATGAATTGTTTTTATATCATTTAATATATATATATATATTAAATTTAGATATATATCTATATCATTTAAATCTATTCTGATCTTGATTATTCCCTTCCTTTTGCTTGCTCTGGGCTTCATTTGTTGTTGTCCCTGTAGTTCTTTTAGATGTAGGGATAGGTTGTTTGAGATTTTTCCATCTTCTTTAGGTCGGCGTCTATTGCTATGAATTTCCTTCTTGGGACTACCTTCATCGTGTCCCACAGGCTTGGGGTTGTGTGTTCATTTTCATTTGTTCCCGGATACTTTTTGATTTCTTCCTTGATCTCATTGTTAATCCACTCATTATTTAATAACCTGTTATTCAGCCTCCATGTATTAGAATGTTTCTGAGATTTTTCTTGAGGTTATTTTCTAGTTTCAAGACATTATGATCTTATGGTATTTGTCTTTCACCACCTGGCTTATTTCACTCAGCATAATGCTTTCAGTTCCATCTATGCTGTCCCAAAGGGTAGGAGCTCCTTCTTTCTTTCTGCTGCATAGAATTCTATTGTGTAAATGTACCATAGTTTTTTGATCCATTCATTTACTGATGGGCACTTAGGTTGCTTCCAACACGTGGCTATTGTAAATTGTGCTGCTATGAACATTGTGGTGAATAAGTTCTTTTGGATTGGTGTTTCAGGGTTCTTAGGATATAATCCCAGTAGTGGACTTGCTGGGTGAAAAGGCAGATTCATTTTTAGTTTTTCAGAAAATTCCATACTGTTTTCCATAGTGGTTATATCAGTCTGCAATCCCACCAATAGTGCACTAGGGTCCCCTTTTTTCCACAACCCCTCCAACACTTGTTTGTTGCTTTGTTTATGACAGCCATTCTAACCAGTGTAAAGTGCTATCTCATTGTGGTTTTAATTTGCATCTCTCTGATAGCTAGCAATATTGTACATCTTTTTATGTGTTTCTGGGCAGAAACCTAAACAACAAAACAAACAAACAAGCAAAATATAACCAAAGACACTGAAATAGAGAACAGGCCAAAGGAGAGAGGGGAAGAAATTTCAGGGGTAAAGGGGAAGTGTTCACAGGAACAAGTATAAAGGACACATGGACAAAAACTAGGAGGGTGGGAATGGGAAGGAGGTGGGGAGCACTGAGAGGGTGGACAGTGATGGGAGTAAAAGAAAAATGTACTTGAACAACAATTAGAATTAAAAAAACCCTAAACAAATAAAAGTGTTTAAACTTTATTTAAAAAAAAAAGACATTGTGATCTGAGAAGGTACTTCATGTGATTTCAATTTTGTTGAATTTGTTAAGGCTTGTTTTGTGTCCTATAATGTGGTATCTTTGGAATGATTCATGTGTATTTGAGAAGAATATTTATTTTGCTTGTTTGGAGTGAAATGTTCTGTAAATATATTTTAAGTCTGTTTCATCTAGAGAGTCATTAATTTCTGCAGTACTTTTGTTGATTTTTTTGTTTGGAATATCTACCTGTTGTTGAGAGTTGGGTGTTAAAATCCCCTACATTGACTGTATTGATGTCTATGTCTTTCTTAAAGTCTTCCAATATTCTCTTTATATATTTAGGTGTACCTACATTGGGTGTATATATGTGTAAAAGAGTTATATATTCTTGCTGGACTACTCCCTTAAGTATTATGAAGTGATCTTCTTTGTCTTTTGTTGTTACCTTGTTTGGATGTCTATTTTGACTGATGTAAGTATTGCTACTCCAGCTTTTTTTTTTCCTGTCCATTTGTGTGGAATACGTTTTTTCCTTCCTTTCACTTTCAGCCTGTGTGGGTCTCTTTTAGACCCAGCCAGTCAGAGGTGAGTCTCTTTTAGACAGCATATATGTGGGTCCTGTTTTTTTATCCATTCAGCTACCCTTTGTCTTTCAACTGGAGCATTTAATCCATTTATAGTTAAGGTTATTATTTATAGCTACTTATTCATTGCCATTTTACCCTTTGTACTGGTGTTCCTGTGCATCTCTCTTCATTTCTTCTTCTTAAAGCAGACCCTTTAGAATCTTTTGCAGTGCTGTTTTGGTGGAGATGTACTCTGTTAGCCTTCTTTTGTCTGGAAAGCTCTTTATTTCACCTTCATGATTTTAATTGAGAGCCTTGATGGGTGCAATAGTCTTGGCTGCAAGTCCTTGTTTTTCATTACTTAGAATATTTCTTGCTAATACCTTCTGGCTTGTAGTGTTTCTATTGAGAAAACAGTTGATAGCCTTATCAAAACTCCCTGTTATGTTAGTGGCTGTTTCTCCTTTGCTGCCTTTAAGACTTATTCTTTGTCTTTGAATATTGCCATTTTGATTGTAATGTATCTGGGAGTGGACTTCCTTGGTTTGATCTTGATTGGGACTCTCTGTTCTTTTTGGATTTATTTGACTTTTTCTCTCACCATGTTAGGGATATTTTCCAACAAGTTTTCTAGCCCTGTCTCCTTTTCTTCTCCTTCTGGTATCTCTGTGATGTGAATATTACTGTTTCATGTTGTCCTAAAGCTCCCCTATACTATTCTCATTCTTG
Organism: Tonatia bakeri; assembly: GCA_004024845.1. Classification (NCBI taxonomy): domain Eukaryota; kingdom Metazoa; phylum Chordata; class Mammalia; order Chiroptera; family Phyllostomidae; genus Tonatia; species Tonatia bakeri. The sequence continues at coordinate 19,401 of PVIA01001060.1, forward strand.
TTAGGTCTTTTTTCATTTTTTTGCTCTGACTGTGTGTATTTTCCCACCTTGTCTTCCAATTCGCTGATTTGATCCTCTGGTTCATCTAGCCTAATCTTAATTCCTTTTAGCGTGTTCTTCATTTCAGATATTGCATTATTCATTTCCATTTGGTTCTTGTTCAAGGTTTCTATTTCCTTTTTCGTATTGATTTAGGTCCCACTAACTTCCTTATACTTCTCACTAAATCCATTGAGTATCCTTATAACCATTATTTTGAACTCTATGTCTGATACATTGCTTGCCTCAATTTCACTTAATTCATTTTCTGGATAGTCCTCCTTTTCTTTAGTTTGGGAGTTGTTTCTATGTGTCCCCATTTTTTTGTCTATTTGTGTTTGTTTCTATGTATTAGATGGATTTTCTTTGACTCTCTGTCTTGTGTGTTAAGAGTACAGTGGGAACCAGTGGTGCAAAATTCTTGATTTCATCTGAATGCCCTAAGAATGACCTCTTTGTGGGTTATGTAGACTTTCCTATTGTATTTGGTTCCTCATTATTACTGGCCCATTTTTTGGTTGGATCTCACCTCTTTCTGGCTGGCTAAGAGGCTCAATCCCTGCCGTGTGTTATATGCTGTTGTATAGGTGTTGTCGGGACTACACAAAACAACACCAAAGTAAGCAAACCCCTCTGCACACCACAGTAACATCAACAACAAGAGAGAAAAACATACTGAAAGTGAAGAGAGAAATGGAATAGTAGGTACAGGGAAAAGAGAAAAAAAATATGGAAAGACCAAAGAAAAGAAAAGTGATTATGAGAGGAGAAAGGGGAAGAAAGCTACTACTTGTAATGAATTGAAAGAGGAGAAAGGGGAACAGAAACACAGAAAAGGTAACAAAAATAATAAATGGAGAAAGGATGAGAACAGCAGAGTACTGTAAGAGAGGAGTAAAATAAGAGATATTAAAGCAAAATTAGAGGACTGAAAATAAAAGAAAAAAGATAAAAAGTACAAATAAAATATCTATGAAAAAGAAAAAAAAAGTAGTTAACATAATGAAAAAAGAACCAAGTGGATTTATCTCAGCACAGTTTAGATCTTGCCTTCTGGTCTCTCCCTTTGGATACTGCTCTGATGTGCAGGTCTGGTATACACCAATGTATGGTGCTGTCAACATCTGGCCCTCAGTAGCCTTTTTGAAGCTACAAGTAATCCACAGTTTATGGCTGATTCTTCCAGGCTTGGCTGCTCCCAATCTGAGCCAAGCCTTTCTGCAAAGCTAGCTTTCATCACCACTATGTCCCGGGGTGTTTCAGTACATGTCTCAAGTCACCACAAGACCCACCTCTGCCAGTCTTTGAATGCTGGCCTACTGTCAATCTTAGCTTAATCACAGATCAGACTATTTCTAGGAGGGCCTCTGGTGAAAACAAAGGGGCTGTGATTCTTGGACCTCTCATGGCAGGTGTGTTTCAGACTTTAGCAAAGATGGTGGTATTTTTCCCCTATTCTGAGACACAAGTGTATATCTGCCTGGAATTATCTCTTTGTACTCCACAGGGCAGGGACCACACTAGAGTTTCTGAGCCCAGATTTTAGGTCTTCTGAATGACAGAAGGATGTTTCAGTGACTCTCCTATGAGAACAGCATACCAGTCTATTTCTCAAGATAGTATATGGATTGTCTGTGCCCTACTACCAGTCACTGATGACCCCGAGTCTGTTTATGTTGCTGTCTCCTCAGATAGGGTTAAGATACAGGATGGGAAAGAAAGCAGAGAAAAAAAAGAAGAAAAAATCATGAATTTACTTAAAACATGAGGGGTTTTTTTGTGTGTGATTATGTGTCACAATGTATTTAATGTGTGGCCAAAGACAACTTGTTAACTTCCAGTGTGGCAAGAAGACAGCAAAAGGTTGAACACAACTGACCTAGACAGAGCAAAATTTTTCACAGACTTGTGCATCAGATTCCATTGTATATCCCAGAAGAATCCAGGTGACTTTCAGACAACCACTGCCCCCTCACCTGCTGTTGACATCAACTCAATATGTCTCTGGGCTTCTATTTCAGCCAAAGTGATGTGGCTCTGGAGGATGTGGGCTACTTCTTCTACAAGTTGGCCAAGGAGAAGCATGTGGGTGCTGAGCATCTCTGGAAGATTCAAAACAAGTGTGGTAGCCATGTTCTCTTCCAGGATGTGCTGAAGCTTTCCCACTACAAGTGGAGTAAAACTCAGGACACCATGGAAGCCACCATGGTCATGGAGAAGAACCTGAACCAAGTCCTTGTGTATCTGCATGTCCTGAGTTGTACCTGCATAGACCCTCAGCTCTGTGACTTACTGGAGAACCAATTCTGGATAAGGAGCTAAAACCCATCGATAAGAGAGGTGACTACCTGACTAACATCTCCAGGCTGAGAATCATTACTTTTAAATACAGGATCACTGGGGCTCTCTGACTGTAAGATGAGACTCCAATCAAGAGTTTATTGAGTTAAATAACCTACAAAATAGAGAATGATATATTACTTGTTCTCAATATGGATCATGTCCTTTGCTCAATTAAGATATCATTTCAGATAGGTGTTAGGGAAACCAGTTTTTTAAAAAAATCCCTCATATTTTTACTTAAAGAGAGGAGAAAACACAACCTGAAAACCTAACCATTGCTACCTTGTAAAGTGATATTTTTTAAGCATGCATATTTTCCAATTAATACTTGCCAGGAGGAAAAAGATGCTTCTCACATGTGAACAAATTACCCACTGTTTTAATGCAATAGTGCATGTTACTATGCCCTTATATTATTTTCAATCCAATTTGCTTTTAATTAAACTTCTTAATTTTGATATCCAGTTAATAAGGACTAAAAAGAAAGATGTGTCTAAGTGATGTAGTGAACATTAAGAAAAGCATACATTATTTTACCTTGACAAGCTTCCTGGAATATGTTGCTTTTTTTTGGAAAAAAAGAAAAGCAAAGCATTAAAAGACACAGACTGTGCCTAGAAAGTATAAGAGAAATGATACTGAAAGTATATACATGGCACATGAAACTAACAATAGTTTGTTTCCTCACTTCTGTGTAGTTCATCCACTTCCTGTGTAGGAACATCTAAGAATGTTTTATATCAGAATATTATATCAGGACAATGTATCAGAACAGGCAAAGTAAAGGGCAGTCCCTGTAAAAGTGTTAATCATAGTCTCCTATTCTTAGGTGAGAAGAGGCAGAGCCAGTTGTCTTATTTTACCATAGAATGAATTAAATATTTTATTTATTTATTTTTAGAGAGAGGGGATGAGAAGGAGAGAAATATTGACATGTGAAAGAAACAGTGATCAGTTGCCTCTTGCATGCCCCCTACCAGGGACCTGGCCCACAACCTAGACATGCATCCTGACAAGGAATGGAACCAGTGATTATTTGCTGTGTGGGCTGACACTCAACCAACTGAGTCATGCTGACCAGGGCTACCATAGAATGAATTCAATGAAAGGCTTCACATCAAAAGAGAGATAGTTAGAAAATATAGAAGGCTTTTGAGGAATATTAGATCAACTGACTTAAATGGGAAGGCACCCAGTGATCACTTCTGGAATATAAGAAGGTAGGCTTATACTATGAAACAGGGCACTTACCGTTTGAAGTTTGCTGATTGCAAAATTTGAAGATAGGTATGGAATTGTTTTTTTTTAAAGAGGTAAAGGAAGACATATGATGAGGAAATGAATGATCGTTAGCTTAGAGTAGATATAGAAGTTATCTGAATTCATGGAGAGGCTAGTCTTCCAGTGAAAAGACTGTGTGGTCAGATCTCCTAAGCTATTCACATATGTCATATTACAGAAGAGCATGAGTAAGGCATACGAATTTAAGCTCCTGAATACAACCTCTTTATAGCTGAGAAAGGATGGGAACACTACTAGAGAAAGCCAGCTAAGATCCACAAGTCCAGGTATGGCTCCCCTGGTATTATTTGTGTGTCCACAATATATCCCTTTGTTTTTCCCTGTGTTCTCTGGGTGATGGGTCAGGAAGAGGGAGGATAAGGGAGAGAAAGGAAGAGCCTTTTAAAAATGGCTCAAGCTCAGAAAGAAAATTTATAATTATAGTTGTCAGGTTAGTTTTGAATTTGATAACATAGTTGTTTAAAAGGAACTAAGATTTAGAGTAAGAGAAAGAAAAAAAATTAAATATAACCATCTCACTGTTGTTGTCAAAAGGAATGAGTATCCCCTAAAGAAAATTTATATTTATGTAATAAATTATTAATATCTGTGCACATATGACTGGAGTTATCCAAGTTTCATCAGTTATAAAAGTAAGATAGAGTAAGATGAGAAAGCATAGGTGTTGCTCCTAGTTTGGGCCCCTTACAACCCACCTCAGTCACCCTGACTTTGGCAATCTAGTAATCTAATCTGTCAATCTAAATTTTTGTGACAGTAAGCACTTCTACTCTTCCAAATAGGTAAGTGAATCTTTAGCTGAGAGGTTAAGTGTAGAATCAGGATCATTCTCTTGATGTGGGAAAATATAGAGTGCTTCCACTATAATAGAAGCCTGGAGAAATATTCAAATTTTTGAATGGATGATAAGATAAAATGTAGGAAGCATGAGATAAAATAGTTTCAAATGTGAAGAAGTAGAGGAAGAAAGGTGTTCCATGACTAATGAAAGACTCTAAAACAGACAGAATCCACACCCCACAACTTTTATACTTTGAACATCTCTATACTTTGGTGTGGATATTTTATTTTTCAAATGGAATTGATAATAATTATAAGCCATGAGAAATAATAAGTAAAACAATGATATTCACTTCCTGAAAATTATCCACTACTTTGAAAATTTTTTTTTCAAAATTCAGGCTTCTTGTATGCTTAATAGGCTATTATAGGACAAAAATGTATAACTCTCTTGAGCAGCAAGCACAGTATTAAGATTTGCTTCTGCTAAAATTAGAAAATCTTTATACATGTCTATTGGCAATGGTGTTCCACAAATGTCAGCATCATTCTTTGTTTGTAACTTTATCAATAATATCAATAATACTCTACTTGATTTCAGTTGCTTTGAGGAATCCAAATATACACTACATTCTCCAGGGCCTCAGACCTCAAAAAGAAGACATCAGGTCTAAATAAGGAAAAAAACAGAAAGGTCAACGAGTCTTTAGAAGAGCTTGTAACTGAAGAGGTTGTAACTGTGGAAAAATTAAATGTGTGTGTTTGGGATGTGTATTAAGTTTTGCCAAAATTATATTATAATTATTTTAATATATAAGGCACTTGATTCCAATTATCCTCATTATACTGACACACATGTATTTATGATTACTGGCTGCTCAGATTATAAAAAAAATATTGTTTCTGTAGATATAATCTCTGAGTTACTTTATGTAAGCATATCTATGTCTTCTATCCTGAGCACTGAAAATTATGTAGTCTGATAAATTTTTAGTGAGAAGTTAGTAGATGTTCCATGATAAAAGGGAATATGTGTTTGCCAGTTCTAACATAGTGGCATGGTATAGTTAATAAATTTGAGAAATGTCAGTTTAACAAGTTAAATTTTACTCAGAAAATTTACTAATGATAATTGCAAGGAAATATTAGTGGAAAATACTCAGCTTATATGGTTATAGGGATAGTAAAAAAATAAAATGATTGAACAGGTGGGCATCGGTGCTTCATAGAAATTTAAAGTCACTGATGTTGTGCCACAAGGAGAAGAGAAGAAGAAACTGAAGAAATAGAGATAAATCCAACTCTGTGGGGTTTTGTAGGCTATGTTAGGTATTGTGTATATTCAAAGAAAAATGGAAAGTCTTTGAAAGATTTCAAATGGAGGAGTAGATAGCCTGGTGAAAAAATATGACTCTGGCAACACTACAGAATGCATTTATGTGTAGAAGAAAAGAAGGAGAATGCAAGCCAAGAGAACATGTAAGCAGTTGTGAGGTGAAAGATCTTTAAACTAGAGTGATGGCTATGGAAATATATGGACATGAATATGACCAAGGAATTTTTATTAACCAATCTATATTTTATTTAAAAATTATCTGTTGCTTCCTTACTTTGGGACAAGAGCTGTTCTTGTCAGAGGAGATACATCAGTGAACAAGATAAGTAATGACTCTGCTAATTTAAAGTTTATATTCTACAGGCTCCAGAAAGACAAAAACACATTAACAAACTGATAGGTGATATAGTTTAATATAGTGATGATGATTGCAGAAAATAAAAATAAATGAGACTATTTGGAAAAGAATAAAATAGAATATATAAATACAAAATAAAACCTAAATGAACAAATTAAATAGCAGATTAGAGGAGGGTGATGGGGAAAAAAGGTAAATAGAAAGTTATTATCTAGAATGAAACACAGAGAGAAAACAATTTAAATACTTGAAAGAGATCTGGTTTCATCTTTTTTTCATGTATTAGTCAGTTCTCCCAATACCATTTATCGAAGAGGCTACTTTTACTCCGTGTATGCCTGTTTACACTTTGTAAAATATTCATTGACCATGGAGACATGGGTTTATTTCTGGGCTCTCTACTCTGTTCCATTGATCTATATGTCTGTTCTTATTATGCCAGTACAAGATTGTTTTGATTATAGTGGCTTTGTATTATAGTATTATATCAGGTATTATGGTTCCTCCAACTTCATTTTTCTTTTTCAAGATAGCTGAGGTTATCTGGAATCTTTTTTGGTTCTATGTAAATGTTTAAAATACTTATTCTAGATCTGTGAAATACATTATTAATTTTTTAATAATAATTGCATTGAGTCTATAGATTGCTGTAGGTGGTATGAACATTTTAATAATGTTAACTCTCCCAGTCCGTGAAACAAGTATATACTTTTATTTATGTATACCTTCCTCAATTTGTTTCTTCCAAGTTCTGTAGTTTTCTGAGTACAGATTCTTTACCTCTTTGGTTAAATTTATTTTTAGGTACATTTTTTGTTGTTGTTACTATACTAAATGGGATTTTTTTCTTAGTTTTTTTTTTTCTGATAGTTCATTGTTGGTATACAAAAGTGCCATTGATTTCTGAGTATTGACTTCATATTGAACTACTTTACTGAATTCACTTATTAGGTTGAGTAGTTTTTTGTTGGAGACTATATGGTTTTTTGTGTAGTCTATCATGTCATCTTCAAATAATGACTATTTTACTTCCTCCTTTCCAATTTGGATGCCTTTAATCTCTTCTTGTCTGATCACTATGGCTAGTGCCTCCAGTACTATGGTGAATAAGAGTGGTGAAAGTGGACACCCTTGTCTTGTTCCTGATCTCAAGGGAAACACTTTTATTTTTTGCCCATTGAATTTGATGTTGGCAGTATGTTTTTTTATATGACCACCAGCTTACACCATATACCAGAATAAACTTAAAATTGATAAATGACTTAAACGTAAGTCATGAAATCATAAAAGTCTTAGTGGAAAACATAGGCAGTAAAATTTCAGATATCTCAAGTAACAATATTTTTGCCAATATAACTCCTAGAGCAAGCAAATAAAGGAAAACAAAAAAATGGGACTACAGCAAATTAAAAAAAAAAATTTGCATGGCTAAAGAAACCATGATCAAAATTAAAAGGGAAGTGACTATATGGAAGAACATATTTGTCAATGATATAGCACACAAGGGCTTAATTTCCAAAATATATAATGAACTCATATGACTCAACACCAGAAAGAGAAAAAATCCAATTAAAAAATTGGCAAAGGACCTGAATAGACACTTCTCAAAGGAGGACATACAGATGGCCATTAGACAAATGAAAAGATACTCAAGATCACTAGCCATCAGAGAGATGCTAATTGGAAGTACAATGAGATATTACTTCACTCCTGTCAAAATGGCCATCATTAATATATCAACAAACAACACTTACTGCCGATGATGTGGAGAAAAGAGAAACCTAGTGCACTGATGCTGACAGTACAGACTGGTACAGCCACTGTGGAAAACAGTATGGAATTTCCTCAAACATTAAAAATGAAGCTACCTTTTGACCCAGAGATTCTACTGCTAGGAATATACACTAAGATTCTGAAACACTAATTCAAAAGAATTTATGCATCTCTGTGTTCATAGCCATGCTATTTATAATAGACAAGTGCTGGAAACAGCCTAAGTACCCATCAGTAGATGAAAGGGTTAAAAAACTGTAGTACATTAATGTAATGGAATACTACACAGATGAAAAAAAGAAGGAATTCCTGTATTTTGTGACAACATGGATGGAACTGGAGACTATTATGCTAAGTGAAATAAGCCAGTCAGTGAAAGATAAAACCCTTTGATATCCCTTGTAAGATGAATGTAATGAACAAAATAAACTAACAAGCACAACAGAACCAGAGATATGGAAACATGGGACAGACTGACAGCATCCGGTGTCATGGGGCGGAGTGGGTGGGTATGGTGGAACAAAGAGGACGGGATTAGTTAAAGAACATATATCAGTGGCCCATGGATATGGATAACGGTGTGAGGATTGTCTGTGGGAGCAGATAATAGTCTGGGCAGAGGAAGGCAAAGGGGAAGAGTTTGGAAAGCTGTAATAGAACAAATAATAATAATAATTATTATTATTATAAAGAAAACTACATGTAAGATAAATTTACAGGAAAGAAGGAAGTTTATAGAGATAAAGGTCATAAAACAGGTTACCTTTGGGTGAGCATTGATTGTAAGTGGCACAATGATGCCTTCTGAATACTGGAAAGCTTCCATATCATAAATGGTATAAAAATAAATTTGTATCAAACAGCATTATTACAATTTATTCAATTCAGTGTACATAAACTATGCCTCCTCAAACAAGCAAAAAACAAAAAAAATAAACAGAATAGAAAGAAAAATTATAAGATATGCCTATCTAGAGTTTTTATATGCAGAGAAAGAAGTGAGTAAGTGAAAAGCAAAACAAAGAATCACTGAAAAATGCTCTGAATAAAGCTTTGCTTATGTTAGTTAATGTTTTTAAAAATCTTTTCAATACCTCTTTAGCTCCATACAGAATGTTCACGTTACTCCATTTGGGTATAACTAATATATGGACCTCATGCTACAATTTCATATATTGAATATTAAATAGTGAGAATTTTTCTAGTCATTCACTTAAAGCAAAGGACTCAAAAAGAGGCAAGAGAAGTACTAAAAATGTTAGCACTTGGAATGTAAAGAAGACAAGTCTATAGCAGTAATACTACTTTGAAAGTATTAGATTTCCTTAGAATAATCAGAACCATGATGCTTTTTTATAACTTTATAGGATCCTATAAGAAATGTAACATCTTTAGCTTGTAGGTTCCCATATGCTAATTGAATAAGTAATTATCAGCACAAGATCATTCTTTTTTAAAAGATTTTACTTAATTATTTTTAGGGAAAGGGGGAAAGAGAGAGGGAGAGAAAGGTAAACGTGTGGTTACCTCTTATACCCCCAACTGGGGACCTGGGCTGCAACCCAGGCATGTGCCCTGATTGGGCATCAAACTGGTGACCCTTTGCTTCACAGGCCAGCAATGAATTCAATTCGCTACACCAGCCAGGGAAATACAAGATCATTGTTAATAAGCCATCCAGAGTTAAACTCTTTCAACTCTTCCCTATTATTTATTTTTCTTTATCCTTCATTTTCATACCTCCATAGTTATATCCAGCTGTGATATAACTGTGATATCAAGCTGTATATTCAATAGTAAATATTGGAAAAATCATATCATTTTAAAAGCAAAGTATAGCACCTGGTGCTATATGGCACTTCCAGTATAGTGCATGGCATTTTGCATAGTGTTCATCTCCAAGATGCCTATAATCATTCCTCAAGAACTTGATTTTCTGTTTACTCATGAGCAAAAATATTCCTGAATATTCTGAATATTCTGTTTTCCAGAAGACACTGAGGTTGAATTTCAGCTTTAGGGTACATATTAAGAAACAGAACCCATGAAGGAAAGGATGAGTTGGAGGAAAAAAAATAACCCATGGTACAAGCCCTACATAGTTTGGTCAATTCAGCAGGGAACTATGAAATGAGTATTGACCATCAGAATGTCCCAAAACAGAAATGGCTGAGATTTTATACCCTGAATCACCAGAATCCAGAGCTCAGAGAAGTGGGAAGGGTAAGTACAAAGCCTCCAAGTAAGTACTGTGGATGCACTTAAATGGGGGCATTCCTGTTGTACCTCTTATTACCACCTAACATACTCTTCCTTTTGAATCTACAGTGCCACTTTTGATACTCTGATTGTATGAATATCCTTCAAATTGGAGATGGCAAACTATCTGAAAGTCTTGTCTCTTCGCGGGCACTTCTGTTATGTTTTCAGCAGGCTATGGCAATACTCTAATAGAAGAAGTTTCTGAGTGACTGAATATGTGATGTGATAAGGACATTATGTTCATGATTCCATCTTTTAAAATGGGTCCCCTGGGCTAACATGATCATATGTGAGATTCCATGTTAAAAGAGAAAAGACTTCCACAGGCTCTCATATTGTAGTGTTGACTGGACTCCACAGTCAGAGAACATCAACCCATGAATGGAATATATTACAATCTCTTCAAGAATAAACTGTTGTCACTCTACAAAGGATGAGTCCCAGTGTAGTACATTTAAACTATGGAGTTGGTCTGTTTCTTAAAGGAACTGTGCCATATCAAGAACTCAGCACTGTTAACTGTTGCTGGCAGGTTGTAGATTTGACATCAGCAGTAGATGGTTCAGTTTTGGAATGTGTTCATGGAGTTGGCCATAGGTAACCTCTATCTCTATCACTGCAGCTACTTCATTCATGTATCCCTTGTGGCATGACTGAGTTGTCCAATGAGAGGGGCTTATATCAGTGACCTAAATCACTTTTCCTTTCCTGTAGTGGTTACTTCATCATGAGAATTAAGAAGGTAGCACAAAAGTCTCATTTTAGGCTTATTCGTAACTTCTGCTTCCCTCCTAGCCTTCCTTGTCTCCCAAACCTAGGCTGCAAAGAAATCTCTTACCATTTCAGTTAGCAACCAACTGGGAAATAACCAAACACCCAAATCTATAAACTAAGCTTATCTTCATTGTTCTCTTCCTTCAGTTGGTTGTATGGGATTCTTCCACAAAACCACAGGCAGACATTGAGGGAAGAGGGCTACTGTAGACATGGTGGATGCCATATTGCTTATGAATTATGGTCCTGTCTATGATGATTTATGCCTTTATCACTTTATCTTACAATGGATTTTAATGGGTCTTCATGACCATGTCACTTGGTGGGTCTGACAGGACCCACTCCTGATGGCAACTTGAGCCACATGTTCCATACTCAAGTCTTACAAACCTAGCAGGACCCAGAAACATGCTAAGAGTTGTTTATTAGAAGACATACAATTCTCTGCTGGAAATTTCATGGCCTTGCTTTCAGAAACTCAGGGACTGTGTCATAATGCCTTTAATAAAGCTTTTCACAAATGCCACATAAAATCCCCCCCATTGATACCATCAACTTCATAAGATCTACCAGATTATATGGCCCCACTGATAGGGAATGCTCTCCCCAGACCTTGGCATTACTTCAGAGGCCTTTCCTGCTTTAAGATCCATTCAAAGTTGGAAGCCTTTTACAGTGTCTGGTATATGGCCAGAGCATATTCTTAGGTATGAAATTTGCTGTCTTCAGAACTTGATGACATCTACCAAGAATTGTGCTTTCTTCTTTGTGGTAGGCAGTGCAAGGTATAATAATCTGTCTTTTACTTTGAAGATTTTGAAGGTTGGGCATGTCCCAGAACACTAGTCCCTTTAAAATTTTATGGCTATGACAGACCCTTGGGTATTCACAGAATTAATCTCCTGGTCTCTGGAGTACATGTGTCTTATCAAGACCTCCAGTCTGTCCAATAATTGCTCAGCCTACCCAATCAGTACAATGCCATCAATGTAAGATCATTTTGATGTTCTGCAAGCTATTCACACAGGTCCAGATTATTTTGTATTGCACTATGACAAAGGGCAGAGAATTAACATAGCCTTGGGGGAGAAAAAGAAAATGTACATTGTCTGCTTGACATGAATGCTAACGTGTCACTATTTTTTCCCCTGATAATATTGAAAAGGGTTCAGTTGTCAAATAAATGGCTAATACTATGTGTTTGAAGTTTCTTAATCTTCTCTAGCAAAAATAACACTTCTAGCATGTTGACTTCAACAAGGGGTACAACTGGTTGAACTTAAAATAATCTACAGCTGTTCTCCAGGGTCCATTTTGTTCTGCAGGGATCACACTGGTGAATCAAATGAAGATATAGTAGAAACCATTGTCCCTGAATGCTTTGGATCCTTAAGTGTGGTACTAATTTCTGTTTACTATTTTGGCTGGATGTGATTAATTAACTTGACCTTACCTATTATGGTAACCTGTGCCCTACTGACTAATAACCCAATGGTGGTATTGTGCCAACTTCCAAATATGGCTCCCAAGCATTTAATTGGAGTCCAGGAAAAAATGGCACTGGTTATCTTTGTAAATTAAAGGTATACATTGTAACCCAGACCAAAGTCTGGACTCCATTATTACCCCATCCCCATGTATTCCCCACTTTAAAGGTTCCATGAAAATTCTTCAGGTCTCTGGCTATCAGTGTTCTCTCATACCTAGTGTCCATGAGTCTTCACAATGTCTGGGTAAAATTACCCTTTGCTCAATGCACAATTATCTGTGTAAATGACCATATTTACCTTTGGGGGAATTATAGGAATAACCATTACCTTGCATACTTGCCATATTGTGGTAGGATCATTTCTTCTGAGTACCCAACAACATCTTCAGCTGATAGTGTCCAAGATCAAATGACTCAGTGTGGAAGCCAGACATTTAGTCAGAACTGTTTATGGGGGATACAGCTTTCAGACATTCAGGCATTCATACTTAATTGTTTCCCATTTAGTGTCATTCTTGTTACCTGTTCATCTATTTTTCTTAAGGGGCACTATTTTATTGATTATGTTCATAACTCTGTGGGTTAGAATGTCTTGGCTGCCACTTTGAAATTATAAATTGTTGTAATAATTGTACCCCCTCTAACCCTGACTTCTAGAAGTTAAATGCCTCCATTTGGCCTCTATTGTATCTGGGTTATATCATTCACACTCTATCTTTAAATGAAGTTCTGTTATAGTCTCAAATATTGTCTTGAGTGAACAATTCTGGGTGTTTCTGGTACTGAGGGTTTTCCTGGTATATAGAGTTTTCAATGCAAAAAACTAGGAAACTTGGTCATGCTACATATCACCAGGCCTGGACTACAAAGGAGAACTATAACTAAACTTCTTAATGTTGCTGATTCCCTAGCAGAATATTTCCATGGCCTGAGTAAATGATGACACCTGTGGGTCTTTCTGGGGGATCAGTTATCCAGTTTCTCTGATTATATATAGTGTAGAATTTGCAGCATACCTCATTCCCTCAAGTTTTTCATCCCATCATGTAGTGTTTGCCATGGAAATTCTGACATTATACTTCACTTAGTGAAATTTAGCATCACTTTTTTCATGCATCTAGGAAACATCCTAGTAATGAATTAATACCATTTTCTGGAATTTTTCGGAAAGTGCCCCCAAGTCAAAAAACTGTTTCACAGTTTTCATTCTCTGCCCTCTGCCCTCCCACTAGAGGAGATAAGCTTTCTTGTACACAGATAGGACTCTGGATTTCACAGCTGGCTTTCAGTTTCCTGTCAGTCATCCTTAGTTCTTCATTGTCTTTCAGTAGCATACCAGTGGTACCTATTGGGTTGGCCAAAATATTTGTTTTTTTCTGTAACATGGCTGTAATAGTGCTTAGCTGTTTTAAAATTCATTTGAAACAATTTCGTTAGATTGTATTGTGACAGCTATCATATCATCATGCATTTTAAAAATCTTATCAAAATTGCTGAATTTTTGTGAATCCATTTTAATATTGAAGATGCAAGAAAATAACATTTTCAGTATTATGCTTTATTGTTTCAAGAAACACAAAAACACAACTGAAATGCAAACAAAAAAAAAGATTTGTGTGGTGTATGGAGAAGGTGCTGTGACTGATCAAATGTATCAAAAAGGCTTACAAAGTTTCATGCTGGAGATTTCTCTATGAACAATGTTCCATGGTCAGGTAGACCAGTTGAAGTTGATAGTGATCAAATCAAGGCATTAATTGAGAACAATCAATGTTAAACCATGTGGAGATAGCCAACATACTCAAAATACCCAATTCAACAAAGTTATTAGTGAAAATGAAAAATGTTTCCTTTATTTTACGGAAAAGCTGTATGGACTTTTTGGCCAACACAATAGCAGTAGCCACCCAATCCCTTATACTTATAGCTGCTATATCTTCAATACATTTCTAATGTCTAACACAGCATGTGGGCTCATGCACTCTTCCACAGGAATAGCTTCACAATTCATCACTGGTGAAGTTTTAACAATTGGACTGCTACATGGTGCCAGTAACTGCCTGTGTCCCATCTATCACCAGTCTTAGGATCTTTACTGCCAGCCAGGTAGTGAATCATCCAATTCCAAAATCTCATCACTTGCTCTCTTGCACCACTCCTGGTGCCAAATATTGTAAGTCCAGTTATATGGAAGCAAGAACTGAAATGGAGTTTAAGATGTAAGATGTTTATTGGGGAACAACAACTGTGGAAAGAAGAAGGAAGAAACATTGGGCAGAGGAAAAAAGATAAACTACACTTCAGGCCCTAACATTTTGTTAAATCCTTGATCCATCTGATGAGCAGGCCGTCAGATTGTCCTGCATCAAATCAAAATGATGAACACTTATATGATTTTTCCCAGTCACTAGATATGAGCCACCCTGGCAATGAGATCTCTGCTGCTAAAGCAGCCCCAAAGGCTCTCACCACCCGAGGGTGTGTGCTGACTGCTCCCTCAACCATGAAGCAAGTCCTTCCTTAAAGAGAGATAAGGAGGTGCATGTCCCTGTGCAGCACAACATCATTCTTTGATGTCATGCTATCAGAAGCAATTAAAGTGCACATTTTAAAAGATAATTTTTCTGCCCTATTATCACTTGTACCTAAAATTTAAATATTTATGGAAGTTAAATGCATCTGATCAATGTAATAGTAATTGTAATTATACCTAAAATTGACACTCTCATCATAGTAAAATCAATACTATATAAGCTATATGTAAATAGAAGGCATTGACTGAAATTTTGATCTTACATGCACTGGGTCACAGTAAAAGGATAGATAAATTAGGATAGAGTTCCACTGCCTGGAATAAAAACCTGACAAAAAAGGCAAACAGTGATACAAATGGGTAGTTAGGTTTGTTTTTCCCTGGTTACAAGTAATTGGAAGGTAGATGTTACAGGGCTGGAAATGCTGCTGGCAGTCCCAGTCTCCCATTATCTTTCTTCTTCAGTATTTGGAGCCTATGTCTTTTATCTCCTTGGGTGGAAGATGGAACATACACTACAGACATAAGATTCTACATCAGATACAAAAAGAAAAAGCTAACTGCTAAAGATGGTTGATGACTCTTCCCCTTTTATCAGGAAAAAAATTGTCTTGCAAGAAGACTTACTCAAAGCAGAGACCTGTGCTTACAGATCCATGTTTGGAACCTTCTCACATGGCCACCATGACCTGAAAGGATGCTGTAGGTCCAGTTCTTTGCCTGAGCACACTGGCAACCAAAATTAAATCATGATTCTTTCATAAGAAAGAGCATGGTGTAAGTTACAGTGTTTCCCACAGGGCATGTTTAACTTTTTAAACTTTTAATTATTGAATCGTATTGCTATTAATAGTGTGGAAATAAACAGTATAGAGAAATTTAGTATTTTTAGCATTATATATACAATTACACAGTGTGTTCAACTTTTATTCATAGATTGAGTCCAATTTTGGCTAATCATTTTTCTCTGAAACTATCTTACAGATAGTTAACAAAATAAAGGCATATATATCTGACATTTAGTCCTTTCAAATTCAAAGACATTCTTCCAAGGTAAGAAAAAAAAGGAATTATTTTTGCAGTTAACTATCTTAAAAGCATGTTAACCCTTTAGTACAGATGCTGTTGAAAGGTGCTTTAAAACTTGTCCATATTTTCATCATATAGCAATAATAGATGTATTATTTTTAAAAAGGAAAATTAAACATCAATAAGACCACATTCCAAGTAAGTTGAAATAATACAGAAACTCAACAAAGTAAGACCGATGCCTGAGGCAAGCTGTATAACAAGACCTAGGGGAGAAAGTGGCCATAAGTTTATTTTCCATCTCATAATTGGGAATTAAAATGTCCCTTTTGAAATTATAGTGACCAAAGCCACTTGCACTCTGAAAATGGGAGCTAGAGCATGAGTTTTCTCTCCATGGGAGATGGATGAGAATAGCTGAGAGTCATTGCTTGGGGCTGCAGTTTCTATCAAGATTTCTACCTATGGTGTCAAGAGGACATAGGTAGTGTCTCAAAGCCAGTAGGTTAGCCAAGTTACCTGCAAGCTTATTTATCATTTATCATATCCCTAACTTGACTATGGGGTTGGGGCCCTGAGCATCTCTGTTTCCACACCAGGGATCCCACAGCTAACACAGAAGTAACAAGAAAACCACTGGACAGGTAGGTGATTAGAATTTCTCTACAACCTCAGTCATTCTTAAAGAGTTATTTTAATTTACTTAGAAAGCTCTGCTTCCCTTTGTCTTCTTCAGTTGCTTGAATCCACGTTTTGAAAAACACTGATTTCAGGACCTCTAATAACCTAATCAAAGCTGCTTTAATGTTACTTAGAAAAGCATGGTTTATTTTAAAAATCTTTAATTTCACCACCTCACTTCTACCACTATTTTAAAATATATATATGCCCTGCCTTCCCCCATGACAAGACATATTAATAAAATCAGACATACAGCATCAGACTATTCCTTACATTTGATAGTTTATCAAATTAATATCACCTAACAAGTATGTAAAAATAGATGGTTTTCTTATCTATCAGTGAGATGCAAAGCAGATTCAATAATGTGAGAGAAGAAAGCATTAAGTGAGGCAGGATCCCAACATCATCTGAGCTGGCAAAGACAATGGGTATGTATGCTGTTGATGTCAGAATAGCTGATTAAGCTGAGACAGCAGCAAACCTTTGACATGAATGGAACTCTGTAAATGTTATCTCCTTTAAGATCTAGCCTGGAAGCCCTGGGATCATCTTTCTCTGACTTTCCTAAGAAGTCCCACATAAACTGAAAAAAATATAATCACTTTCTATGAAAGAAAACTACATAATTTCTTAAAATAAAGATACCACCATTTTTTCAACTAAACCTTACTTATTCATCCCTACATTTGGGGGATATTTTCCATCAATCTGAGTTAGCAATGATACTTCCTCTGATTTGTTCTCTTTTGAAACAAATAATGTTTAAAGTTTAAAGAATTATTTTTAGAAAGACAAACAAATGTTCTTAAGATTTTGGGACAAGATAGTAAACAAATCTTATTTCTACTCTGGCTGCCAAAATGGATTCTAGTGAAATGCAGAGATTGTTTGCTTTGTCTTTATAACATGCACAATCATAACATAATAAGAGATAAGACTACAATACACTTATGTTATTTTGTACGCATAAGCAGGAGTTTAATTTTTTTCTAAGAGAATTGAAAACATGATAAACCTGTGCATATATATGTAGACACTCATACTCACACAATGAATGTGAAGCATTTTAGGTGAATCCAATATCCCCATCCTGTTCTTTTCAAGGGATAAGATAGCTCCTACAAAGCACTTCAACAGACATCATGTTTAGATTTGATCTGAGATTAAATAGATTTTACTGTCACTTATCTGACAGAATTGCAGTGCCATCCATTGACAGGCTGATATAGAAAACTTGGGTCACAATGAATGCTGTAATAAACTTCTCATTTTTTTTTTCTTAGCAGGTATAGCAATGAACACATTTTTAGAGTCTATAAATTTACTTCCAGTGCTCTCTCCTTATCAATCTTTCTTTTTTTTGGTCAGAATAATTCCCCTTTGCCTAACCTGCCCCAGACTATTTTATCAGTCTCCTCAACTCATGAGAATTATATCATAATCTATTTCTTTATAGAAGAGTTCAAAAACTATTAGCTTCAAGCCTTATGCATCACTTAGATGTTTTTGCCTGGTGCTTGTGCTGTAGAAACATAACAAAGAAAAATCAACAACTAATACCTAAATCTAGATTTATAGTTTTTCTCAGAAGCAATTAAAGACTTTGGGATTGTTAATTCTCCCTTTCCTCATAATGATAATTGTTGAGGACTGATTAGAAGCTGCCACTCAGGAGAGGTTAGGTGGTTCCCAGTTCACAGAGGCTCCTTGAGCCTCTTTTGTATACTTGGATTTAGGCTCTTTCTCTTCTTTACATGAACAGCAAGACTCCAGTGGGCTTTTGAGTTTGTGACCCCTATTACATAACTTTCTCTCTCAACTGTCAACAAAGTCCAATTAACATGTTTATTGATAAGACAATATCTCCCACTGGTATATATTAATATGAAATACTTGAAACCCTTCAACAATTAAACCTTTCAATTTTTTAAAAAAAATTGTTAAATGAAACATCTTTATAGAAGATGTTATCTCTAGGCGAGTCCTTCCTAAAAAATTTTAAACATGAGATGCCAATATTAGTTTTATCATGTGTCTGTATGGTGTTCTTACCCCACCTTTTTTAACTTTTATACTTGTAAAGAATGTAAGAAACATAAAGAAATTAGATACTATTACATCATTGCCCCACCTCACTACCTCCACTCCCATGATGATTTCTATCTCTTACTGCCCTTTAGTTTAAAAACTAAGATTAATTATTTCCTTCTGGATGATATGTTCCAGCTTAATTCTTATTTAGACAGAGTTCTCTGTATTTATACACATTTTATGCATATCTCATTTATAACCATTATCACATTGAGTTATAATGTTTTGGTTTTCATATACAATGGGGAGGGATTGTACTGTTTGACGTGTATATAACAATAAGAATCATTTATTTGTTTATTTCTTTAAATTTTATCTTTAATCCAGATCACATGTTATAAGGCCTCAGCATCCTATCCAGGGAGAAATGCAACTCACTCTGTTATGAAGGAACATCTTCCCTGTGAAAGCTAAGAAGGATCCCTATTAGATCAAACATACTCAAGTATAAGCTCTCTTAAGCACAAGCGATTGCCTCAGTAAGCAGTGGTCACCAATGATATTCTCATTAACAAAGGCTCTGCAGCTCTCTGCCTATCTTGGACAGGTTGTCTTAGCTGTGACTGGACACCTGATGACTAAAATCCAGTCTTGCTTAGCAATCTCTTTATCCTTAATGACCTGATAGCTTATATGGGCCACTTCCCAATGATTACTGAAACCACCTTCCCTTATCTACCTCAAAAAATTACTCCACACCTTCTTTTCCTTCAAATTGACAACTATATTCTTTTCTAAACATAGACATTTTGTTTTTCTTTCTAGGATCTTTGAATTCCATTTGCTGTAGGACTCTGGGTAGGGATAAATGTTAGATGCCTGTCATTTTTTACCCTGTTCCTCAAACTCTGTTTGTTAACAACTTCCTGGAAGGAGAAAAAACAAAAATAAAACAAGAGTTTTAAAAATCTTAGTAGGATGGAAGTGTTGCAGGCTGAATTTGAGATGGCCCACACAATTTCATCTCTGCTCCTTGGTGGAGACACTTGTATAATTCCCTCTTCTTGAGTGTCAGTTGTTCAGAGGTAATCAGATGAGACCTATTGAAAATAGGTCTAGAGGTCACAGTCATAGGCAGTCATAGAAATGTAAAGTTGCATCAAATGTTTTTCTGCTGACCTTAAATGATCAAATTTCCATGTGGCTAGTAAACACCGGCAGTCTAAGGGATCTCTGGGAGAGAGAGTGACCCTCATCTCTCATTAGCAAAAGAACAGGGGCATGCTATTTATAGCTTCAAGGAAATAAATTCTGAAAAAGCCATTGAGCTTGGAAAAGGACACTGAGATATGGATGAGGATACAGTTTGGTTGAAACTGTTTTTAACCTTGTGAAATTCTGATCAGAAAACCTAGTTACTTTGCATCCAGGAATTTCAAGATAAATTAGTATTTTTAAAGCTCCTGAGGTGGCAAATTTGTATGCATCATAGGAAGCTAACATGGGTATTCCTCATAAGACCCAAGGAAAGATATTATCTAAAGGAGTATTATAGCATTCATGAGTCTTTCTTACTTAATTGTAATTTTAATGAAGGTAGATATTTTGTCTTGTTTGTCCTTGTATTCTCAGTATTAGCTTAATATCTAAATCATAACAGGGCATTCATTTTTGGATAAATTTATGGGAAATATAAGCAAAAAACATTGTTTTAATAGCATTAATTATTAAAGAGAGACATATTTGGGGATGATTTGAGGAAATAGCAGGATTGAGTCTAAGACTTTACCAGAGTGTATTTTGTAGCAAGTTTATAAGTTTAAGCAAAAGAGATTAAAGTAGAATGTATAAAAGGGCAAGCATAGTAAATTAACATGTACATAATATGACTTTATCACCACATAATGAGATATGGATGGTCAACTAATTGCCTTTTTTGATTTTGAAAAACACCTGAGGTTGTGAGAAGGCATCTGTTCCTTAGAAGCATTTATATATAACACAAAATAAAGTCACTTTAACCTTTAACAGTATGAAGGAATATATACAAATGCACACACATACAAAATGAATTAACTGAAAACTAGTGTCCCTGAAAATCCTACACTTGAAGTAAGGAATGAGTGAACACAGAAGGCATGGGAGGCATTACAATGTAATGTTATATAGCAACAAAATCTAATACAATTTGAGACTTCATACAGAGAGCAATCATATCAGGGAGCAGGAAGGTAATAGTTCCTCTTTACTAAATTCTGGTAAGAGCATTGGAAATACATTGCACGTTCAATCTTGGGGCTCTCTGGGCCGAAAAAAAATTATCAGCTAGAAATAAGTTAGAGGAGAACCAAAGGTTGGGGTGTCAGAACAATTGAGACATTTCTGGAAAATAGGAAAATAACTTATTTAATTGACCCAAATCACCTGGAGTCGGTGAAATTTTCTGCTGTTACATGGAGAGTGTAGTCACAGAGGACCCTGAAGAAATTATGAGGGCAGTGCCTCCCAAAGGTTACTGTGAGCACAATCTCCTTAGAATCTGAGTGGGCTCTGATTCAAAAGCAATTCAATCTTAAAATTTTTCTCCCCAATGATATTTCTTAAGAACTTCATCATGTTCTTAAAATTTTTGCCCTATCCAGAGTTTTATCCTTCTTTTTGTTAAAAACTACAAGCTACTTTATACAGAAATGTACCCAAGTTTTGTTATTATTATTGATATTACTGTCATTGCTGTTATTATTGTTAGCAATTGAACAATTCATAATCTTTCATTTCAGGAAAATTATACATACATAGATTCTTAATTAGCAGATGATGTATTTGTTAATCTGATTTATGCAAATAAGATATGACAATGTTGATGCATATACAGTTGCTGTAGGGAAATCTAGTATATATAAATACATTTAAAAATGGCAGGAAGCATTTCCTTAATACTTACAAATTTCACAATGCTAAAATGAATGAACTAAGCCATTGTTAGATTTGGATGATCTTTGGCTTCATTTTCACAGCCACAGGTCTCCGACAACAGTTTTTTTCCGTTGGTAGATTTCTTTTTATTTTACTTTTTATTTATTTTTGTATATATTTTATTGATTATGCTATTTCAGTTGCCTGATTTTCCCTTTTTACCTTCCTCTACCCAGTACTCCCATTCTCTCCAGCAATCCCCATCTCCTTAGTTCATGTTCATGGGTCATTGATGTAAGTTCTTTGGCTATTCCATTACCTATACTGTTCTTAACGTTCCCCTGTCTGTTCTGTACCTACCAATTTGTACTTCTTAATCTCTGCATCTATTCACCCATTCTCCCCCTTCCTTCTCCCAACTGATAACCCTACAAATTATCTCCATATCTATGATTCTGTCCCTGTTCTTCTCATTTGCTAGTTTATTATTTGGATTCAATTATCGGTAGTTGTGGATTTATGCCATTTTAATGTTCATCATTTTGATCTTTTTCTTATATAGTTTCCGTTAGCATTTCATGTAGTAATGCCTTGATGATAATGAATTCCTTTCACTTTACCATGTCTGGGAAGCACTTTATCTCCCCTTCAATTCTAATGATAGCTTTGCTGGATAGAGTAACCTAGTCTGTACGTCCTTGCTTTTCATCATCTTGAATACTTCTTGCTAATCCTTTCTAGCCTGCAAGATTTCTTTTGAGAAATCAGTTGACAGTCTTATGGGAACTCCGTTTTGGGTAACTATCTGCTTTTCTCTTGCTGATTTTAAGATTCTCTCTTTATCTTTAATGTTTGATATTTGAATTATGATATGTTTTGGTGTGGTCCTCTTTGAGTCCATCTTGTTTGGGACTCTGTACTTCCTCCAACTTTCAAATCATAGGAGTACCAGAAGGAGAAGAGGAAGAGCAAGAAATTGTTTTACTTCATAAAATTTCAACTTTTATTAGAATAACCAACACATTAAATGGGTCTTCATCAGGGTATTTTGTAAAATGTTTAAAACACTCTTAAGAAATATCGATATTTTCTTCATTCTGTTTTCATTTAACACTTGGTACATTTGACTTATTTTTTTGCACTCTTAATGAGGTCTGGATTAGGCCCTTCTGAAAGAAGTAAGACTGGTCAGCAAGGACTTGCTCTTAGGAGGATCTTTCTGGTTTCTGTGAGATGAATTTCCTGTATTCCAGTCTACTGATAGAGCATTGTATGATGCATCTCTACATCCTTCATGGCTCCTTCCTTCTCTCTTCCTCCTTTTATAGCTTACTTTTTGAAAGAGGAAACTATTCAACCATGCTACTTCTTTCCTTTGGACCTTTAGAGCAAGTTGTTAACATTTTGTCTATAGTGCCTGATGTGGGAGAAGTGTATAAAATTCAACTGCATTCTTTCAAGAGTAGAAGAATTTGGCTGCCACAAGAGGGCCAAATGTGACCCTCAAGTCCTCTTATTGAGCAATTGTGCTTTGCTCAACAAGCAAGTAAAACATTTTAAACCTCATTCTTTTTAATAAATTATTTTCTTTTAAGTCAGTTTATTTTTACTAAAAGTAGTTCAAAAGTATACCCTAAGACCATTATGCAATACATGTTTTATGCTTGTACCTCTCCTGAGGCATCATGAGAAAGATTCAGAAAACATAGAAGGAAATTATATATGTTTTCCTATGAACTGGGACAAAATATTTCATCTCATATGTTGCCACCAAAAACATACCCTTTCTACCATCAGTAAAAGTGGTTGTTTATCACTAGTCCTGTGTAAACACTTGAAAATCTGCCAAAATATTATTTGGACTTGAAAAACTACAACAAATAAAATATTCCTGTCATTATTTTGGTCTCTACCACTGATGGGACACACCTTACAAAGTGAATAGAATATAATGTGAACAAAAATTCAAATAATGCCCAAATTAGAAATGTAATATATCATTCATATACATATTATTTAACTTATACTTCTCCAATTTTCAACCATAAGGAACACAGATAGTGCTCAGTGTAGGTGCCAGCCCTAAAAGATGAGAAGAGTTACTACATAGAAGCGGAGGTGACAATGAAAATGGGACATTTGTTACAATCAAGGGAATTTATTAAGTAATTAAATATAAGTGTCATAAAAATAGACTCCTAATATTGAAGAAACAACTTGTAATTATAGAGAGACAGAAAATAGGAAGATATGTAGTGCTATTTATACATTCATAGGATACATATATTTTTGGATATATGTGCATTTATATTTTTTGAATATATATGTATATACACATGTGTGTATTGCTATATACACTTGTACATATAAAACCATATAGACCTCTTTGTTATAGTGTTTGAAAATAATCACACCTCAATAGCAATGAACACAATTATGTCATTAGAAAGGCAATCAGGGCTCCTTATAGAAATGTCTGATTTCAAAGGTGGGCTAGAGAAATCACAAGATAAGAAGATAAGCCTGAAACATTTTGTTGTACCCCAAAACAAGAATGTGTTTAAAGTATAGGTGAAACATATCCAAATAACACAACAGTCAATTTTATTGGCTTTTTTCTGGCCAAATTTGGATAACTTGAGCATCAAAATAATGATAATAATAGATTGTTTTGCCTTAAATAAACTAAGGAACAATGAGTTCATACAGAAGTGAATAAAAGAATAAGTAGTTAAGAGTTTTATTAGGAATGGGATATTTGTACAGATTTAAAACATTGTCCCATAAAAGATGTATCAATTACAAAATAGTAAAAGGGTAAGTTTATAACAGAGAAGCCTGGCAGGTAACAACCTTCCTGATCCAAGTGAACATCATCAATAATGAGACAAACTGATGACATGTATCACTTGACAGAAGAGATGAAAAAATATACTATTGCTCCTGTGATATTTCTGCTAGAAATGTATAATCTAAATTTTAAGAGGAAATATTAGACAGACCCAAATAGAAGAGCACACTATGAAATAAGTAGTCTATAACCCTCAAAGTTTCAAGGTCATGAAAATCCAGGAAAGACTGAAGAAATTTTTCATACTAAAAGAGGCTAAGAAGACAGTTAACTGCAGTGGATTATGCTGAATGGAAACTTTTTCCTATAAAACACATTATTTAGATCTTCGACCAGAGTCTTAGGAATAGCCAGTAGGGAACTAAGTCATTTAGTTCAACAACCTATGAATGACTAAATCCTGTCAACAACCATGCAAATGAGGTTGCAAACAGGTCTTCCCAGAGATGAGTTTCCAGATGAGAGCACAGCACAAGTAGGTACCTTGTTGTAATGTCATAATCCAACTGGAAGACACAGATAAATCATATACAGATTCCTGACACACAAGAAGTGCCAAAAAGAAGTTTATAGTTTTAAGTTATTATATTTTAGGATTTTTTAATGCAGCAATAGGCAACTATTATGAGTGGTTATTAATAACATATTGTTACTAATTCTTGGTTTTGATAATTATACTACAGTTATATCAGGAAATACCTGTTTCTGAAAACACCCACACTAATGTTTTGGAGTTTAATAAGGTATCAGGTTGGCAATTTACTCCCCAGTGACTTAAAAATAAACATTTTTGTAATACATTCAACTTTTATTTTAAAAATGGTTTAAAATGAAAAAGAAACTAATAAAGCATTGTCATTCCTTAATATTTTATTTCTTTCTGCTTGAGGCTACTATTATTTTCTTAGGTTTGCTTTTGGTTGTCTATCAAGAAATAATGTTTGCCTCTCTGGAAGCTTCACTGTTTTCCATGGGTTTAAGATAGGGGAGATCAAATATCAAAGCAGATGAAGAAAAATATGTCAATTCAATAGCTAGCCCCAGTATCTATTTTCTCTTCATTTCTGGGTGAACATTCAATGATGTGGAAAATATCTACCAGAAAAATGTGCCAATTATGTCTTCTGAAGAAATATATTTCTTCATTACTGAATTCATTAGATAATCAAGAGTTAACTGAGAAAAAATAAAGGTTCATACAGGAGGTGGGAAGAGAGCATCATGGCCTGCAGTGTGAGCATATCCCTTTCCTACCTGCATAACCACCATCGCCACTGAGAGCAGACATTTGGAATCAATGATATTTGTCATCAGGCATTAATCTTCACATTGAATATTCAGATATTTTGTTGTCTGTCATTAAATTTTAATTTATGCATTTAGTTCCACCATATCTATATGTCTGCTTAAGCAAACACTTCTCTTTAAAGATGTCCATTAGATTGTCTATTTATGTGCCAACATTTCAATCATAAAACAGAAAGGAAGTAGTAAATCCATGTCAATGGAATTTTTATTCTGGAGTTTATAGTAACCTTTTTTGCAGGTATTTATAATAACCAATTTTTTTATAGAAAGGTTTAATGTCTTCACTTAATTAATTTAAAATAATTTTACAAGATGGTTGATAACTCATTACTGCCTGCTAAAATAAATATTTCTAGGCTGAATCGATGAATTGTCAATGAGACTTTGTGGTTGACAGAAACCCTATAGTATCTATAAATTAGAGGAACATTCAGATAATATAGTTTAGGCATGGACAACATATAGTTCTAGTGATTTCCAAAGGAACACAGTCATTCTGGGGACAGTATGCCTTTAAACCATGTATCCTTGATTTTTTCCTTTATATTTCTTTCTACTTTCTTTTTTGCTCCATCCCCTTTTCTCATTCAATACACTCACTTCTCTTTTATTCTGTTTTTGCCTTCCCATTATTTCTATTCTTGTTTTTATTTCCTGTCAGTTAACATTTATCTACAAAGGTAGATTCAGGTCAGATGTTTATGTCATTTTCTGGATTGCTTTCCTTAATGATATTGAAAGGTTCATATGGAAACATATGATTTAAATATTACTAAAGAGTCTAATAATGTTGGAATCAATTCTAAGGCCTATTGCGATACAACAATTTTGTACATATTTCTATGTTGATAATACCACCTGTATTTTTCCATGCAGTGATATAATAAAGACCACTTCTCCTAATATCTTGGCTACATGATATAGCAGTAAGAGAAAAAAGTCATATTAAATAATAAAAATGTCCATTAGCCCTCATCATCAGTGAAATAGAAAATTCAGTCATCTTGCTCTTCTCTACAAGCACACAGTGAATAGAGTTATAAAACTTTTTATTAGAACCTCAGTCTTGAGAATTTCTTCTTAGAACTTTGGAAGTCTGTGTGACTTTTATTAATCTTCTTAATTGTAGGAAATTTGACAGAATATTTAATTACAAGAAGGAGATCATGCTATTAATCAAATTTCAAATTGCTACCATTATAAGTAAATGATTGTAGGCACATTGAAGATTTAATTACTTCTTTCAGACACAACATTCTGTTTGCTTTGTCTTTTTTAAATCATACCCAAATGAAGATAGTGCAATAACATCTTGAAGGAAGTACTGATAAATCTCATTTAATTTGTTTCCATCCCTTTTATAATCCCACTCCTATTAAAAAAAGAATGGCTAGTTGATAAGAAATAAGTCCAGAATTATGACATTCAATCTCCCCAAACAATTGAATTTCAGTTTGGATCCAGTGAAAGATTACTGCCTCAGATGATATTTATTTTATTAGCTCTCACATAGTTTAAACTCCATTGTTGAATCAAAATGTTAAAAGAATAAATGATTAGAATAGTCTAAGAAGTTGTATTAATTTTGTAATGATGTTAAAACCTTACCAAAGACTTTTCTTCCCTAAAGGTATTCCTGTGAGCACATCAGAGGAGACTTCCTTTCAGCTGCTGAAAAGAGGCAAGGTATTCTCTGGTTTGCTGTGTAACTGACAAATACAGAGACTAGGGATGTATTACGGAAGTTTGTCTGTGTCATTGGGATTTTGGGGACACATTTGTATATACATATATATATATACACACATATATATATGTATATATATATATACACATATACATATATACACACACATATATATGTATATATATATATATATATACACATATACATATGAATGTACAACAGCACAAATACAAGTGAACAAAAATTATAAATTAACCAGTTGAGGGAAATTATGTTTATACCTGTGATGATTATCTACCTGATCTTAGCTGTCATTAGAAATTACAGAAATTCCATGAAATTGTTGTTTATGAAAAATGTCACATGATAGTTTAGGATTAAATAAAGGGGTCAATAATAAGTGAATGCCAATGAGTAAATGAATGGCAATAGCAGTACAAAATATTGTCTTGAAAATCTATAAATAATATATAATGAAAATTTCCTTATTTCACTTATGTGATGCTTTTATGCCTTATACCTAGTCTCACCTCTTTGGTCAAAGGGATTTTAAGTCATTAAATCCATGGTCTTATATCTATCAGTTTTTTTAAAATATATATATATATGTGTGTGTGTGTATGTGTGTGCATATATATGTGTGTGTGTGTGTGTATTCTTTCAGAATTAAGCCCTTTGTGAAAATTAGATATTAAAATAGTTAACATGTAGCTCATTCCAGTTTCTGTTAAATTTTATTATGAGTTAGAAACTCAGCTAAGTACTGAGTATACTTTAGATTAAAAAATCAGTTTTTAAACAGCAAAAATTCTTGTCTTTTCAGGAGGTGGGGAACTGGACCCAATACTTAATCAATTCCTACTTGTAAAATTAATAAATAGGATATATGTCATCTTAATTATAATAATTTAGGAGGCCAATAATAAAAAATAAATTTGCTTCAATGAATTTTCTCAACACTTTTTACACAGAGACCTCAAATATAAATATTTGTCCTTAAGAAACATACAACCTATTTTTCTCTTCCAAAAATTGGGTGCAAGTCAACATTTACTTTAGAAGTTCTTTTTTTTTCCTCCTGAAATTATCTAACTGTAAGAGGCTTCTTGAATTCCATTTGCAATTTTCCTTTTTCTTAATTACCATGCAATCATATCTTTAATTTTTTAATGTACTTTTTATTTTATTTTTTATTGTTCAATTACAGTTGTAGCCATTTCCCCCATTACTCTCCCCTGCACTATCCACACCCACCTTATACTTTCTTTTTTCTTTCATCTTTTTTTATTGTTGCAATTTTCCATCATATATAGTCTCCTTTGTGCTTCTATCAGTACATTTCTTACACTAAGACTTCCCAAAGACATACTGTAAATACATTTTACTCTCAGTTTGCTATTTTATTCTTTGGTAGAAACTAATGGGATATATATTCAAATGCAAAAATATAAGATATATTACATGTTATTTATTTAAATTACTCTCATAGACACTTTGTTTATAGTGTAATTTTCTTTTGATTAAAACACTTTATAATCCTCTTATGTAGTTTTTCAATAACCAAATGCAAACACTTAATATTTTGATTTTTTAATAAGGCATAGGCTATTTTTTCAAAAATTATCCAATGATCTGATCACAGAAAATGGTAATCTGTAACAAAGCTCCAATTTTTAAAAATATTAAATTTAATTAAGAACATAAAAAAGAAAAAATAATAATATAAATATTTATAAGTACTATAAAATAAACAAAAGACAATAAAATCTTGGAGAATACCCCTACCACTATCCAAGTGCCTTAGTCAACAGTGTTGCAGTTTCACAGAAGCACCATACAGAAGAGAGAAGAATCTCTGCTGATTCCAACCTTATTTCAGTGATAGAGTGGGATTAGACAAGGTCGGGTACATTCAGGGTGGTATGCCTGTGGACTGACAGAATGGGATTAGGATACTGCTTAGAGATACATAACAAAGTTTCAAGTCTGCCAGAACTTTAAGACCATGGTTTGCTGTGTCATGGGATTCTCTAATGCTCACAGAGTGTAGAGAATACATATTTAGGGTTTAATTTATGAAAGAAGAGTTAGAACTCATTCTAAAATAAATTATGAGTAATAATGTTTGTTTGATTATTTGTTTGTATGCTTGTTTGTTTGTTTGAGATCAGGGAAGTCAACATACAAGTAATGAAAATCAGATCTTGAATTTTTCCAAAAGATTATAAAATAATATTAACAATTTTGAATTAGTAAGTATGCTGAATGTAATTTAAAAATGATGTAGTTAAATTATAGAAAGGCCATAACTGTAAGAAATCTTTGGAATTATTTCCAGATTATTTTTGGTAATTATGGGAGTAATAATAAAAATGCTTGTTTTAAACTTAAGACATTATAAAACCTTTTTACTCATCCCATCTTTGTTTTGTCAGCCATCTAAGATAGTAATCACAGATGGGCATGAAATAAACAGAGAAAGAAGGAATAAAAGTAGCAAGAGAGGTGCTAACAGGGAGGCAGGGAGAATTGCAAATAAAATCTCAGAATGACTTCTGACAGTCTGGGTAACAATTTCCTTGGGAAGTGATGGTATAAAAATAAAATATTTAATAAAATTAGATAGAATGCATAATAATAATTATCACATATAAAGGAACCATATTCAACAGTGTAGGTGTTTTACATTATAAAGTTTTTATTCTGTTAGTCATCCAACAAATATTGAGTGCTTACTATTGCTATACTCTAGTTACTTCAAATAAGACCATGAACAAAATATCAAAATAAATTTTGTTATGGACCTTACATTCTACAGGGTAGACCAACAATGAACAAGTTAGTTAAGTGAATTTTTCCAAAATTATGGAAAAATTACTATAAATATATAGTAATTTATATTGAATATGAGCATAGATGTTATATACACAGTGGTATAAACATATCAGTAATTACTATATATAATAAATGTGTAGTAAGCTAGATGGTGATAAATGTTAAGAAGAACTATAATTCAGGGACAGGATATGGGGGTAAAATTATAGTGTGGTGGTAATGGAAGGCATCACTGAGAGGGTGCCAGTTGAATGAGACCTGGGGGAAGTTTGGGACTGGCTCTGTAAGACGTGGGGAAATAATATTCTGGGTGGAGAAATAGTAAGGGAATGGGCTGTGAGTGACTGGACATGTGTGAGAAAAAATAGAGGGCAAACCTTAGATGTGGGAGACAGAGAGGGAGACCACTAGCATAGGACCTGAACTCTTTGAAGTGACAAGTCAAATCATGTAGTGCCTCCTATGTCAAAGACTTTAAGCCTTACTCTGGGTAAAACAAAAGTAAATGAGGATCATGACAGGATTTTTGTTTTAAATGAATTTCTTTCTCAATTGTGGTGATGACTTCACAGGTGTATACTTACGCGAAACCTTATAAAATTCTGCATTTTAAATGTGAGTAATTTTTTGAATGCCAATTATATTTTTTTGT
The DNA here is from genome assembly GCA_004024845.1 of Tonatia bakeri. Classification (NCBI taxonomy): domain Eukaryota; kingdom Metazoa; phylum Chordata; class Mammalia; order Chiroptera; family Phyllostomidae; genus Tonatia; species Tonatia bakeri. The sequence goes on from PVIA01001060.1 coordinate 50,383, forward strand.
ATTTATTGATTTAGATTCTGAAAGTTTTTTTTTCCATTACCATTTAGTTCCCTTAAAACCCCTCCTCCCACAGTCACCACACCGTTGTTCATGTCCATTAATCTTTTTTCTTTTGTTCTCAATCCCTCGACCTCCCAACCTCCACCTCCCTTAGCTACCATCCTGCTTTCTACCTCTATTTTGAGAGACACCCTGAGTCTGTCTCTGTTTTGCTTGTTAGCTCAGTTTGTTCATTGGGTTTCACATATGAGTGAAATCATATGGTATTTGTCTTTCTCTGACTGGCTTATTTCACTTAGCATAATTACATTTTAATAAAAACTGTTAAAAAAATCAATCAGGTTGTAATGTTGAGAAAGAGTGTTCTGGGGGCAAGACAAATGCAAGGAGACATGTCTGAGACTAATCCAATAATAGAATTGTGAGATCAGTTATGTGGACCAAGATGATAGCAGCAGGGATAATGAGAAAAGAGCATGTGCTGACTATATTTTGAAGGTGGTGCCTACAGAATTTGCTGACGAGTAGATGTTCACCATGAAAGAGGGGGATGTGTATGAAGTAAAATGCCAAGTCCTTTTTAATCTGAACAACTATGAAAATGGATTTCCTATTAACTGAGATGCATAAAGGTAAAATAGAAGCATGCTTGGTTATGGACTAATAGAAGCTCTGTTTTAGAGATGTTAAGATTGAGATTCTTATTGGCAATCTGAGTGAGCTTTCAAAAAGGAGTTTGCAAAATATGTCAAGTTCATTGGAATAGCCTGTGTTGGATATAATTTAGAGCTATGTATCATTTATCTATCTATCAGTCATTTATATATCTATATCATACCTATATATGAGATCTGTCCAGAAGGTACCAGACATAAAATATGAAAATAGAGACATTTATTGAAGAGAAACATGGTACACGGGACAATGATACCTCAGTCCCCTTCAAAGTAAGCACCTTGGGACCTCATACAGTTCTACCAGTCACCATCAGCTACCCTGTCATATTTTTCTGAATCTCATTGATGGTCTGAAATCTCTTCCCTTTCAAAGGTGATTTTAGTTTTTGGGAAAAGCCAGAAATTGCAAGGCACCAAATCTAGACCTAGGAGGACTGAGTCACTTGGGTGATTTGATGTTTTGCCACAAAACTCTGCATAAGATGTGACACATGAGCAAGTGCATTGTCATGATGAAGCTGTCAATCACCAGTTGCTCATAGTTATGGCCTTCTGAATCATCCAAATAGTTTCTATGGAGGAATGTTCAACTTTAATGCAAAACTTGATGTAGATTCATTTAATTAATCATTGAAGCAGAATGCAGCCTCTCACAACACCACCAGCTTGTACACTGATACAGATGGGTTCCTAGAATACTCACCTAGCAGGGGAAAGTATGTACTATGAGTGGCTGCCCTTCAGAAGATAATTCTATTTGGGGGGATTCCCCTCTTAAATGCTTGTAAACAAAGACCAGTCAGCATAATATTATTGTTTTTTATTGTAGCTGTGTTTAGGCACATGAATGCAGTTATGGAATAAGCGGGTAGTTAAATTTAACCAAAACTGTGGTTTTAGTCTACATGACAGTGATGCAAGAACTGACAGCTCTGGGGGCTGGGGGTTTAGGGGTTGGAGGGATCATGGAAGAAAGAGAAAAATGACAAAGGATTAATGGACATTGACAACAGTGTGGTGATTGTGGGGGGTAGGTGGAGGTGGAAGAGGGTACAAGGGGGATAATTTGCAATAGAAAATAATGCAATAAAAGGAAAATTAAAAAAAGAATCAGAGATCTAAATCTCAATTTTGTGTAACTTCTTAGCCTTTTTGCTTAATTTTTCTACTAGATTCTTCGAACAGCAGCTGCGCAGATTCGAGGGAGAGAAGCAAAACCATGTTCTAGAGGATTAGAAGCTATAAAAGTAGATACCAGGTATTTGAAAATTAATTATAACCAGGTTTTTACTGTTTGGTTAAAATTATGGCACTACATTGGTAATTATTTTAATATATTTTTAATCCTCTACTGAGGATATGTTCATTTATCTTTTAGAGAGAGACAAAAGGAGAGAGAGAGAAGCATCAATTTGAGGAAGAAACATCAATCAGTTCCCTCCCATATGCACCCTGACCAGGGATTTAACCCACAGTTTAGGTATGTGTCCTGGCCAGGAATTGAACCTGCAACCATTTTGTGTGTGGGACAGTGCTCCAAACAATTGAGTCACCCAGCCAGGGCCATTGGTAAATATGTTTAAAGTTCCTTTCATTCTTATTAGACAAAAGTAGATAAACATTTTAAAAAGACTCTCATCTTCCATATTAAATTAAAATATAGGAAAATATATTTCAAAAATGTTTACCTTAGTAAATTCTGTTGAAAATGTGTGTCAATAGTAGGAATTATCACTTCTTTTTGAAGTATGATATACTCTGAGAAAAGACTATTCTTAATGTTACCATTGATATATATCTGTATATGTATTCATGTATATGTGTATTTCAAAACATTCTAAGTGAAAATTCATGTTTATTTTAGTTTTACATATTGTGCTTGTTTTAGAGGAATAATAATATTTGACATAGCTGTTAACTGTATGTCTAAAATGATCTAAATATTTAAATTTTAATGAATATTATGAATATTGAATATCGAATATTAAAATTCAGCCTGGAACTTACTATAAGAAATAAAAAATTAGCAATTAAATGTGGCTACTTACATTTACTGAACTTTTGTATTCCAGAATTTGTTCTCAGTGTTTTATAAGAATTTTCTCTTTTGAAGTGTATAACACTCTGAAATACAAGCTAAAAGTATTCCCATTTTACAGATTCACACAGAGAGACTTTTAATAACAAATTCACATATGTGGTAAGAGTTCATGTACATATCAGCTATGTGCATAACCATGTATTTCTTTGTGCAAAACATTCCAAGCATAATTTGAAAAATCAACTTGTAGTGTTGCGGGAAAATGACTCACACAGGTGAAGCAGTGGTGGGGTACAACACTTTTATTACGTGCATGTGCACGGGCTCAGAGGAGGCAGTCTCCAAATTCTGAGCACCGAACGTTAACTTTCCGGGGTTTAAATAGCCTCAGACCCCTTGCCTAGTGGTAAAGCGAGGTTACAGAAGCTAAATGAGGAAGTTAGGTCTAACTACCTTATATGGGAGACAAAGAAACAAGGGCAGGAGGAATTCGCGGAAGTTCCAAAGTCCAAAAGCTTAACATGGGGGCTTTTCTGCCACCTTTAGGTTTTCTGCCACAGTAGCTATTTGAAATTTTGGCATTTATAATTTAAAGAAATATTCCAATTTGATTCAGTTCAAAACTTCTTATTTTAGGTAAATTCAGATTGTGGTTTAATAGAAAGAATAGGGGAAAAAAGAGGAACAGGCACAAGGGGAATAATAGAAGGCACATAAATAAAATATATGGTAAAAAAGTCACCTTGATAAATTTCTGTAGAGTTTCTTTTTAAACTTTCATTAAAAAATTTATGATGATGTGCCCTGGCTGGTGTAGCTCAGTGGATTGAGCGCGGGCTGCGAACCAGGCATCGCAGGTTCGATTCCCAGTCAGGGCACATGCCTAGGTTGCAGGCCATGTCTTCCAGCAACCACACATTGATGTTTCTCTCTCTCTCTCTCCCTCCCTTCTCTCTCTAAAAATAAATAAATAAAATCTTTAAAAAATTAAAAAAAATTTATGATGATGTATTTACACATATACATGTGCAGGTATGTACACAGAACTGACATATGTTTGATGTGTACATACACACTTGTATGAAGGTTTGTGTGCATACATATACTCATTATATATAGTAGGAAATATATATATAATTTAATAAATGAAATAGGTTTATGTGTGTATACATACATTTATCACATATAATATATTGTAGAAAATATGTATGAATGTAATAAATAAATAAGGAAATTAAAATGTTCAGTGAAATATAATGTCTTACAAGAGAAAACATATTTTTCATATTATCATAGGTTCTCCTGTGGGGAATCAGGCCTGCAATGTGCCTAGGCTGCTTTGAGTCTTGCTCTTGCTAAAAAACTCCCTCACCCTGAATTGAGGACATTTACTGCAAAGTAACTTCCTAAAAGCTATGCTAAACCTTCCAAGGATGAGTGTAACCGGTTCAACCACTTTTGCCTTTTCATTTGCAAATATCCCTCCTCTGTGATGTGATTAGCAGCATTGGCTCCTTTGTTTTCTGTAAAAGGTAACCAGCTAAAGCCAACCTGCGCATAGTAAATGAGGACCATCGTGTAATGGGTGGAGAAATCCAATAAAGGCCTGTCATGGTGGAGTCCACAGCTTTTGCTCCCCTTGAGAGAAAAGCCATGCTGTCCCTTTTTCTCCACCGGACTCAGTAGTCCATGTGAATGTTTCATTTCATCCATAATGACGTGGACATTGTGGGCCAGAGTCTGCATCACTTTCCCCCATAGAAAAAAATACTCTAAGGATAATTAAATGTCTGGCTTCATACAGAAGTATTTTTAATAAGGATTTATTCTCCTTGGAGCCCATGCAAAGAACTCAAAAATCTAAGTATATTTCTTTTTTTTTAAACTGTTGTTCAAGTACAGTTGTCTCCATTTTCCCCCCACTGCTCTCCCTCATCCAGCTTCCCACCCTCAACCCTACGTCCCTTTGGCTTTGTCCATGGGTCCTTTATATATGTTCCTAAGCATATTTCTGTTAAAATAAGTCTATTATATCCCTGCAGGTCTGAAGTTAATTGTAATAAAAAGCTATATATGATTTTATAACAGAAAAAATTGCTTGGTTTCCTGGAGGCAAAAAGACAAATAGTCAAACAAACCGCCTCATACAAATTATCTTTCTTTTTCTCACTCTTTCTCTCTTTGTCTATATCTCTCTCTTTTTCTTTCTCTCCTGTTCTCTCACATTTTTTCTATTATAAATTTAAAATAAAGTTTAAATCACTTAGAAGATTATTTTTTATAACCAAGAAGCCAGGCAGGAGTCTAATCTATTCTGAAATTCATGAGAAAATCCTTTAAAATGTCAGACAACAGTTAAAACATTCTATGATTAGGGCATATTTTAATTTTCTTAATGTCAAAACTCTACTGTGGGGAAAGCTTATGCACACTAATTTCATATTCACATGAGCAGATATTAAAATGGAACCACACTCTTAGAAGTATCGATATCAGGGATTGAGTATATATTTAAAAAGAGTTCAGTCTGACCTTTAGGAAAGGTAGTGCAGAATAAGAAGAACCAGAAATAAAATCATTTTGAAAGAATAAATAGCAAATTTTCTTTTAAGAGGAAGTAGAAGACAGTGGATATTTTTTTTATGAATATTGCTTATTAATCAAGCATATCTGCATTCAATAATAAAGATTTACCTGGGACAGGCATATATATGTGCAGGTTGGATAGGATGATGTTAACTGTAACATGCTTCTATACTTTCAAATAAAGCATAGGGGGCAATGGAAGGGTTGAATGAGTGCTTCCTAGACATAGAAAATGGCTGACAAATGTATTGCAATCAATATTCTGTAATTATTTCTTAAGAACATGCAATGTGCCAAGTGTTAACCATTAGGTGATGTTTCTCTGCACTGAACATAAGTTCCAGGAGTTCATTGTTTTACAGGCACTTTGGTATGTGCTGTGAATACATGAATGAACACAGAAAGACAGACTCTGCCTTCAGAGGTTTACACTGCAGTGAAAAGGACAATAAAATATAAATCAATATTTAATTTAATGTCAAGTAGTGAACAGTGTTATAAAGGAAAAAATAAAAAGCAGAATGCAGGGATTAAATATGACAGGGTTATTTTCTAACCCTTTTATTTTTTTTATTTCTCTTTTCTAACTTTTTATTGTATTTGTTTCCATTACCATTTATCTTTCTTATACCACCCCACCCCCAGCAATCACCACACTGTTGTCCATGTCCATGACAGAGTTCTTCTTGAGAGCAATCAGAAAAGTTCTTTGAGAAGAAGGGGCATTGGAGCAGTGACCCCAAAAGCTGGGGACACACTGGGTACATAGATAAGAAAAGAGCATTTGTGAAAGAGAGAAGAGCAAGGTCAAGATCATTGAGGTACAAAGATGCTTTGCATATTTATGGAAAATTACAAGCATAGTATGACTGGAGCAGAGAGAGAAAAAAGTGCATCAGAGTGGTAGGTTCGAGGTAAGTTTGGGAGACATAGTTTTATGTCACAAGGAACTTGTAAGCCACTGACAATGATTTTAGACATTATAGTAATTGTGAAAAAAAACATTAGAATAAAAGACAAATGGTTTTGAGCATGGCAGAATGAGAGTGATATAATCTGATTCACATTACAAAAAGCTGCAAAAAGTAAACATACCAAACTATATTGTATATCTAGTGGCTTTGACTAGGAAGAAGCACACTTGACTTTGCATTTGGTAAGAGCAGCAACCAAACAGCAAGCTATATATACCTCACCTACTACAATTGACATCACCAGGAGCCCAGTCTTTCTATATGACATATATGTGGTCATAGTTGGTCAGGGAAAATTCAGTGTCTTTTGCACATATTATTTTTACTTGAGAGAAGCTATTGACCATGACCTGCTTGAAGAAAACAAAAGGAACCCAAAGATAATACACTCTGCATAAAAAATGGGTGGTGGGAGAATAGTGAAGACTTTTACATATTGGAAAAATATCAACATAAATGGAAAAAAAATAAATGGAGAATAGAAAAATATAACAAGTAAATCAAAAGCAAAACAATCTAATATTATCCATAATATTATGTTTAATATAAATGTAGTAAAGCTAGAATGCCATGTTCAATTTAAAATAATACACATATATCCTAACTTCTTCCACTGAATCATCTGCTTTACTGTAACACATGATGTATATCAAATACTAGTTTAGAAACCTCACGAAATTGTTGTAACATACTCATTGTAGAGTATGAATAACATTTAGAATCCCCTAATAACTTAATGGATTAATAGTAAATAGCCCCTAGTTATACATAAAATTAAAATTCATATAATTATTATCTACTTAAAAGAAGACATGAAAGGACTTGTAGTTTGGGATTATTTGGAAGCCCAACATGAGATATTTGAATGTTCTAGACCCAACAATATAGAAATACTATTCAAGTCTAAAAAATTGGAGTAATATCTTATCATTTCAATGGATATATTATTTTAATGTTTTGTGACAAGCATAACAAAAAATGCAAGTATTAGGAAAATTTAAATGCAACTTCAGATGCACGATAGTACATTTTTTTCATGGAAAGGTAAAGACAGCGATTTTGTCTAATCTTCACTGAATATATGTGACATCACATTAACATCATGGTTTATTGTTTTACTTGCATTTCTTTGCCTTCTGTCTTAAAATCTTGATTTTCCCTTAAAATTACAAAAGAAAACAATTTGAAGAGAATATAAATATACTAAATCAGATCTTGGATTATACATATTTTACTTGATATTATTTGGATATACACACAGTATTTTTTCAGTTCTTAGAATAAAAAATAAACTCAGAATTCAAAGAAAATGTATTTCATTTTTGTTAAATGTAGCTCTTAATTATTTTAAGGCCTAGATTTTTGTGTTGATAGTTTTACCACATTAGAAAATTATGTAATATATTTAAACATACTGCTGGAAGGATTTATTTATATATGTATCTCATATTTGTGGATATTTGGCAAGTTGTAATTTGTATATCCAATTGTTAGACATCAAATAGATATTGTCTGTTACATTTGTTTGTGTGTATATATATGTATACATAATATATATACATATATATACACGCTTTGTGTATGTGTGGTATAGTATGTGTATATATAATGTGTGTGTGTGTTTTCCTTCCAGCAATGACTTCTCTTTTGATTCTGCTTATGCACTATATTCATTCCCACAAATTTAAATATTTTCTGTGCATCACTGATTTCCAAATTTTTAACTTCAGCCTGGTCACTTATCCAAGCTCCAGACTTTTGGCCATACTACTCACTTGATATCTCCACTTAGATGTTTCATAGGAATCTCAAATTTACTATAGCTAAATTAGAGTATTAGTCTTCACTCAACTATCCAAATGTTTCTTATTTAGTCTTCTGTACCTTGGGACTCAAGATGGTGATTAGAAATCAATTTTGATGCTTGTATAACCTCATCTTGTATATCCATAATATTAGCAGGTCTTGTTGGTTATTTTCTGTTATATCTGGAACCTATGCATGTTTTATATTTTTACTATCAACAGGTTTATCCAATGCTATCATTTGCCTTTTCAATCACCTTAATACATCTCTAACTAACTCACTTCTCATTTATGTTCTTGCCTCCTTATTGAAGAAAACCAGAATTTTACCACAAAATATGCCTCTTTGGCATACCAATTAACTTGAGCTGAAGGCAGCCAAGAAGTAACAAATGCAGAAAAACAAAACAAAACTTTCCCTTTTCTGTCTAAAGGCAGGAAATAAATTCTTCTTTTAGAGTTAGCAGACTCTCATCAAAGAGAAGGCACCAATGAAATCTGCAGCCAAATCTTGTTAAATTAATTCTTATCTTTCTAATAAATTTATTTTTAAAAAATGATAAGGGCTACCTAAGACTACCTAGTCCTGATGAGACTGCCTATAGCCCAAACTCCTCTGTCATCAATTCTTCACAAATTTATTGTTTCTCTGTCTAAAAGGTTTAAAAGCTTCTTGCTCTAGTGATTTCTTTGGTGATCATTCCCTTGTTAAAGCTCTTTTGAACATAGAAAGATTCAATAATTTTTTTTTGCTTTTCTCCTGATAATCTGTCTTTATCAGTTTAATTTTCACACCTAGCCAAGGAGCCTAAAATGTTGAGGAAAACTTGTCTCTCCCTTACAGTGTAAACTATTGTCCATGTAATACAATATTTTCTTTTAACTATGAACACTGAACATTTAAGCTGTATAATTTAATGTTTTTACATGAAATCATCCATGAAACCATTACCAAAATCAGGTTAAAAAAATAACTTATCCATCATCCCACAGAGAGTTCTGATTATAATCTTCCCCCTGTTCTGCTCCCCTCTACTTCTTGCTTTAACCTGGGTTAACTACTGACTATTTTGTGTCTCTAACTATCATAAATCAAATCATAAATAGAATAATAAGTGAAATTAGAATGTATGTATTCTCATGGGTCTTCATTCTAAATCCTAAGGTCTTCTTGGTTCTCCTTTGCCAGCAACAGCAGTGCCTCGTCCTTCCTTCAGCAGGTTCTCCTTTGTCTAATGACCCTGTCACGAAATCCATGATGTGCTTACTCTGCTTGAAAAGCCAGTTCTCACCCCAAAGCCTTTATTCACCTCATAATTAGAGATAGTTGCCTACATAAGCTAGGAGGCAAATTATAAAGTCAAATCTTAGAGGAAAAGGCTTATACATAGAAATAATTATGAGATTTTACAAGAAGCAAAAAATAGGTACTTATGAATGGCTAATTTTTTCCATATAGGTACATTTATTAGATATTTTACAGTCAATGTTTACACCCAAATATCTCTTAGTTTTCTTTTTCTCAATATGTTGAATTTAACATGGATTATTTGGTGACATGATAAATAAAATTGATGTATTACAAATTTCATGACATAATACTGGTGAAGGAAAGCAAAGATTTAGGAAGAAAAGGATGTTGAATAGATTTATTTTATGTAGTCGGCCCCACCTCTCACTAACCATAACTATTTTCAGTAGAAGCTCAGATTACCCTTTATAAAAGTATGGAGAATAGTATTCTTTGAAATAGGGCCAAAATTTCTAAAATCCATAATGTCTATTCAGTAGGCTAGATAAGCTAATTTGAGACTTGGCTACTGATGGGCTTTCGGTGTGGCAGTAACCATGTTGTAGCACTCATGAAACAAAGCAGCCTTTAATTGGTTCTATAGTAGTGAGCAAGACTGCAATGTTAATACACACATACATTTCCTTCAATAATATTTTATAAAACTTTAACATAATTTACTCCATATTAAATATAATATGTGTTAGAATGGGGCTTCAAAAAAGTATGTGTATTCTCTGCACTGTTATTTTTTGTATTCTAAGACAATAAATTCAAAAGGACATTATAATTAACCAAATCAATCCTATTAAAAATAATGATGTGTCTATTTCTTTATTCTAACATTGATCTATGCATCTTTAAAAAAAGATTTTATTTCCTTATTTTTAGAAAGAAAGGAATGGCCCTAGCAGGTGTGGTTCAGTGGATTGAACACTGGCCTGAGAAACAAAGGGTCACCAGTTGGATTCCCAGTTAGGACACATGCCTGGTTTGCAGGCCAGGTCTCTAGTAGGGGGCATGTGAGAGGCAACCACACATTGATGTTTCTCTCCCTCTCTTCCTCCCTCCCTTCTAGTCTCTAAAAATAAATAAATAAAATATGTTTAATAATGAGAAAGAAAAGGAGAAAAACATCAATGTGTGATACATACATTGATCTCTCACACTCCCCACACTGGGGACCTGGCCTACAACCCTGGCATGTGCCCTGACTGGAATTGAGCCGTCAACCTTCAGGTTCACAGGTGAGTGCTCAATCCATGAGCCACACCAGCCAGGGTGACCTGTCTATTTTTAATAGAACATATTTTTCATTAAGTTTAACACACTAATTAATAGTCTGTGTTCATTTTTAATTGACATTTGGTATCAGTTTTGAGGAGATGGTAAACAGAAAATTATAAATTTAAGGAAACATTTCTAAAACATAAGCCTCACATGTCATATTGAAAAGGAAAATAAAAGGCGTGTATTTTGTGGGTTGAGAATAATAAGAACACATTTAAAACTAGCCTATTTTGGAAAATAATACCAGAAGGAAAGAATGAGGACTGTGAAGAAAGAAGGATACAAGTGGAGGAAATCAATACAAAGACAAGTGAAAGAGCTGGTCACCACTAGGATCGATGGATTCAATCCCATTCAGATCTTCCCTTGGAACTTGGCATAAACCTCAGAATTGCTTGCACAAGGAACAGAAGATAAACCTATACATTTTTATCCCCTTTTATTTAAGGATTCCTTGTGAGTGTTAATTCCTTTATACTTCCAGGTTTGTGCATGCAAAAAAGTGGAGCTGGTTTTCCTAGGTATTCAGGAATGTCATTTCCAAGAAAGATGTTCATCTTTGCTCTTGCCTCAGTTTAAACTTCCTAACATTCAGATCCCCGTGATTGTATGCTTCAGGGTGGTGGTCTGGGAGAAAGGGGTACTGATTTCTGTCTTTGCTTCAGTCTGAGAAATGCTCTTAAAATTATGCAGTATTCACCCAGCCGATTTTTCTTGAGTGAAAAATTAATCTGGATGCCATTAGAGTAAAATATACTTAGAAATGCATTTCAGTTTGAATATAAAACTGGTAATTAGAGAACTATGCATATAAAAAGAAAACTCTTCACCTGAAATAACCCACTGCCTGCTGTTCATTTGCATATCCTCACTTTCACAGTTAGATTCAGGCAGTCAGAATATGTTAATAGCTGCACCCATTTCATATCCTTATACAGGAAATCCAATAGCTCAATGATAGGCATATATGTGCCTTACAGAGAATCTCTTAAATTACTTGGCAAAGGAAAAATATTTCTTGCATCTCTGCACATGTTCTCAGGAAGCCCTTTCAGGAGCTCCAGTGAGTGGTCCATCAGCACCAGTTTTATGCTGCAGAAATAGTGTCTTTCTACTGCAGACACTATGTAATCTGAATTTTAATCACCTTCTTTTCTTACCATGTCTAATCCTTCACCATCTACTCTCAAACAGCTGATCAATTTAGCTCTACTTTGAAAGAAATCTGTTACATAAATTCTGTTCCGATATAGGAGAGAAATTCTGTGGCAGCTAATAAGTGTTCCTGGTTCAAATTAGAAGTAGAAATTTAAAACTTGGTTAAATAACCTCATATAACTCTCTGTTATTATACTAAATGTCGATTTAATCTTAAACTTCTGAGTGCTTAAGCATTACTCAAGGTATTGTTCAAAATGAAGGTTTCCAACACCTACACCTGAAATGTCAATTTAGTCAGTCCAGATGTTCTCTGTGTTTCAGTGCTTTTAACAATCGCATAGGTGATTCTGATGTCATTTTGAGAAATTCTACTTTAGACTGTTTGACAAAAAACAAATGCCTTGTGTAATATATATGTCAACAGCATACAAAACTTAATAAAATATATCAATATAATAAATCTAAATAAAATATTCTTATATTTTGCAATGACTGCCTTCTCACCAGTTCCCAAACAGATATAAACATAACAAGAACATAATAATTGCAGTTGTAAATTAGAACACTGTATTCCAACTACAAAGTATTAGCAGAAGCTGCCAAATGCTTAACACCTGCATGGTTATTTGAGGTAGAATTTCATAAAATCAATGTATGAATTTTTTAATTGGACCAGAAGGGAATAATGTCAATCAGTTCAGATTAGCTTTATATTCCATTTGGGGATAATTTTCCCAAAGTGTGAAAACTTAGTGCATATATTCACATTGCATAGTACTTGGTGTGCCATTTATTTACTTGTTAATTTCTGGATCTGCAGATCCTCAACTAGAAAGCATTCAGTCAATACTAGCAGTTGAATAAATTGATGTTCATTAATATAGTTTTGAAACCTACAATACTCACCTGAATAACTCAGACCTAAATGTATCTCTCCTTACTTCCTTACTTTATAATTTGTGTTAGGAATCAATTGTGAAATGCTGGTGGCAGCATTTCAAACTGAGGATTCGTGTTCAGTGAGATAGTGTTAAAAACACATAGAACTGGTAAAAGATTCATCTGTCAATAGAGCTCTATTACTACTTCACTTTCTGTCAAGTAGTTCACTGGAACATTTGCCTTCCTTTCTCAGCTATTCAATATCTTGGTTTTTAAACCGCTTGCTGTCAGTGCATGCAGAAGTCCAAACAGAACACACATGCCTCAGCTGCCTAAACTGTGCAGAAGCACATGGTGTAGGAGGGTGCAGCCAGTTGGCCCCCAAGAGAAGGATTTGTAATGGGGTCCAGAACTCAAGGTGTACAGAAAATATTAAAAAGATATATAGGATGTCCTCACCCTCCACAGGTGTGAGTTGGGGGAAGGGACACATGGAGCAGGGCCATTGAGAGCTGTTTGGCATACTAACAGCTTTGCAGCTAAACTCTGGCGTGGTCATTTAACACATCTATAACTTTAACTGGTTTCATAGATATGTTAAATAGCTGTGGCCACACTTTGAGCCAGGAGATGGAAGTGACTTCAACCCAAGATGTAACTGGGAGGCAACTCCCCCTAGTTACAGTGCCTGCGTGGGAGCTTGGAGATGATTGGCTCCACAACTTGGGGCCACCCCTGTGCAGATTCATAATGGCAGCCCAGTAAAGCTGGAAGGATATTTAAACTCAGACTCTGCAGCCATTGGAGAGAGAACCATGCGGTTTTGGCTGAGTGGAGACTCCTGCAGCCATTGTGCAGAGAACCACGCGGCTGCAGCCATGTACAGAGGACCATGTGGCTGTGTCAGTAAGGAGAACCATGTGCTTTGGCTAGAGTGGGGGGACCCCCCCCAACAGCCATGAGAAGAATCACCATGCGGCTTTAGTTGAAGATCCTGGCAACACAGCTGATTGTGCTGGGAACCAAGAAAGGCCTACCAACCAAGCACGGATAACTGGGAAGAACCGGGAGCTGCCTGAGCTATGGACTTCTATTTCTTTCCCTGAGATATGATACCCCAGACTGGGCAAAGGGGGAAAGGAAGGACTGTGTGTGTTTGTGGGTGTTTTAAGGGACTTTGGGACTTTGATGAAGACATTAAGTCATTACTCTTAAATCTGTATAACTTGAATAAATAATTCCTTTCCTTTTCACCAATCTCTAACATGGAAAGCTATAATTCTCTGGTGAAGGGAAAGGTGAACCTAGTACAGGGGAACCGCAGGAGAAACAGGGATCAATTCGGTAGCATTGTGGGACCCTCTTCCCTGGTGGCCAATCAGGGAAAATCATAGGAAACGACATGTGCAGTAGCTTTAAAGTAATACAACTACCTGTACATGTGCAGTAAAAGCCCACCAAAACTAGCCAGGAAGGATTTGCCCTATAAGAATAGAGTCCCTCCAGCCCATGAGGTCAATCTCTGCTTGGAGTTGGCCTGCTCCCATGTTTTCTTCTATGAACTCTGGGTGTTTGGTTTAATTCTTTGTCCCGATTACTAAGAACCTAGTTACCTGTGCCCACCTGTGACAATGGCAGCTGTGCTATATAAGTGTTACTGGAGGGGATTTGGCCCTGAGCACGTGAGCCTAGGACTGGCTGATAATGTGTGTGTTCTCAACTTCATGCAGGAAAGATTTCGCAATCCAAGTGTAGGTGATTGTGAAAGTACATTTACTAAAGTTGGGGACAGTAAAGCAAGGGGCTTAGTATAGAGGAAGCAACAGAATCCAGATTGGGCTGCTTTGGTTCTCTAAAAATGTTATAGGAAATAAATGAGCCAGGGCCAGGGCAGGACTGCATTAGCTCACTGGGAAGTCAGAGAAAGGGAGGCCTTGCAGACAGATTCAGGGAGTTAGCCCCTGGGAGGAGGTGTCTTTTCCCATTGCTCCCCAAGTTGCAAGTGTTATAGGGTGCAGACAAGAGGGGGGACCCCAAGTAGGCATTTGGAATGGGGTCCAGAACTCAAGGTGTTCAGAAAATATTAGGATGTCTTCACCCTGCCCAGGTGAGGGGGTGGGGGGAACAAATGGAGCAGGCTCATTGAGAGCTGTTTTGGATAGCAACAGCTTTGCAGCTAACCTCTGGCATGGTCATTTAACATATCCATAACCTTTGACTGGTTACATAGATATGTTAAATAGCTGTGGCTGTGCTCTGAGCCAGGGGGACTGAAGTAACTTCCCCACCAAGATGTAACTGGGGGTGGGGGGAAGGTCCTCTGAGTTACAGTGCCTGCGTGGGAGCTTGGAGATGATTGGCTCCATGACTCACCTGCCCAGACCCACCATGGCAGCCAGAAAGACTGGAAAGAATGGGAGATTGAGGGCAGGTGTGGCTGAGTGTGGGAGGAGTCAGAAATGGGGCTGCAGAGGAAGATTGGTGACAGGATTTAAACCCAGATGTGGCAGCCATTGTGAGAGAGAACCACACGGCTTTGGCAGAGTGGAGACTCCCGCAGCCCTGTGAGGGAGAACCACGCAGATTTGCCAGGGTGGGGACCCCTGCAGCATTAGAAGGGGAAACCTCCACCCAGCTTTAGCAGAGATCCTGGTGACAGTTTGTGGTGCTGAGAACCAAGGAAGGCCTACCAGCCGAGCACGGATTACTGGGAAGAACCAGGGGCTGCCTGAGCCTCGGACTTCTATTTCCTTTCCTGAGATACGGTACCCCAGACTGGGCAAAGGGGGAAGGAAGGACTGTGTGTGTTTGTGGATGTTTTAAGGGACTTCAGGATTTTGACGAAGACATTAGGTCACTACTTTAAGTATGTATAGCATTAAATAAACATTTCCTTTCCTTTTCACGAATCTCTGGCTTTGAGAGACATCTTTCCTATAGGTGGTGGACATAACGGACCTGGGGTTTTCTTTCGGGTAATAGTATATCGTCTCTTGGCCCCCCAGACCCCCCTTTTTTGTTCTGTAACACAAGTATCCTGGGGAAGAAGAAAGGAAAGACGAGGGGAAAAGGAAAGAAGTGGACATGCTCCCAGGAGGGAGAGAGTTAGCACTGGGTCCTTTATCTTGGGGGCTTTTTATCTCTCTCTGGTGAGCAGGAGGATTTCAGCAGAATGTTCATCAGTACTCTAGGTGTGTTCTTTCATAGTTGTGGTTTCTGCTGATTGGTCAGTGACAGGGGGTCATTAATCATTACAGCTGGTCCTAGCATTGCCCACCTGGTTTTGCCGCTTCTCTGGGCCTGGAACTGAAATACAACTGAGGCCTAGATGTTATCTCCAGGGAAGTGAACTTCTGTATCTAGCTATAAATTGCTCTGCCAGTTTGTTCAGCTCTCTGTTTCAGTTCTCTATTCTACTTGCCAATGAATGGTCCTAGATCTTACTATCTTGCTTCAAAAATAAAATCTTCAGATCATTTGAAAGGGTCAACTTGGCCCAAGTGAAAGTAAAATGAGCATCCCATTGTGTTAAAACCCATAATTCAAAATTAAATTGACTTTTTATTTTTATATTTTTAAATTATTATTTATTGCTCATTCATTTCTTTTAGAGAGAGAGAAATGTCAAATCTTTTTTCCACTTAGTTATGCATTCATTGGTTTCTTCTTGTATGTGTCCTGAGCAGGTATTAAACCAGCAACTTTGGGGTATCGGGACAATTCGCTAACCAGTTCAGCTACACAGCCCGGGCTCAAGTTCACCTTTTTAAAGAATGTTTGATGACTGGAAACATAAACCTGGCACAAAATGACCAATATGCCAAATACACAGAAATCACTATTAGACCAAGCAATTTGATTCAGATGATATCAAATGAACTACTTTTTACCCATCAGCCTCTCAGCATAACTTTAATAAAATACTTATGTGATAAAAAAGTTCCTGAGCAAAGGGTATGTCATATGGTATAGTACTTCAGTGTATTAATATTAGTTTAATTAAAACACATTTGTTGTTTTCATCATAATTGCTTACTAACTATGAAATAAAAATGTTTTACACTGATGCCTAAAAATAGAAATGCCACTTAGCAGAGTGTTTCAGAGTTTTTTGAAAGGCATTTTATTTACTTTTTGATCTATTCTTTGCGCTTTCTTTTTCTCATTTGACAGATTTATTTATTGTATATGTTGCATAAAGATAAAAATTAAATAAAAAATTAAAACAAATTTTAAGTATGGACACTTACTGAACTTTAAAAAAAACAGCAATATTTAACAGGGAATACAGGATTTACTTTTGAGAAAGCTGATTCAAAAAACACTTTTTTTAAAGCATCGAATCAGTTTTCAAATATACACTGAGAAATTTAGAAAATAATTATAAGTAAAAGAAAAATTGTTTGCAAAAATGATTTATAAATTATATTGTATGTAATTTAAATTAATTTTAGTAATGGTGATTTGCCTTAAGTCACACATATTAAAGTTTTAAATAACTTCTAGGCAAATGGCCAAAACTTACAAAATTATACTTCAGCTTTAATTCAAAGTAATTGAAAGAATTTTTAAAAATATTTTAACATAATAAGTTGAAATAAGGTGAAATAGGAATTGATTTTTATAAAGAACACCTCCATTTAAATTGATATTAAGAAATAATATTTCACTAGTCAATAGTTTTATAATGTTGAGATGTAAGAGCCTTGTTATCTATAAGGAGGCAGATGCTCCTGAATTAATTCATGCATATCACTGGGAATTGGGTCTTCAAGTAAAATAATTTTTTTCAAATAAGGTATAAGGCAGAAATATTAAAAAGAACCCCCATATGATTTAATAAACTTAGAAGAGATATAAAAAAGCAGAAATCACTCACATAATTAGGCATTCTTACTGAGTTTTTTGTTCTATCAAAGATGTCTTTTAATAAATGACACAAGTAAAAATAAAAGAATTTGGAATACAAGTAAAATATGTTTATGAAAATTAACATCTATTGAATAAAATATCACATAAAATATAAGAACTACTCAAAAGCTATTCTATACATGAATTTTAACATGCTCAGCATTGTCCTAGAACCTAGAGAGTCTCCCTTATTCAATATTTTCTAATCTAGTTGGAAAGACAGGATAAGAAAATTAAAAAAAATGAAATTGTGTATTTAAGTAACTATTGATACAAGGTAACAGTATGCTAGTACACTATATTCTACTATTACATACTAGTATAGTACCACTCAGTGAAGGGCAAGACTATAACAGAGTGAAATCCTTGATTTCTCTGACTCCATGTTGTTCAAGCCTGCTTTGTTCCCGTGGCCTTCAGACTACAAGTTCCTGCTTTGGACATGCTAGTAATTAGATGAATTCTGCTTGGGTCCTGAGTTTTTACAAAAAACAGCTTCTCTCATCTTCCCTTCCCTTAACATAAAAGAAACCTGAACTGTGTGCTTAAGATGCATTTGAAGAACTACTAGGGCTTCCTCCCATCTTCTAGGTTGGTAATTTCTTCATCAATAAACCATTCCTTACTCCAGACTCTGACACTTTGAGTTTCAGTCTTTCTAGGCTGGCACGTGGACTTTGGACCATAACAATACCTCTAAGTAAAAAGCTACTCAGTGGGGAGTAGGAGCACTGAGCAATGGCTTCATGGAGTAAATGGGCATTGCAGACTTAACTATCATCAGGTTAGGATGGGAATAAAGAGAAGAGGCAACAACAGTCTTCACAGAGATAACCTCAGAAACTGGTTAGAGTGCAAGTATGTGAAGAAAATGTACTATGGTTATAAAGATAAAGAAACTGATATGGCTACATGTATCTAACTTGCTTGTTTATTTTAAGGCTTTTTTAGATATAAGACATGAAATTATCTGGCAAGAGACCAATAAATAGAAACTCTAAGAACTGAGAAAGCAGAGATGTTGCAGGAAGTATTTCCAAAGTGAGAGGGTGACTTCTTTCACTTTGTTTCATAAAACATTGGTTTGGAATGTTGCCAAATTTGCTATAAAAATTCCTATCATTAATTAGGAAAACTACCAATAATCTGAAATTACTGTCAATTTTACCCTCTGAGTGTACTGCCCAGTTTGAAACGTTTCCTTCTTCCATCCAAAGTCAGAATTAAAAGACAAAGCATAACATTTAAAATAAGTATCTTCTGCTCCATTCTTATAGTCCATTTTTCCAGCAGACTAAATTCTTTTTTATTTAATATTTTATGTATTTGTTTGTTTTAGAGAAAGGGAGGGAGAAAGAGACAAACATCAATTTGTGATTGCCTCTCACGTGCCCCCAATTGGGGACCTGGCCCACAACCCATGCTTGTGCCCTGACTGGGAATCAAACCAGTGAGCCTTTGGTTTGCAAACCAGTGCTCAGTCCACTGAGCCACAACAGCCAGGGAGGAGTACATTCCTAAGTTTGCAAATTTAAAAGTATTTCTATCTCCAAATATAACTCTATAAATGAAATAAAATACTAGTTCTTTTCTTATTTCATGTGGATAATTTTCTCTCTTATTATATCTTTATAATTTTGAAAAATTTTCTTATCCTATTTTAAAGTATTGAAGTTATTTTCCTTAAAATGTCATTTTATGCTGCCAAGAGTTAGTAAGCATTGAGAATCAAAAAAGTAGGAGAGTATGAAATAAAAGCAAAAACATTTTAAAAAGTGAACTTGGCTTTGGCTGGTGTGGCTCAGTGAATTGAGCACTGATCTGCAAACCAACAAGCTGCTGGTTAGATTTCCAGTTCAGGGCACATGCCTAGGTTGCAGGTCAGGTGCCCATTAGGGGCACATGAGAGGCAACCAGACGTTGATGTTCCATTCCTCTTTATTCCTCCCTCCCCCTCTCTCTAAAAATAAATAAATAAATAAATAAATAAATTTTTAATAAATGAACTTGATTTTTTCTATTTGCTGTTCATTTTAATAAGAAGTCAGTGGACAGAGCTTTTAACTGTAGCAAACCAGGCAATACTTAAATATAGCCATCAAAATTAGAGATATAGTTGTAAGGAAGGGGAAAATTTCCTTCTTTTCCTCTTGATTCTTATGCCTAGTTGAGTAATTAAAATTACATAAGGCAGATTAAAAGAAGAAAATCAAATGCAATATGTACCCATGGGCAATTCACATAAGCTTGAAGAATTCCAAAAACAGTAGGGAAAACACGCATATATGTTGTCTAGACTAAGAAACAGAAGGTCAGTGTCTGGGACTTCTAAGGGAAGTAAGGCAATTTGAAGGTCGATGAAAAGGGTTAATGTTTAACAAACAAATGTTTTCTGGACCATCTAGGTAGAAATCATGAGATACAGAGAGGATTTTGATCAAATGGGCCTTACTAGGTCTCTCCCTGTTTGCCTCAATAGTTTATATTATAATAAGGTTATCTATCTATGGTGACAGCTTTTCCTGGGACAGGCCTACTATCTCGAATTCTTGTAGGCAGTTTGGCAGAAGGTCAAAGGTGTTCCTTGGGCTTTCTGGGCCTTGATTGTTTATAACTCAAAATAACCTGCATATCAGAATGGCACACCTGGGGTGGCCTGCCCTGACATGCCTCGTAGTTTAATGACAAAACAAGAAAGAACCAAAGAGGAATGAGGAATTTAAACAGACATTTTAGTTAAAATCTTGTGTGTTTTTTTATTTTTCTAATGCTTAGATTAAACATATCATACTAATTCTGTTTTGTTTAAATACACAAAACAATTTTATAAAATTACAATAGAGTAGGATAGTAAGATATACTGCATTGAAAATACCTGTCAGCAACATACTGTCTCTACTTAGGTAAGGAAAAATTCTTAGATTTCTGGAGCTGGAACAAATAAAATAGATGATCTATCTTGAATTATAGAAAAAAGAAATGAAGCCCAGAGTATTTATAACTTTTCCAAGAACACACCGGAAATACAAAGGTTAGTATTAAAAAAAAAGGATAAAACTACATTCTTATATAACCAATGCAAACATGAAACTCATGTAATTTGTATGTGAAAGGTAATAAAAGTTCTTTATCTGTGACCCAGAAATTTCCTATGCTGCCATGGTCTATGACACTGTGGCAGTGTAACTTGTTAGTTTGGAAGTGAGATAATGTCAGGCTTTTTACAGTTTCTGACTGAGGGCTAATTCTCTTTTGGAGAAGATTTCAATGAGAACGTTGGGGAGATACAGAGGGGATATTAGATAAATTATCATTGTCCTTTCTAATGAAATGAAACTGGGATTAAATTAATCCACAGTCCCATGTGGCCAAACAACTTTATTGTTTCACCTGATAAGTGATGTGATAGATGGTGGACTCTTGCTCCAAAAATACAGCATATCTCTAATGAGCATAAGATGATTTTTTAGATTCCTGGGGTTAGGGACAGGACTTCAGTCTCCTTGTCAATGTGTCCATTCGTTAGCACTAAAATTGTTCTAGAATCTAGCATTCAGTCTACATTTATTTGTAACTGGTTACCTTGAACTCACTGTCACACATGTACCTGATTTTTATAGCAAGGTTTCAAATATTATAATATTATTGGTCAAGCACACAGTGAAATAAAGAATCTGGAAATGGTGTTTTTTTCATGCCACAAAAATTAGAAATGATATGCTGAAAAGATAATATACTGTACAGCTGGGTCAATCTTCTAGGCCAAAATGGAATGTCAAAGTGTCAGTTATAATAATTATAAGATACATTATGATTAAATGGACTTCCATCTGGAGCTCTGGCAGAAGAATTATGCCTTGAGAAATTATGACTTGAGGGATATAACTCAAATGGCTGATAACACTAGGTACTGTGTAACCCCTAAATTCAGTTGGCTACGGAGCAGATTCAGATTGATGATCACTGACCAAATCTGGCACTCTGCTGAAGTGTTGCTATGATAGGTGTATCTTAATCAACTGTGAAAAAAATGCCATAGTGCCTTCCAGATGATGTGGATAACTAACAGAATTCAAAACTTGAGATGTCTTCTAAATTTAATATTTAACTTAGTGCTAAACGAATTTTCTTTCTACTCCCTCAGTTAGATCATCATCATTTCCCCCCCAAAAGCAGGGATTGCATTCATGTCTAAATAAACTCAAACAATATTAGCATTTCTTTCAATTAAAATATTAATATTTCTTGTGTTGAAATGACACTGATGTGATTGTATCCAAAATGCTGTGACTCGGATGACACTGATGTGATTGTTATGTGATCTTGCTTCCAACAATTTAACATAATCTTAATAACATTTTTACACAGTTTGTGACAATTTTAAAAAATTTAATGTATGATTTCACTGAATCAATAATATTTTTCTACACATACCAGTTCTAAAATATTTTATAGGATGTGATACAAAAGAAATAAATTTTGTGGATGCTGATATGAAAATGCATATGGGATGTTGGGGCTACATGATGTGTGTGTGAAAGGAAGAATATAAATGTGTTTAGAGAATGAGACATTTAAGGGTATATATGATTTCAAATTGCAATATTCAGTATATACTAATATGTCTTAATAGTTAATTGATGGGTGTATAATAATGTAACCAAATAATAACAGTGAAATGATAACCAAAATATAAACCTTAAAAACAGTTATAAATTTTCCTGAACACTACTGTGAAAGGCAGAATTTTAGATATAACCTTAATATGCAAATATACTATATTAAATGAAGGTCTGTGCATGGAATTTTAGAAGTTGCTAGACTTATTCACTGCATTAAAATGACTATGATTTATTGGAAAGAAAATATTTATTTGTATTAATTCCTACTCTTCTTATTACAACTTGTGTTAAGAGGAAGTCAGTATGCTCTGGTCCTTGTCCATCTCACAGAAAAGTATACATCATTTATATAATTTACAGCATTTCTTTTCTAGTACTGGATACATATTCTTTCCAAGTCTACATATATTAAACAGGTTATATAAATTTTTTTTATAATTAAACTATAAACTCCAACCTACTACATCTTTTCACAAGATGTAAAATCTCATTTTTTCAGTTTTATTGAAGTATAATTGACAAAGTTGTAAGATATTTAAAGTGTGTGTCATGATATTTTGATATATGTTTACATTGTGAAAGTATTCTTCCATCTGGTTAATTAATACATCCATCACCTCATAGATTTATTTTTTTTGTGTGTGTATGTGTGTGTGTGAGAACATTGAAGTTCTACTCTCTTAACAAATTTCAATTATAAATACAGTATCACCAGCTATGGTCAACTTGTTATACAGTGGTTCCTCAGACCTGATAAATCGTATGGTTGAGAGTGTTTACCTTTTTAGCAACTCCTCTCTAACTCCCTCACCCCTGGCCTTTGGTGATCACTTTTATACTCCCTGTAACTACAAGTTAGACTTCTATTTAGGTTCCACATGTAAACAATATGATACGGTATTTGTCTTTCTTATTCTGGTATATTTCACTAAGCATAATGCCCTTATAATTCATCCATGTTACCACAAAAGGCAGGATTTCCTTTTCTCTTGTGTGTGAATAATATTTCATTGTATCTGTGTATCTCCAATCTTCGTTATCCATTCATCCATTGATAGACATTTAGGTTGTTTCCATACCCAGACTATTGTAAATAATGCTGCAATGAACACAGAAGCACTGCTATATCTTCAAGCTAATGGTTCTGTCTCTTTTGAATAAGCACCCAAATGTGGGATCTCTGGATCATAGAGTAATTCAATTGTTAATTTTTGGAATAACCTCCATACTCTTTCCATAATGACTGCACTAATTTATGTTCCCTTGTCTCCATATCTGTACAAATACTTGCTATATCTTGACTTTTTAAAATTAAATTTATTGGGGGTGATATTAGTTCACAAAACCATAAAGGTTTTGAGGGTTCAACTCAGTAAATCATCACTTGCACATTGATGATAGTCATTCCAACAGGTATGAGGTGTGGTTTGTTTTTTGTTTTTGTTTTAGATTTTTTCTGTATTTTTCCATTAACATTAATGCCTCTAATGCCCTCCTCCACCTTCCAATCACCACACTGTTATCCATGTCTGGACCTGGATGGACCAGGAGAATATTATGCTGAGTGACATACAGCAGTCAGAGAAAGACAAATACCGTATGAATTCACTCATATGTGGAATCTAATGAATAAACTGAGCAAACAAGCAAAATAGAGACAGACTCAGAGAGCAGATGACAGCTCTTATGTGGGGTGGGGTTAGGGGGTAGAGGAATCAAGCAACAAGGTGTGGTTTTAAATTGCATGAAACATCCTTTTTATAAGCTAATATTCACGACTAAAGTTCTTTCTAGATGTTATTTTCTTCTCTATTCACCTCCTCTTTACTTAAAATAGAGGTTGAGTTTGATTTGTACTGATTGTGACATTTTACTTTTCTTTTTCTTCTTGCTTATTACGTTCCATTTGAACAATGTGCAATATCCACAGACAGATGAACATTACATAAAGAGCATCAAAGGAATGGGATTTTTTAAATACTTCTTAAGCATCCTGTTTTTTTCCCCACTGCTTTCTTCGTATATAGGCTATCTTCCCAGCATATACATTTATTTCTCAGAAATATCTCCCCTCTCCTTTATTTTAAATTCTTACCTTGTTATTTTGAATTTAGCTTTCTTCTCTTTGCTGATTTTCTAAAGTTTATAAGAAGTGCTGGTAATATGGAAATGAGGTCTGTCAGAGGGGTGTTGAGATCTCCTGCTAGTCAAAGAAATATAAAATAGATCAGGCCATGAAACAAAATGTCCTTCTGGGTATAGGCAATTGTAGTGTAACTTTTATTGCAGTTAAAACAGTTTAGCCTCTAAGTACAAAGACTATTTTGTGGTTCATGCAGCTGTTCCAACAGATTGTCATCTTCAGTGAAGTACAAGAATAGATAAGAAGTGGGTATTTGTAAGTGAAATCTGAATTTAATTATTTCTTAATTAAGAAAATGTTGTTCCACGATACCAAAACACTGCAAGAAAATAGAATCAGATGTCTAAAGAGATTTAAAGCAAAAAAAGCAACACCATATGAAACAAAATGTAGAAAGTACATGCCAGTGCAGATATGAACAAGGAGAGATAGAGAGAGAGACCTGATAGAAGATCAGTTATATCAGGTGCAAAACTCATTTTTGTTTTATTGCTTTTCTGCCATTAATTATAAATGACAGGTGACCTGTCAATCTTGAGCAGTGCATTTCTAGAGACTGGGAGAAAAATTTTAGATCCTCTAGCACCTCAGCTGGGGACATAGCATAAAATTTCAAGTTGACGTTAATAATATTATATTGTAAATAATAGTGTTAGCACTAATCAGCTATTCAAAACATTTTACAAACATTTGCTAATTAGTCAGTGTATTGTTGACAAATAATGTTTTCATTTACAAAGGCACAGAGGGAAACCAGCTGTGTATTATTAAATCTCCAATGTTTCTGAAATTTAGGTGGTACTAAATCTTCTCTTTTCATTCTTTACATCCTCACACATAAGAAACACACACATACTTGGACTTCCAAAATCCAGAATATATATCAGGAGCAACATCTGTAGCCCATAATTTTTCAGCTCCAATCTCCTTAACTTCTGGCCTTCCCAAGTCCAAATTAAATTGCTTCTTACTTATTCAGATTTTAGCACCTTGATCATTCCATCCATGTAATTTATATCAATTTGTAATTTTGTTTTTATTTGAAATTATTTGATTGTACCCCTCCTCTATAGAAAACACAATCCATGAAAGAAAGGGCCATGCTAATTTTGTTCAGCACATAGTAGGTATTTAATAAACGTTGGTTAAAAAAAGTACTCGCCTACAGACATATGAAGGTATTACTCTTTATACAGAGTGAGATTCTTGTGTGTACTAAAACAGAAAATGTATTTTTATTAATGTTTTACACTCATATATTGAAATAAATGTACATATGTGCATACTATTCAGAGTCAATATGAGTAAAATAAAAAGTGATTTAAAAATATTTTAAAATATTAATTTATGCTGATTCTAAAACAAATCATTTCTACCAAGCTAAATAATTTTGCTCCTTGCTCCTCATTGTGGAAGAGGGAGTTGAATTTTGAAAAGGGACAAAAGAGATTATAAAGGGATAACAATAACAACGATTTATTATGCTCTTTTTAAATGCCATTTAAACTCTCATAATGGTAAACAACACAGATATTATTTGTATGCCATTTCGGCATATTAAGAGAGTTAAGTGGCTAGTCAGAGTTATAGAAATGTCTATTTTTGCTTAGAAGTGTATCTTGTTAGCAAAACATTTGTAAAACATTTGTAAAATGTTTTGCTAAAAAGCAGGCTATATCTGAAGGTCATTTTTGTTATTATTACAAATCTTCTTGGGAGGATAGATAGGCCCATCTCTACTAAGAACAGATGTCAGTCAATACGTGGGAGAACTGGCAGCTACAGGGCAGACCAGTGGAGAGAGAAATGATGGTCAATCTTGGCCAGAAATCCAAACAAAAAGTCATTTTAGCTTTATTTACAGTAGCCATGATAAGTAAAATCTCAAATAAGATTTCTGCAATAATGTCAATGTTGTTATGAAAAATCTAATCAAGGTCAAAGTTCCTTAAACACCTACCCCAAATAGTTGACAAAGAAGAAAAGACCTACACAACAGGCATCACACGTGTGTGCTCTTAAAGCACACAAGCCTGATATCCCGAAACTGGGGTACATATGAGTTAGTATATAATTAATGTCTCAGGGTTTTCACCTCTCAGTGAGGACAAATATTCTGTATTTGTAAGGATTGTCTTTATTACCAGCAATACTCTCAACACCTAAACATTCACAAGCAAGAAATACCATCCTTGCCCATTCCCAAAGATGTCTACAAGTATAACACTTCTTAGAACCCATGATTTGTTGGGCCCTATATATGATCAGTTTCCCTTTTACAAGATCATATCATGTTTAATTTTAATAAAAACTTTTCTGATTAATTTCTTAATGCATAACCTATGGGCTTCTGTGACGTCAGAAGCAAATGTCATTCGTCTCTGGTGATTACACTGCCATCTCCAACCGCTGTAAGACATGTTTGTAAAGCCTAAATCACAATTCTTTCCTTTCTACCAGAGTCTTGCTTTTTCCTCTCTTTGTTGGAATAGAGGGTCTCTGAGCGTGATAGTCAGTAGTTTTTTCAGACCACAAAGTAGTGATGGCTAACATCAGACGCTTGCCCATTAGACAATGGCCCAGCCAACAAACACTAGCGCAGTTTTTTGAAAATTCATGAAACATGGAAATAAGGCAAAGAAGACTAAAATATAAATTAAATATCACTGTGATTATATTATTTAATGACTGAGGGAGTTTATTGTTCCTTAATTATGATGTTTAGTACATGAATAATAACTATAAAGAAAAGATTCTTTCATTAGGAGCACATGTGATAAAACACTGAAGGGGTGGAACAAAACACCTGTAGTGGGGTTATTTCACAATGTGATGCTTAGACTGAAATGTTAGAGTGATGGTCACAGAAAGATATTGAGACTGGGAAATTCCTTGTAATATATAGATCAAAATCATAAACGGACCTTATTTTGTATGTCTCTTTCACATAAACTACACTCTGTCATATATAGTGCTTTCTTAAATAGTAGTGAAGAATCCAGAAGTATAAAGAATGATACTATATTTTTTATTAAAAAAATAATAGGTGAATACAGATAAACTTATTATTCCCTAGTGAAATCCTAGGATTATTTATTAAATGGAGAATATTTAATACTAAGAGACATGGAAAGAATAAGAAAGAAAGAAAATAAATAGATAAAGTGAAAATGATCATATGCTTTCTTAAAAGAAAGCATGTAACATTTATCTCCTGAGTTCAAAGGAATGATTCACACATAAGAAAAATGTTTCAAAAATCTTTATATTTTTGTGCATATTATTTATGCTGTACATATAACTTTTCATATTTCTATATTTATTCAATAAGCATGTATTAATTTATTAAACTACTAGGTCAAAGATTAATAAGATACAGTCCCTCCCCTTGAGAAACTCACAGTCTAGCAGGAAAGACAGACATAAATAAATAACTAGAAAAAATGTGAAAAATGCCATAATGAATGCATATATCAATAATTCAAAGGAGAACCTAATGATTTGGCTGACAGAAGTGATATATTGATTACAAGATCAATATAAGTCAACAGTGTGATGGCTGCCATAAAATATCAAACAAAAACTTTGCCTGAATTTGTGTATGTTTAGTGCTCAAAATAAAGACAAAAATAATTTTTGTAATTCAATTTAAAAATTAACCACATCTGGACTGTTCTCACTTCTGGCTATCACATAAAAAAAAAAAAAACTCTAAGGATAATAAAGTTTTATGACATTATGACATTGAAATATGTGAAAGAGAATAATAGGGTTGTTTAATGTAGAAAAATAAATGTGGGGGTACATGAGTGTGATGTTCAAATATTTGAAGATTTGACACACTGATAAAAGAAATCCATCTACTTCCAAAGTGTAGAGCTAAAATGCTCTGAAACATTGCAGGAATAAAATTATGTTATAACATAAGAAGCTGTTTTATACTAATTAGGACTATTCAGATATTGAAGAAACTTCTCTCAATTGTTTTCTGATTGTACGCAACTTTGAGATGGCAAATGAACTGTCAGCATTGTTAAACTATGGACTGATGCGTTGGGTGGTTAGAAGAACTGGGTGACTTCACATTAATTTTGAATTTTACCTCTGTCTCCCTGTTTTCATGCACACACACACACACACACACACCCCAAAGTTGCATTTTTTCTCTAAGTCTTTCAAAAAAACCTATCATTATTTACATATCCACTTAAAAATGCACATGCTTTATATGTCCATGTAAATAGAAAATACAAAATACATGAATTTTTATCTAATCTTTATTTTAAATGGATGATAAAAAACATTAACAATAGAGTAGATCAGCAAAGATAATTTATCCAGTGATTATGCATGACACTAAAAATGTGTAAAATAGATTGTTGTAATTACCTGCTTAATCTTTGAAACTGGAACTACTTTAAGCAGAAAAAAATATAGGGACCTTTATCTAGTGTATCATGTCAACACCTAATTTGTCTTACTACAGTTTTGGGCTTCATTTTTTACTGGGTTCTTATATACAGGCCAAGATTCCTAGAGTCAGACCCATCCTTTGTACTCTGATTTCAACGTGCAAGCTTGTTTTTCATTTGCTTGTTTACTTGTTTGTAAACCTATCTCTTAGTGCTTATATTTGGGTTCTGCTTAGTTTTCTACCTTTTTATCAGAACCCCATCATCTTATTTTCCATTTTGTTACTCCCAGAAACATATTCCTACATTTTTAGCTTGTTAATGATGTTTGTATACCTCTAAAGTCCCTAGTGTTAGTCTCCTACTACATTATTATTTTATTGTTTTATTTATATATAATATATAATCTTATAATACTATAATTATATATATATTAGAGAGTGGGAAAGGAGGGAGGGGGAAAGAGAGAGAGAGAGGTGTGAACATTGATCAGTTGCCTTTCATATAAACCCTGACTATGGACCAACTGGGGACCACTGACAGGGGACAGAACCTGAAACCCAGGTGTGTGTCCTGATCAGAAATTGAATCAGCAACATTTTTGTGTACCAGACAATGTGCCAATCAACTGAGCCACATTACTGTTTTTAATGGCAATGGTTGTGTCCTAAGGAAAGTTGAAGACTCATCAAGTATCAGGAATCAAGCTAGCTCACTAAGAAATATATCATTTACTTCTCATGTTTGTTACATGCTGCAGACTTGGCTCTGACTCCTGGGGACTAGGGGAATAAGTGATGTCCATGATTTTTGTCCTCAACAGCCCTGCTCTTCTCTTACAGACTCATGCCTATAGCATTCTTTATGGAGTCAATGTATCTCATATTTGGTTTTCATCTTTTCCTACTGCTTTCTATTTTCCAAGCATCATTGTCTTTTCCAAAGAATACTGCCTTTTCAGGATGTGCCCAAAGCAGTACAACTTCAGTTTTGTCATTTGCCTGCAGTGATGTTTCAGGCTTAATTTGCTCTAGGGCCTACTTTTTCATCTTTCTGATGGTTCGGGGTATCTGGAGGGCTCTTCAAAACCATATTGTAAATAAACCTTTTTTTTTTTTTTTTTTTTTTTTTTTTTTTTTTTTGCCTATCAGGCTTTTTCACTAATCAACTTTGGCATACAAACATAGGGACTGAAAATATTAGAGTATGTCTGTTGTTAGCCTTGCCCATCTTTGAAAGATGATCTTGAAGTTCATCTTTGCTCTTGGTAATCTTAATTCTTTCATCACTGCCCATCTGAGTTTGAGCTTTAACATAATTCATTGGCTTCAGTAGTCATTTGAACTGATTACTGAACCAAGATAAGCAAAATCTTTAACAATTTTAATGTCTTTGTTGTCTATGTTAAAATTGTACATTTCTTTTGTAGTCATGATTTTTGTCTTTTAGATGTTCAAATGCACTTTCTTCTTTCACATTCTTTGAAGTCATTTCAGATCATTCCTACTTTCTGCCAGTAAAAATGGTGTCATCTGCGTATCTTAAGGTGTTAATATTTCTTCCACCAATTTTCAATTCTTCTTCCTGGAGTCTTGTCCAGGTTATCCTGTATGTTCTGAATACAGATTAAATAATTAGGGAGATAAAGTGCACTCTTGTCTGCTATCTTTGCCTATAGAAAGGCATTCTGTCTCTCCATATTCTGTTGTGACGGTGGCTTCCTGTTCACAACACTGATTGTGTATAAGGATGATTAAAAGCTGAGGCATATCCCTTTCTTTCAGAGCAACTCCTAGCTTTCACGATCCATGCAGTCAAGGGCCTTACTGTGGACCATAAAACTGACACTAACTTTCTTCTGAAATACTTTGGACCACTCTAAGATCGAATAAGTGTTTGCTATTAGGTCTCAAATGACTCTTCCTTTTCTGAATCCAGCTTGAACAACCACCATTTATTGGAACATTAAGGTAGAAGGCTTCATTGCATCTTCTCGAGTATCAGTTCACTTGTGTGGGAAATCATACCCCTGGTCCTATGGTACCACATTCTCTGGCATCTCCTTCCTTGAAAAATGGGATGTATATTGGATGTTTCCAGTCTGTAAGCTGTTGTTTTGTTTTTCATGTTTGTTGACACATTCCTGGTATGATTTTGACAGATTCAATCTCTGTGGCTTAAAATGATTCTATCTGTATCTCATCTACTCCTAGTAATTCTCTTATTCCCAATATAATCGGGCAGCTTTCACTAGAGCTCTAAAATTGCAGGTTCTTCTTCACAGAAATCTTCTTCAAAGGTGTTTCTCATCCTTTATTATTTTCAGAAAGGATTTTTAGTAGATAATTTTTACCCTTCATTTTTTCCTCAATGGATAATTTGCTTCCTTATTTATTATTCAGCTTTTTTACTCTAAATTTGAGTTTCCCTTTTATTTCTTGAATCTTACAGCAGAGATCTCCTGTTTTTTTTTTCTTGTCTGTTGTTTTATTTATCTCTTTACATTGATTATTGTAGTGGTTCTCTTTGTCTCT
The DNA here is from genome assembly GCA_004024845.1 of Tonatia bakeri. Taxonomy (NCBI): domain Eukaryota; kingdom Metazoa; phylum Chordata; class Mammalia; order Chiroptera; family Phyllostomidae; genus Tonatia; species Tonatia bakeri. The sequence continues at coordinate 81,712 of PVIA01001060.1, forward strand.
ACATGATACTCATTAAAAAACTGCAGTCAGGACTCTAACCCTGCTTTTGTCATCTTTCACTTTTCCTCCTGACTGTCTTTAACAATTTTTAGTGTTTCTTCTATCATCCACCTTGGTTTGTCTTTTGTTTCTACTTCTATAATTGTCTTTTCTTACTTTTCCCTAATAATGTTTCTAGTTTCAGTCCACAGTACTTCTGGTTCTCAGTCAATTAAGTTTAACAGTGCAAATCTGTTTTTTATGTGACTTAAAATCCATCAGGAATGTTATCCACATTATAAGTTTGTACTACAATTCTTTTAGTGTTTTTCAGTTTTACTCTAATGTTTGATATTCACAGTTTGTGGTCAGTATCACAATCTGCTCCTGGTCTTGCTCTGGCTGAAAGAATACTGTGTTTCCATCTCTTGCTTCCAGTTACATAACCTGTTTGATTTCTTTATTAGCCATCTGGTGATGTTCACATACATAGTCAGTCATCTTGTCAGTTTGAAGCATGTGTATTTCCATAAACAAATTGTTGACTTTGTAGAAATCTGAGAGATGGTATTCTTGTGCCCCAAATCAAATCTTTTTACAACATTTGTTCTACTTTATTTCCTACCTTTGCATTCAAATCACCTATAATTATCAGCATGTTTTTATTTAGTATGTGATTGATTTACTCTTGGATACTTGGAGAAAAAGCTTTTAATTTCTTCTTCTTCAGCTTTTGTAAAGGATATACTTGAATGATGCTTGGGGTTGTGGGGAAAGGGGAGTGGTGGTGGGGAAAATGGAGACAACTGTACTTGAACAACAATAAAAAAAGTTAAAAAATAGAAAAAAAAACAATTGGAGCATAACTTAAATGATGGTTATGTTAGTAGATATTTTAGAAGTCTGATGGATATTATTTGGTCAGACTTTGTAGTATATCCCCTAATTTCCTGTGCTATATTTTGCCTCAGTATTGAAGCCATGCCTTTTGTCCAAGTTTGTCATTTTCAGAGTAGAACAATCTGTAGTTAACTAACTGGATATGTACTATCCTGTTCATTTTAGTTTCCTAACACCAAGCACTGTAATGTGCAGATCTTCCATTTTCTGTTTTATAATTTTTATTATACCTTGGTTTGTGCTTTTATGTTCCATGATCTGATTGTATGTGTAGGTCAGCATTGTACTTTCCTTTTGTGTTGGTGCACATTTCATAGTACTATCCTGGGAGCTGGATTTTAATGTTTCCATTTTGAAGACATGACTAAGTCTTCAACAAAATTTCTGTCATTGTTGCACACTTTTTCAGTATTCAAGATAAAACTGAGCCTAAATTCTATATAATCAAGTCAAGTAATTTGTAAGCAAATTAAAGTATAATCATTCCTTCTGAATCTTAGAACTAAAACTTCCATAATAGGCCAAAAATATATATAGAGAGATAAGTAAAATAAAAACCAATATAGTAGTATAAATAGAAAAAATGTAATGGTCAATGTAATAACAAATTGAAAATAGAGAAAAAAAAAACATTAGAGTACAAAAGTAGACTGAAGAGTTTATGTATTAAAAATATGGGGGCTTCCAGTCAAGATGGCAGCACAAGTAAAAGTTGCTTGCTTCCTTGCACAACCACATCAAGACTATAAGTAAACTGTAGAACAATCATCACATAAAACCCTCACAAACTGAGCTGAATGGAAGTCTGACAACTATGGAATTAAAGAAACCACATCCATATAGACTGGTAGGAGGGGCATAGACATGGAACAGGCTGGTTCCACATCCATGTGTGGAGGGTAAAACCTTAGGAGAGATATCTCTGAAGTAAGGAGTGCCAACCCCATGCCAGGCCACCTACCCAGGATTCCAGTGCCAGGAATATAAATGCCTATTATGTCTGGCTGTAAAAACCAATGGGGATGGGACAGTGAAATAATTTTCTGGACTCCTAAGCAGTTTCCCTTAAAAAAAAAAAAAAACAAACTGCACACAAACTTACTCAGACTCACTTCTGAGCTCTAGCACCAGGGTAGCAGCTGGCAAGGCACTAGTGGCCTACAGTGAGGAACTGAAGTGTCTGCATTAACACAAGAGCTGGGGGATAACTTTCTCCCAGACATAAAGGTAGGCAGAGGCCAATATCCACTGTCTGAGCCCTGTCCTGACAGAGCCATAGAGCTGGCAGGTAGGTGCCATACCTGAGTCTCCAATAACCTTGCCAACTTTGTTTACTCTACCTGGTGATCCCCTGAGACTCTATCCCACCAAAATTACAGTACCACCCAAACTGTTAACTGAGACTTTACCATATGAATGGTTGGTCTTGGCTCATGTTTCACAACTTACTTAAACTTATCAAACAAGCAATTGCTGGCCTCAGTAAGTGCCCAGGCTCCATACTTATTGCTAAGGGCCACCAGGCCTAGCACTAACAGCACCTATCCTAGATTCACAGCGTGGCTTCACCAAGGAATTCCTAAGTGCAGCACAAGTAGCAACCTTTTATTCAACATAGTATTGGAAGTTATAGCCACAGAAATCAGACAAGAAGAAGAATTAAAGGCACCCAAATTGGAAAGGAGGAAGTAAAATAGTAATTTTAATATGGCATGATAGTGTACTCAGAAAATCCTACAGAGTCCACCAAAAAATGATTCAACCAAATAAGTGAATTTGGCAAAACCATGAGATACAGAATCAATATTCAGAAATTGAAGGCATTTTTGTACATTAACAATGAAATATCAGAAACAGAAATTAGGGGGGAAATCCCATATACTATAGCAACAAGAAAAATCAAATAACTAGGAATAAACTTATACAAAGAAGTAAAAGACCTATACTCAGAAAACTATAGAACACTGAAAATAGAAAGTAAGGAAGACACAAATAAATGGAAGCATATCTCATTTTCATGGATTGAAAGAATTAACATCATTAAAATGTCCATAATACAGAAAGCAATCAATGGATTTAATTCAATCCTTATTAAAATACCAATGATACATTTCACAGATATAGAACAAATATTTCAAAAATGTATATGGATCCATAAACAATGCCTAATAGCTTCAGCAATTTTGTACAAGAAAAACAAAGTAGGATGGATCTCAATACCTGATATCAAACTGTATTACAAGGCCACCATAATCAAAACATTCAGTACTGGCATAAGAACAGACACATAAAACAATGGAACAGAACAGGGAGCTCAGAAATAAACCTAAGTTTCTCAGATCAATTAATATTTGACAAAAGTGGGAGAAACTTCAAATGTAGTAAAAATAGCCTCTTCAATAAATGGTGCTGGAAGATCTAGACAGGCACATGCAAAAAGATGAAACTAGACCACAAACTTATACCATACATAGAAGTAAACTTAAGATGGAAAACATATTTAAATATAAATTGTGATACGATACAAGTTTTAGAGGAAAACATTGGTAGGAAAATTTAAAATATCTCCCGCAGTAGTATTTTCACAGTTATATCCCCTAGGGCAAGGAAAATAAAGGAAAGAATAAATAAATGGGACTACATGAAATTGAAAAGCTTTGACATGACTAAAGGAAACATCAACAAAATGATGAACCAATTATATGGGAGAACATATTTGCCAATGATACCTTGGACAAGGATTTGTTCTCAAAAATATATAAAGACATCACACCAGTCCACACCATGGAGACAAATAATCCAATGAAAAAATGGGCAAAAAACCTGAACACACACTTCTCCAAGGAGGGCATAAAGATGGACTATAGACAGATGAAAGAATGCTAAACATCACTAACCATCAGAGAAATGCAGATTAAAACCAAAATGAGATACCACTTCACACTGGTCAGAATGGCCATCATTAACAAATCAGTAAACAACAGGTACTGATGACGTTGTGGAGAAAAGGGAACCCTAGTACTCTCTTGATGCGAATGCAGACTGGTATAGCAACTATGGAAAACAGTATGGAATTTCCTCAGAAAACTAAAAATGGAACTGCTTTTTGATCTGGCAATTCCACTGCTGGAATTATACCCTAAGAATCCTGAAACACCAATCCAAAAGAATCTATGCACCCCAACATTTTTAGCAGCATTAGTTATAATAGTCAAGTGCTGGAAACAGCCTAAGTGGCCCTCAGTAAATGAGCGGATCAAAAAACTGTGGTACGTTTATACAATGGAATATTATATAGCAGAAAAAAGAAGTCCTATCCTTCATGACAGCATGGATGAAACTAGAGAGTATTTTGCTAAGTGAAATAAGCCAGGTAGTAAAAGACAAATACCATATGATCTCACTTATAAGTGGAACCTAATCAACAAAACAAACAAACAAAATAGAACCAGAGACATGGAAATAAAGAACAAACTGACAGTGATTAGAGGGGAGTGGAGAGATAGATAACAGGGAAAGAAGGGGAACGGGCAAGTCAAGGAACATATACAGAGGACCCATGGGCATGAACAATGGGGTGGAGATAGACTGTGGGAGGAGGTGTGGGAGTGGTGGGAGTGGGATATTAAAATACATAGCCCTTATATGTTTATAAACACCATAACATATAAAACATAGTCAGAAATTGGTAGGTTTGGGGTAATTGCATTGCTATTGTGTAATGTAAATGAAAAAATCCTGAATAGAGTAGCTGTTTTAAAAAAGATAAATATTTTGTTAATTTGCTAACATCTATGAAAATACAATCCAAAGTCATTCCTCCCTTCTATCTTTTAATGTTTTTAATTTAATATATAAAATTATGATAGTTTTTATACAGTTCTCATCAAATACAGTATTTCCATTAAAAATTCTGAAAAAAGTGACTATAACTATAAGGGTATATAAAATTGTTTACTTAAAATTCCACAAGTCAAATTCTAATTTTTTATTGAAAACATATTACTTGGGCTTTGTGAAATATTTAACCTGCACTGAACATGAGTTTTGAATCAATTACCATATTTAAAGTACATATATTATCCAATGTGAAGCTAAGTATAATTTAACTCTTTAACATTATGATCATCTGATGCCTCAAAACCAATTGTATATAAATGCTACTAAATGTTTTAGAGGTCATTTTATTATAATTAAAATAAAAAGCAATACCAAATTATTAAAAAATGACATAACAGCTTGTTCTTATACAGAAAAATTACAGTACATTGTTTCTCAATCAAGTTAACCAATGTTGAAGTGGTAAAATAGGATTTCACTTAACTTATTTTTAAAACATGTAATTTTAATAATGGCAGACAAAATTCATGTTGTATGGATTTCCTAGGTTATTTTATGTCACATATACACTTATACATACACATGTGCATATGTGTGTGTATATGTATGTACATATATATGTATGAATTTATCAAAGTGTCATTTCTTTGGATGCTATTATTGCAAAAGTCCAAAAATAGAATGAGTTTCAAATAATAGAAATTTAGGAACTATTTCATTTAACAGTTTCTTTCAAAGATATTTTTTGCACTAAAGCACATGTAATCTCAGAAAATTTCTGCATTATGTTGTATTCAGTGTTTTCTTAATTTCTCTTTCATGAAACATTTTTTGGTATTTATTTATATATATTTCAAAATTATTAACTAAAGAAGTTATATTTATATAGTGTTCATCTAAAAGAATTTCAAAATTATTTCTAGTATCGTATAATTAGTTTAGAATATTCCCCAATAGCTTCATACAGTCAGGTTAATTTGTCTCATCTAACATATATAATAGTTGTTTTGCTGTTTCTGGTTCTTGGAACATTTTAACACTTTTTAAAATGCATTCACATCAATGCAGTGTCAAATATGAGATTTTTATGATTACTTCTCCATGTTGCCCTACTAGTTTGCCAGCTCAATTGAAAATTATTCTCAAATTAATATTGTCTCTGAAGCTATGTACATACCCACATGGTCTTTGAAATGAATTTCTGACATTTTAACCTATTATTTCTTAATGATATATTTCAAAGATGAAATGACTTTTTTCTCAAATAGAACTTTTCTTATAAACAAATTACAAACGAATGGTTATTTGTAGCCTTTATGCCCATTGACATACATTCATATCTTTCAAATGGTAGCTGTAGAATGTCAAAACAATGGCATGCAGCGTGAAAACGAATTCAAAAAACAAAAGTTCCTCACTGGTTTCTTTGAAAATAGGCAGGAGTCATGAGAGGAAAAGTGACAGGGATTGCCCATAAAATGAATGTGTGCAAAATAAAACAGGAAATAGTTAAGATATTTCTAATGCAGTCATGGGTAAGTTACTTATAATACGATTTCAGTGTGTTTGGAGCAAATCAAATAGGTGTTTCCAACCCAAGGTATGGATAAGAAACTTCCTGGGAGCTGCTAAAAATATTTATGCTTACATCCTACCAGAAAACTACTGAATAATCATCTCCTAGAATCCTTGAGGAAAAGAAGCGTGTGTTATAGTTAAAGACTATTGAAATCGTATTTTGCAGAAAGTTAAATTTTATGTAGGTACTATGTCCATTTTCTAGCCCCCAAATAAAACACTTTTATATGCTTTATGAATTTGTGTTATCTAAATAACAATGTCTCAAAACCTCATTATGATATTGTAAGTTGAAGGTGAAAATTCAAGGTTTGTATACTACTTTTTTTTTTTTTTTTCGGAAAGAAAAGTGACTCTTCTATACCTTGGCTTTCATTAGCGTGTTATCTAGAGGTTTTGGACAGAAGTGTCTTGCAAGTGCTGAAAAGTACCCCAAAACTCACGGCTTTTTCAAAAAACTGTTTTTGAGATCGTAGTTTGGCAAAAGCCCATCTGCAGCAATTCCCATCTCTAAATCATAAAGTCAGTTCGAGTAAAGCAGTACTGTAGAATCTCAGTGCATTGCCCCATCAGCTTTCAAGTCAAAACAAGGCCTCAAAAAAAAAAAAACAAAGAAGAAGAACACAAACTTCATAAATGATTCCTTGTTTGATTGCTACTCCCTTTGACAAAAATCATTGTCTGAGTAGTTTATTAATATCTCAGACCCACAAAAATAATGATCATGAATTGAAATGATGATTCCTTGAGAGAAATCATCTGACCAGGACCAGTCATGAAGTAGTAGCTAATATTTTTTGAGTGCTTAATATGTGCCAAGTACTTTTCCCAATACCTTAAGTGGGTTGAATTGCTTAATCCTCATAACTATTCAATGAAATACTTTCATAATGACGTGGAGAAGGAAACTAATGTACAAAAAACTTAAGAAAGTTGTCTGTAGTCGTACTGGTAGGAAACAGTAGAGCTTGCAGCGAATCCAGGTGCAGCACATCACCTCTCTTATTCTTTATTTCAGGCATTATTACATCATCCAGGAACTGTGAATCTCCTTGTCATCTGTCTGTGCTGCAGTGCTAAAATTCTGTCCATTTCATTCTCTATGTCCTGAGTTGAAACGCACCTGTCCTGAGTGCCCAGCCTTCAGATGCACAGCTTGTTTGCCTTCCAAAAGCATGAATAATTGGATATACCGCTATCATTATGGCAGAACTATCCTGCCCTAAAGAAACAAATACAAATTCTAAACACAAAGTGATGAAATTTGTTGCAATGTGTAATAAAATATGATTAGCAAGAATATTACTCCTTCAGAGACCTGTCCATTTCTTTTTTAGCTGATGCTGTTGACAATAGAGTTATTTCTTTATTCTAAGTAGGTGGTAATTATGAGGCCTGAAATAGAAATGCTGTTTAAAGATAGATGGTTAAAAACTCAAAGAAAAAGTGTGGGAATTAGAAGGTCTTTCATAACTCTAGAACTGGTTGGATAATGAACTCAATTCAAGACACGTTTCATCTTCTGGTCTTCTGTTTTATGAGAAACTCTAGCAGTTTAGTCACTTGACTTACTTTGCCATAGTTCCCAATGTAAACTTTATATTTTAAAATAGTTCTCTTGGTTTCAAATATATTGAGTTAATGTAAAATATCTAGAAAATAATTTTATTTCATTTCTGGTAATGTTGATTTTTTCTCTGTACCCTTAGACTTATTTTAACTGAAGTTTATATTTTACTCAACTAGAGCTAGTTATGTAATATATACATATGTAAATCAGAACAAGCTTTTTATGCATTGTATATTGGGCAAATATTTTTTCTTTACTTTGTTCTTTTGTATTTATTTTAGGTATTCTAATATGTAGTTGTTAAGTATTTTTTAGCCCCAAAACAGAATTGTGGGGTTTTTCTTTTTTTGATTTCATGCCTAGAAGTTCCTTTCCTCTTCTGAGAGGAAATAAATATTCACCTGCATCTTCTTTTAGTAACTTTTATTTAATTTTCTAACATATCCACATATCCATCTAGAAGTTGTTCTGTTGGATTGTGGTCAGTTTATTTGTCCTGAGGTTTATTTCCCTCCTTTGTACTTTAGAGAGAGGAAAAGAAAAAAGCAAAAAAACTCACAGCATTTATCTTGTTGTTTTTTATCCACCGGTAACTTTATTTACAGGGAAACTGTTAACTCATTAGGAGTTTAGATGCACAGGTATTTCTCATTTACTTATTTATTTGAGACAAAACAACAAATAAAAATGCTTATATAGTTGAAGACCTATGTAAATTCTTTGTTTTGAAGTAATTAGAAGAGAAAGAAAAGACTAAAAGTTTTCTATTTTAATTGAATTCACAGATGATTTTATTACTAATTGTACATGTGCGTATTTAATATACCTCAACAATATATTAAAGGGGTATTTCAGTTTGCAGTATGAAATTTTATACTGCTTACATTTATATTTAAGGTTTTACTAGCAGAAGAAATGGAATTATTCTATTGCAGCATATATAATTTGGTAAATATCACTATAAGATTGTCTTAAATCATTTTGTGATAAAATAATTTGCTTTCAAATAAAGATATTCATCTACTCTTTAAAAATTAGGCTAAAACAATGATTAAGAAAGTCCTCATGCTACCTGTGTTCTATTTTCCAAGTACATGCTAATGTAAACGTAAGTGCAGTTGTGACCTTCTGCTGAGAAAACTCTGTTTCCAAGAATTGCTCTTCCTCTCTTCTCCGTGTCCCCACCCACAACCACAGCCTCCTGCTCCAGTCAATAGCATAGTGCCTGGTGCCTAGTTTGGGTTTAGGAAAACTGTTTTGTCTGTTTTGTTCTGTGCTGTTTAATGGAGAATTAACTTATGTGGAGGCATTGTGGCTATATCAAACATAATACATTTTATAGAAAATAATTAATAAGAATGAAAACCAGAATGCAATGTTTTTGTCACCTAAAAAATAATAATATAAGAATCATAAGCACTTACTGTCCAAAGCATAATGTCCAAATATTTTTTGGCTGTCATATTTTTATTGAGTGTTTTAATTTTAAAATATGTTCAATAAAAAATTTGCTCAAACATATTTGGAAAGTTAAAATATTTAGATACACTCTGAAATAAAGAGTTACCTTAAATTTAAAAGGTCACTTTTTCACTGTCATTTTAATTTACGTGCAAAAATGGTTCACGGAAATTTTGTAGTACTTATTTCTACAAAATCACAGGAAAATTAAGTCTGTCATTCATATTAATCCAGGAAAATATGTTGCTTTCAAAGAAGAAAATAATACCTTATTGTTCATCTTGACTACTTATAAATTTTCCCCCAAATGCCTGTACCTTTCTTTTCTTTCAGTGTTTATTTTGGTTGCCCTGGCTGGTTTGGCTCAGTTGATTGAATGCTGGCCTGTGAACCAAAAGGTCACCAGCTCAATTCCCCATCAGGGCACATGCCTGGGTCGGGGGTCAGGTCCCCAGTAGGGGACATGAGAGAGGCAACTACACATTGATGTTTCTCACCCTCTCTTTCACTCTCCCTTCCCCTCTGTCTAAAATAAAATAAACAAAATCTTTAAAAATATATTTATGTTGGTGTTTTATTTTTAAAGGGCTTTTTGTAGCAAAATATAACATGTTGAAAGTCTGTAAATTCACATTACTAAGTAACAAGTTATGCTAATATTTCACACCTCAAAAATGAAAACAAGCTGTATTAACTTTATGTATAATTTAACCACTTAATTTAAGGACATCTCTTCATAAAAAAGAAGCTTTATTTTACTGTTTTTCCTTCCACAAAGTTTGCTTATATTATTATGATGTTTTAATATTTGATCTTGATTACCATATATATTGCAGAATTATCTGTAATTCAGTTTATTCTAAATTGTTGAGGTTTAAGTTAGGTACAATAAAGCTAAAACTGATGAAATATATTTGCTAGATATTAAAATGAGATTTAAATGAGTGATATTTAACCCTAGATTGTATCCATAACATACTGTGACCAGTCATATCACAATGTAAATATGCAACATAATTTTACAGCAGTTGTTTCAGAGGTCATTGAACTTTTCATATTGTAGAAAGATATGTTTACATCTATGTTGGTTGGCTATGTTAAGAGAAGTAAGCAAAAGGAAAATGAAATGCATAAACACAGTCTATTTCATAAGAAGAACACACAATAAAATCATAATTCCTCAAATCATCAATTTGTTATTTTCTATTTTTACACTAATTTTAATTAAAATTAATAATTTCTAATAAATTAGCTATAGTATTTTAGGAAATATATAATAGTCCTTTTTAAGTATCTGCTAATCATATTTTTCTAAGATTTCTGATATTTACATTTTCATCATGGTTTATTTTTATACAAAAGGAAAAATTGGTAGTAGATATAAAATTACAATTTCTACTTTCATATTTTCTAATACTAAGATTTACTTTATCTGGGTAAATATATTTGACAGATCCAGACACATTATAGAGAACTGTTTTCATCAATTCCAAACTAATTAGGCTTTAATATCTTGTCTTATAAAGATTTTTTTTTCTATTAAACTTGTGATTGCTGTGTAAATGTTTTACATGTTTTTGGGCCTTTTAGATGATAACACAGTGGTTTAGTTTTTAGGTCATCAGTGATATTCTTTTCAAATTTTAAGCTTCCACAAATCTTGATGTACCATCTTTATTTTTAGCTTCTTAAATAATTTCTACAACTTGAAAAATGTTGAAAGCATTTTGCTGTATTATTTATATCCCAATATACTGTGCAGCATGTACATGGACATAATCTGTTTCCAGAAAATACACCAGGGACATGAGTCAAACACATAAAAACCTGGCTCAATTATCATGCTCTGTCTGGACTCATTTTGTATAATTTTTATGAGTATATCCTGAGTAAAATTATGTTTGATGAGGTCACATATTTTATAAAGTAGATGTTCACAGAAGTATTCTACATATAGTGCTGATGATCAAGAAAGGATAGCAATGGTTATTTGATTGTCCAAAAAAAATTCTCTACATATAGTTTTGTTTGCATCTCTAATATATTTAGCATTCCAATAGAATGCTCATATATTAATATTTCCATAGTTCAATTTACTCATGTGGAAAGTATAAATATCTAGAGTTTGGCAGAGGAAATCAACAATTAATAGTATATTGCTGAAGGCATATCTGTGTTATTTGTTGAATTATGACCAAAAATTATCTAAAAGTTACTATCTGAAGTAGTGGTGGACTGATTCTTAATAAATGTTTTGAATCATCGGAATTCCATGACACCTTATACTTAGGTCACTTGTAATCATTCTTTGGTGATAGGTCCTTATGAAATTACCTTCTTTAAAAAGTCAAAGTTTGTAGGTCTTTATTTAAATATAAGAGAGAAATCCAACATTTCAGTGACATTACCCATATCATTTGAAAATGAAATAAATCAAAATACCATGGTTGTGAAAATTGTTAGAAGAACTAAAGTCATTCAGTCTTTCTAATCATTAGAAGTATGTTCTGGTATTTGGCATATTTAGACCCTGCCTTTGCTTAATGAGACAACTAATATGAGGATTATATAATTTTTACTATGAAGGGAATGGGTAGCATTAGCAGAAATGAATTGCAGTCACAAAATAATTGCTTAATGTGTTGAAAATAAATCTGCAAGCTTAATGATTTTTAAAAGCAATAAAGCTCTCCTTTTATTTGTGCTGCCAATAAGAGAATCATAGATCACAATGAAAAGGAGTTTGATAAAATGAGTCTTTGTTTAAATCAAAACCTTTTCTTTTTTATTGTTTTAACAATGTGTTAATTTAAAAAATTAAAAACATAACTTCACTGTAGAGGAGCCTTGTAACTCCTCAACTTCCATTCTTTATCATTTATTAAAGAAAAATCTAGACAAATATTGTACTTTTTGTAATAATTTCACTGATACAAGGGGGGACTTCAAAGAAACAGAATTATCTTCTGGAGCACAGGCCCCTTGTAGGATAAGTTTCTCCTGCTGGGTGAGTGATCTAGGAACCCATTTGTATTAGCGTACCAGATGTTGTTGTGAGAGGCCCCGATCAGCTTCAGTGAGTTTTCTTAAAGAGCAGGTCTGAGAGTCTGAAACGTCATTTCCTGTTAGACTGACTAACTCGACTTGGTTTGCCAGACAGTCTGTTCTGATTTAAGCACTGAAATCCCCACATCATGTACTTGCCTTAGTCATGAACAAAACAGTTAGTTCCACTCACTTTCCACTGTGGAGAACATGGCTACACCTAAAGGCAGAACTTTCAGATGTACCTTGCTCTGAGGTTAAGGGAAAAAAAGGGAATAACAGATTTGATGGACTACTGGCAATGCCCTCTGCAAAGGATTCTGTTTTATTAATCTTTAATTCAAAGCTCTTATCTCATTACTTGGCTTAGAGTAGCATATAAGTAAACAACAAAACAGACATTTTACTATTTCTTTAAATTACTTTTTCTTTAAAAAAAAGGAAAATTTGAAAAATAAAAAATCCTGAAGAGATACATGAGTTTTGCCTGGAAAGTCCAGCCACTGTTAATATAATGAGAACAGTTTACATGATATCAATGTAACCTGGAAGCCAGGGAGAATGGACTGGAATGTGCATGTGTGAACAACAACAACGTAATTGTACTAGTCAGCGGGGCTGGTAGACACTGTTGGGTGAGAATGTGTACTGTGTGGACTTTACATTAAAAATGACTAAGCAGAGTAACAAATCTATATCAAATTTAACATTAAACATGAACATTCCTTCACAGAAACTATTTGGATGATTCATAAGGCCACAGCTATGGACAACTGGTGATTGGCAACTTCATCATGACAATGCATCTGCTCATGCATCACAGTCTCAGGCATAGTTGTTTTGTCAAACATGAAATTATTCAGGTGACTCAGCCCCCTACAGCCCAGATTTTATGCTTTATGACTTCTGGCTTTCCCCCAAACTAAAATCACCTTTGAAAGGGAAGAGATTTCAGACGCCCAGTGACATTCAGGAAAATACAATAGGGTAGCTGATGGCCATTGGGAAAACTGTGTGAGTCCCAAGGTGCCTACCTTCAAGGGGACAATAGTGTCATTGTCCCATGTACAATGTTTCTTGTGTTTGTATCTTCTTCAATATGTCTCTATTTTTCATATTACACAGCTGATTCCTTTTGGATAGACCTTGTACATCCTTTTGTACAAAGCTCAGGTAAACGCCTTTATTCAAATAAAATTTCTCTACTCTTATGATTCTATATTATTAATGAAGTCAGCTTTTTAAATGCTCATTATCTAGGTATCACTTAATTAGTCTTGTTTCTAACAAATTAAGAAAACATATTTCCCTTAAATGAACTTTTAAAAATTATACTTAACCATCTGCTCATAATCATCATTTTAGCCTTGGACGTTTACCTATATTTAGCTCAATGTGCATAGCTTAGTTGGCAGGATTCTCTAAGTAGAAAGAACAAGGATTCCAGATCCAGATAACCTAGGTGTTATCCCTATGCAGGTGAATGGTTTTAAGCAAGCAGCTTAAATTCCCTGGACTTCTGTTTTATTATCCCTCATCTTGGATAATAATGTCTATTTGTGTAATGTGAAGATAAAATTAGACAATGTAACAGAGTACTGATGAATGGTAAAATATTATGAGAACATTAACTCTTATAAACCATGATATGTACTTACTGGGCTATGTAAAGCACCATGCTTGTTTCTTCAAACGGTAGTGAAATGCAGATTTCAGATATGTCTTTTTCTTAGCACTTTCTCTTCATTACAGGTAAAAATCACTAAAGAAGCATCATGTTTTGGGGGATTTTGTTATGTCCTATAACAAACAACTCAAAATGCAGACAATCATTTTTACAAATCTTGGAAAACATTGTTCCACATAATGGCTAAGCAAGCTAGGCTGAACTGTTTTAGTAGATGCTTCCAGACATATTATATGCCTTAAAAATTATAAAATGGGTCGTGGCTGGTATGGCTCAGTGGACTGGGTGTCAACCTGTGAATCAAAGGGTTGCTGGTTGGATTGCCAGTCAGGGCACATGCCTGGGTTGTAGGCCAGATCCCCAGTGAAGGGCAAGCAAGAGACAACCATACATTGATGTTTCTCTCCCTCTCTTTCTTTCCCCCTTCCCCTCTCTAAAATAAATAAATAAAATCTTTTGAAAAAATTATAAAATGGTGACCAATTGAGAAAAAAATTTCCAAAGTGATAATTTAAGTAATTATCATTACAATTACAATTACATTTAAATACTGTAAAATTATCTACCTCTATCAAAACAGTGTTAAAATAAATATACATATGGTTATATAAATGATAATTTAGGCAGAAAAATAGACTTTTTAGTAAAATGCAAAGATAAGCATATTCCTTTGTGGGTTTCTTAAATTTTATTAAAGCTATTATTCTGTACATGTGTCATTCTTCATACTGTTGTTTTTTTGTCTTTGTCCCTTTTATTTTTATTGGTGTGACATTGTTCAATAAAATATAGGTTCCAGGTGTACAAGCCTATAATACGTCATCTGTATATCGTACTGTGTGTTCACCACCCCAAATCAAGTCTCCCATCATCATTTGTTACCCTCTTTTACTCCCCCCATTCCCCTTTTCCTCTGCTAATCACCAGACTGTTTTCCATGTTTTGGTCTTTTTACACTGACTTAATAAGAAACACTTTAATAGTTCTTTCTTTTTTGTGATAATATAAAAAAAATTGAAAAAACAACAAAGGGCTAGTAAGAAATCGGAAGTAGGCTCGGAGCAGAGGCTTTTAAATTGTGTCTCCTAGGCAACTCAAAACACCTCAGCTCTCAGGCAGGAAGTGAAAAGGGAAGAAGAGCAGCCAGGGCTGAGGTTCTGCGCTTCTATACCAACCACAGTAGTGCTACTTTTATCTGACTTATGTCTCGTGAGGATAAAGAGACTCTACTCCTTTAAGGAAATTTGAAAAAATTATTTTTGAAAATATATGCTTATTATTTTTTATTATAAGAAGACCATGTATGTTGCTGATTTGACCAAGTGCTAAGCAAGCATCCTGGAGAGAGAATAAAAGCATACTGACCTATTGTGGACTACATTATGATTTTTATTGGGAAGGAGGGTCTTGGAAATATTCTGAAAAAAAAGGAAATAAAGAATGCAAACACAATGCAAAACATCAGGAGTAAAAGTCACACAGTTGAATATGTAATCAGCTGAAGCTGACTCAAGTTGAGAGAAAAACCCTGAGAAAATATGTGAAATAGAAAGAAGGTGTTGTTTATAACCACAACGTCACATGACATGTTCACCACTACCTGGAGGTAAAGTGTCTGTCTGTCAGAGGGGCTGGATGAGTAGAAGCATCACTGGTCAGCAGAAGAAAGTGAAGTGCTAGTATGTCAGAATATATGAGCTTTTGTGGGTTTGCTAGATGGGATGAATAATATTAGTGCTCTGTCATCGTTACGTACATATAAGCAAAAGCTATGGGTGTTATTTAGACCTATCGTTTCTCCTTAAAACCCTGAACAAAATTCAGACTAACATTAATCCCACTGTCTCCACATGTATAGAATTTTTATATCAGTTGGATGGATTCCATAGACTCTTCGTTCCGTGGTTTGATGTTACTATGGGATATTAACATCTCTGTTGTCTCAGAAATGTTCTCACAATGGACCCATTTCCCAATTAGGAAGATGACAGGAGAGAATGTTCTATGCAGACTCCTTTCAAAATATGATTGTTACAGAGAAATGCAGAAAAAGGTAGAAGGTAATGTTGGATTCTGATCTTTAAAAGATTTGTACAAAGAGCAAGTTTTTCCTAAGACAGAGGAAATCAGCTTATAAAAGGCAAGAGCAGAGAGCAAGAATCAAACACACAGTCTTATTAAGGTCCCTGAGGTGAAGTTCTGGAAACAATTCTTACCCACAGTGAGGTTAAAACCCCAAAGGCAGAATAAAGTCCTCAATTAAATTTTGGAATCTGAACAGAGAAATCCTGAGCCTTGTTTCCCAGATGGAACCAAGTTTCCAGAATTCCCTCAGATCTTACCATAATTCAATAAAAACTGACTACATATCATATTGACACAGTTTATCTGTGTAGAGAAACACTGAAATAATCCTTCCATATTCATGAAGACCCACAGTTACATGACAGTTCTCCGGAGTTGTCCAATTCTGTCCAAAAAAGTCACAGTGATACACGGAGAATTTCTGTAGATTTGAAGAATTTTAGCCAGGATAAGGAGGGCTCTGAGTGATGTTCCTGGGCCCTTGATAAGATAAGAATGAGGACACTGAGGAATGTGGAGGAAATATGCCAGTGACTATGAACCAGTGGAGCTGAAGGATGGAGTAGTAAAAAGCAGGGTACCCAAATAAGACAAGAACATGGGTAATTCCCTCTCAGATCTTAGATAAAACCCATTTGGAGATGGGTAGAGTACAATAAAAAACTGAATTTATTGAAAGATTCCTGTTTTGAACAAGTTTAAAGAGTGTGGACAATTTCCCCACCTCAGTAAAATTTGTTATTGCCACTAAATAAAAAAGAAATTTGAGTTAGTTTAGTTTTTAAAAAAAGTTAATGAAAATGAAAATGAGGACCTCTCCATCCCCCCCTTATATTTTTGGATTATGTAATTTATAACCATTATAATATTCCATATTTTCCCCATTATACTTGATGAGCCTTCATCATTGGAGTTCATTAGTTGGGAATACAGTATAGCCAGAACACCTAAGTTAAAATCCTGGCTTAGCTACTTATTAGCTGTGGGGCCTAAGACAGAGTCATGTGGCCACTATCTGGATCAGTTTACTCATCTGTAAAGTGGAGATACTTAATTGCCTACCTTGCAAGTGTATTATAAAAATTAAATGACATAATTTATGAAAGAATTTAGAATGTATCCTGTGCCTCAGGAATGCTCAGTAAATATTGCTACTTTCTTGTCCTGACAGTGGTTGAAAGGGAGTAATACTTTTAAGAGAGCATACTGAAATCTTTGCACTTACGCTTGTATTTTTGGAACAAATTCTCAGAATAATTCTGATATTTAGCTTTCTTAATGTGTTCCCTCTACAAAAAATGAAATAAATATTTTGAACACCTATTACCTCCCAGGTAGTGTTCTAGTAATGAATGAAAATAAATCATGGTGTTATGAAATTTACATTTTATTTGTAGGAGCAAACAATAATTAAATAAACTCAGTATTTCAGGTGGCAAATATTAGGGTAGATCATTAACTCACGTAAATAACTTCAACATCTCAGCACTTGAAACAAAATGATTTATTTTACCATTACATCACAAATAACACTGGTCACTGGTGCACTCAGACAGGTGGGATCTCTGCTCTGAGGAGGCATTTAGGGTCTCAAGCTCTTTCATTGTGTAGTCCCACCATTCCCATGGACTGTTCATTTGCCTGGGAGACAAGGGAAAAAGTGGGCATCTGGACAAATGTGTAGAAAATTTTGATTCTAAGTGTTAGTCCTGCACCACTTCAGTTATATTTCATTGACCAGAACTCAGTAATTCAGGAAATGCAATAAAGAATGGGAAATAAGATCGTCATTCCCTGGGGAAACAGGAAATAGGTTTGGACATCTAACATTGTCTCAGCAACATGTTGAGAATTGCTATGAAACAAAATAAAGCCAACTTAGGTGAAAGAGTAGTGGGGCAAGTGTGTAGATATTTCAGTATGATTTTAAAGGAAGCCTGCCTGGGAGACTTGTGTGCAGAGATTTGAATAAAGAGACTAAGTGAAACTATTCAGAGTACTAAAATAAAAGAAGTTAATAATAATTTCAATAGAGGGAAATAATGGGTTGTATTCCAGTAAGAATGCAATGGCAGTGCATTGAAACAAGTAGTTTAAGTGCAAAATAGAGAGAGTTCTCAGAGTCCTCTTTTTCAAGGTCTTACCATGGGACTGAAAAAATATTTTGGTCAAGAGCCAAATAGTAAATATTTCAGTCTTTCTGGGCCTCATATGGCTGGTGTTCATCTTACCTACTCAATTCTGTCATTGTCGTTTGAAAGCAGCTATAGACAAATCCCAAAATGAATGATCATGGCTGTGCTCCAATACAAATTCAACAAAACTGGCAGAGGGCCAAATGTGTCCTGCAGACTTTATAGCAGCATCTACAGGGTGGACTGAATTCTAACATACATTGCTTTAACTATAAAAAAGTCCTAGCACATAATAATTATAACTTAAATAATTTAGGAATATTCATAATGTATTCCAAATTATCAGGATAGGAATATGTAAAATTAGTCCTAGGTAAGTTACTTCCTGGCTTAATGGATTTGGAAGCATCTTCATTCCCTCACCTATTTGGGTCTTAACTAATGATTTTTGAAGTTCTTAAAATTAATGACACATGCTATGATGCAGGAGATCTATTGGAAGACTTTTCATTTTATAATCTCTGACTTCCCCTCGCTCTTGTCCAGGCCTGGCCATTTTATAACTGCTGTTGCTTGTGCATGTGCACACTACTGGACTTTGTCACAGACTGAAGAACACAAACCTCCAGATTCAGTCAACACATAATTTAGATCATTTGATGAATAAAGGTAAGTACTGGTGGTTTTGAATAAAATGATGACAATTTTTGCCCTTATAAAGTAATATCTTTAGACTTTGAAGAGAGATGGAGCCTAGAGAAAAATTTCAATGAACAATAATGAAAACTTTTGTAAAAAATTCTGCATCTTGATTGCACAGACCGTATCTTCTGAAGAAGTATGAATATGATAACTCTAAGTAGAAAAGTAATATGGAAGAATTAGATAAATGTTTTAAGGAGACCTTATCCAATTTATTTGCTATATATCTATGTCATTAATATATAGTTATATCTATGTCTAAACTTACTCAAAAACAACTCTCTTAATAAAATAATTACTTTGTAATAAAAGCGTATTCATATTTTAAATGGCATAACTACTTTTTATTTTTAGTAGTTATGAATAATGATATATTTCACCATTGACATCTTTGATTTCATTACATACAATTGAATCACAAAATAAATTAATGTGATATATGTAAAGAGCCTAGATATCATTACTATTACTAACAGTATTTTTCTTCAATACCATTTAGAAAAAATATAATTAACTATTTAATTTTAAATGTCTAAATATTTTAAACAAGGTATTGGGCCAACAGTTATGTTAGAAGTAGTTGAGTACTTTTATGGTATATATAGTATACATAGTATATGTGTATATATATATATGTGTGTGTGAAAATAATTTATGAAGCTGATATGTGAAAGCAAATTGCATCACCAAGTAGAAATAAATAGATGTAATATTGTTGGGCATTGCTAAATCTAATTTCTCATAAATCTATAAATCATCTTGTGTTTTTTCTTATATTTAATTTTAAATATATGGAATAACTTTGGAATACAACATGGAGATTGAAAAGATATATAAGAAAAATATATATAACCATAACATTCTAACATATTGACTATTCATTTACTAGGAAATGTTAGCACTTATTACATTAGATTCTATGTGCTGGAAATTTAGCAACAAATAAAAATGATGAAAATGTCTATCCTCATGAAGCTTGTATTTTAAAAGTACCAATAAACAAATTTTAAAATGTGTAGAATATATATTAGAAGAGGCAAGTTCTCTGGTGATATATAAAGAAGGGTAAGGGGGAAGTTAGTTCTTCAGTAGTTTTTGTTTTATAGAGGATGATCAGGGATGTTCTCCAATAAGGGGATGACTGAGCAGAGAACTGAAGAGTTATAACATATTTGACTCTCACATGCAAAAGTGTCCGAGGTAATGGAAGGTCATGTGCAAAGGTCATCTAAGATAAGAAAATCTTTTGATATAAGGAGTTGTTTTGTTAAGCCAAAGGCTGGCATTGTCACCACCCTCTAATGTATTTAGATGTAGGAAGAGATGATACAAATCACTCACCAGAAGATACATACAAAGTGCATTTAGTGTTCACATCAAGCTGGGATTCCCAGGAGGGAAGAGCTCACACAGGAAACTGAAGAGCACTGGAGGAGAGGGATGGCATCAGCCTTTTGTTGTCCGTAGGAGACGACACTGGGATGGGAATTCTCACGTTGGCTAGGGGCTGCACTGTTTGAAATTCTCATCATCAGCTTCCCGGGACAGAGGACATGATGGGTCCCCTCTTTCTCTCAAACTCACCCATGTGGTGAGGCAGCAGGGGTATGAGAAGCAGAGAGAACAAGGGGGCCTATCTGAGATCAAACACCAAAGACAAGGTGATCTTCTTTATTATAGGAAATAAATGTAATTTCAAATCAACTATGAAATTCCTTAACACCATACCACTTTGAAAATATTAAAAAATGAAAGATTTATAAGAACTGCAGAGTAATTAAAGAAATGAAATTTGTTACATAAAACATTGTAAACAAAATGTCAGGAATACTAGGAATTAGAGTTAATGAACGAAACTGCTTACTTTTTGGTTGTTTCAAACTGTTTTGCATTTTTAACAATTCAGGACTATTCAGTTTAAAAATGTATTGCTTATTTCTTTATCACCTGATATGCAAGTGGTAATTTCTAGCACCTCTCAAATAATGAAAAATAATATAAGACAGATGAACACTTGCATTTACCGATATGCAAAAATTTTTGTAATTTTTTACAAGTAGCAGGTAAAGTTGTCTCCAAACTCGGGCCTGTGAGCTATATTTGGTGTGACTTCTGTTTTTGTAAATACTGAGAGTGGAACACAGGCCCATTTGTTTGCTTTTGGGCAATAATCACAAAGTTGAATAGCTATGACACAGACCTATGATGGGCATTGCTTGAAATATTGACTGTCTGGCCATTTACCGAAAAAGTTTGCCTACCCCAATCTTACTTTATTGATGTGTTCTTTGCCATTAATTCATAGAAATAAAATGATGTATAAGTATAATCATCATGGAATATAGAATATTAGAGAACTGAAAGCATTATGAAAGCTGTAAAACACATATAGAAATTTCCATGTAAGAATATTCAGGGAATAAAATATACTTCACAGTTTAAAGAGAAAAAAAATTCAGAATCACATCACACCCAAAATCCATTTTAAAATCAATACATGAACTATTGCATAGTACTTATCAGACTTATCCCATTACCAGATCTGGAAAAATTTAGTAGATAAACCATTAATAATACTTCCTCCTAAGAGCAAATGCCCATTAAAACCAACTTTTAATCATCATAAATGTTTAGGCAACTATTCTTTATTTTAATTTCATGGTCATCCCAGTGATGTATACTGTCCTTTAGAATGACATACCTGGAGAAATAAGAGCCAAAAATACAGCAACCCAGTAATATTATCAGTTAAGCTTAAACTGGATAAGCCTATATATCAGGTAACATAGCTTCCTCCACAGCAGTGTATTCACAACCTTACCCTAATGACTTGACAGTCTTACACATAAATTCTCTCCATTGCTTGCTCTCTCTCTCCTTTCTTCCCCGCCTCTTTCTTTCCCTCCCTCTTTTCCTATATCCCTCTCCTCTTTTAGTCACTCTGTCTCATTCTACTTTGTCTTTATCTTTTCCAACATCTCATTCTTTTTTTTCCTTTTTTTATTGCTGTTCATGTACACTTGTCTCCATTTCTCCCCACCTCTCTCCCCAACCCTGCCTATACCCACCTCTCACCCCCGATCCTACCCACCTTGGGCTTTGTCCATGGGTCCTTTATACATGTTCCTTGATGACCCTTCCACTTCTTTCCCTTATTATCCCCCTCCTCTCTCCCCTCTGATTACTGTCAGTTTGTTTTTAATTTCAATACCTCTGGTTATATTTTGCTTGCTTGTTTGTTTAATTGATTAGGTTCCACATAAAGGCAAGATCATATGGTATTTGTCTTTCATTGCCTGACTTATTTCACTTAGTATCATTCACTCTAGTTCCATCCATGTTTCCCTTCCCTTGTGAATATCAAAAATAATTGAATCAGTGCCAAAAGCCCTGCAAGTTCTAGAAACAAAAGATAACTAAGAAGCAATTTATGTTTCAACCCCTATCATGATGACTCTGAATAGGAATTAAATTCTGACTGCTCTCAGCTGTATTTGGGATATTAAGACCCCCCCAAAAAAAAACAGAAAGAAATCATACAAAATATTTAAGCAAAAAAATGGAAAATTATTATTACTGAAACATACCCATAGCCTGGCAGCCTCTCTATTCTTATCTGCCTCCAAACCACACAAAAGAAAATACAACCTCAACCAGTAGGTTCATTCTTACCCTAACTTCTTCCTTGATTCTATAAACCACACAACTGTAACCTTTCATAATATTTAATCATATACACTATAATTTAGTCCATTTTTATTTGCACTTGTGTTTTTATAGTTCAATTTTATATTTAAGTAATAAGCTCCCAAAAGGCAAGTGGTATGCCTCCTCCAACTCATTCTTCTATTCTTAGCACCAAATTATGTGATCAAAATGATTTAATTAAAAATGCATTGCAATAATTCCTAATGTTATTCAAAGACTATTGAAACATTCTACATGATTGAACACATGGACCCGAATGATAACATAAAAGACATGGACACACAATGGTGAAATCTGAAAAGGACTGCTTCAGAGACACTTACCTCTTGGAATAAGAATGGGGAGTGATCCTCAGAGTCACTGAGTGACTCAGGTGATTGGAAAATGTCCCCCTTTCCATTTCCCCTTATACATGGATGGGCACCTAGGCCTAGATCTTTCTCTTAAAGATCTAGAAAAATAATCAAATATTATAAATTACCTTTCCATCCTTTATTTTAAATTGAATGCTGCTTAAGATCATAAATTTTATTTTATGCTTTTTAAATAAATATGAAGTTTTATTCTTGTAGGCTATTGCTGAAATAAATCAGCCATAGCAATCATCAGGTAGTTTCTTTCTGGTAGTTTTCCAACCTGAATCATTCAGGTCAATTACAAATAGTTTTCAATCTTACAGGTGTTTTTTTTTTTCTTCTTCTTTCTTGATTTAATTTCCTCATCATTCCACTTCACATTGCCTATGTAAATTAAGCTGTCGTGCTCTAAACCACAGTTCCCTCTTGTCTATCTCCTCAGTAACAGCTTCAAAGTACTGAAAAGCTAAAATAGCTACAAAAGAACAATTAATTTGTGCAAAATCACAGAGGCACTGTAGGTATTCCAAACACTATAATAAGGCTTTTATCAGAGAGCTAACCTGCAGAGCATTAAGCTAAAAGGTAATAGGGCTGAACATGCAACACAATGATGAGGGTGATAAAGGAATCTCAAAAACATGCAGAGAATCAGGGTAACATGATTTAGAAGTGATACAGTTATTTCAGATGAACATCTCCATAAGCATATGTGAAAAGTGCTGATCTGGCCCTGGCTGGTATGGGTCAGTGGATTGAGTGCCAGCCTGTGAACCAAAGGGTCACTGGTTCAATTCCCAGTCAGGGCACATTCTTTGGTTGCGGGCCGGAATCCCAGTAGGGGGCGTGAAAGAGGCAACTACACGTAGATGTTTCTCTCCCTTTTTCCCTCCCTTCCCCTCTCTAAAAATAAATAAATAAAACATTTTTAAGACAGGAAAGAAAAGTGCTGATCTGTGTGGAAAGGTAGGTTTGGACCAGCAAGTAAAATCATATCTATTTTGGGAGAAACTTACATTTTTATGGAAATTACTGTTGAAGGTTCTGATATTGCACCTTGAGGTTGCTCAATATATACTTGTTGATTGGCTGGTAAATTGATATTTAAAAATGTAAGTCTTTGAACTATTAAAAAGAGATGGCATATTATACCTAAAACTGCCTAAAAGAATAACATTAAAGTACAATCTGGAATGCCATCACCACTTGTGCAGAAATAGCAGTGGGAATGATCACTTCAATAATCAATTGTTTATTTAATGATTGCTTTTTGACCAAAACTATGTTAGGTACTATGGGCTGGAAAGGAAGTGATGATAGTGCTATAATATTTAAGTAAACACATTAAATGCTTTCAGAACTAGATAGAGAAGAATTAATTTCAAACAGTGAAATTAAATACAGTGGATGCACTAAGATATAGAAGGAAGGGAGGTTTTATATTAAAGAAACTCCAGGGAATACAGGCTTTAATTAATTTTCAAAGCATATATGTCTAGATTTAAATCCTAGGCCTTCTCTTAAAATATTATTAAATTTTCTGCAAAATATTATTTCTCTTTAAGTTTTATCAGCTGGGAAATAGGAAGAGTAACACAAACCTCAAAGAGCTGTTATAAAAAGAAAATAAGAAAAATACCTTATTGATGATAGCCATTCTGGCAGGTGGGAGGTGATATCTCATTGTGGTTTTAATTTGCATCTCTCTGATGGCTACTGTTGTTGAGAATTTTTTCATATGTAAATGTGCCATCTTCTATGTACCTCCTTAGAGAAGTGTCTATTCAGGTCCTTTGCCCATTTTTTAATTAGATTGTTTGTCTTCTTGGTATTAAGTCATATAAACTCTCTATATATTTTGGGGATTAAACCTTTGTCTGATATATCACTGGCAAATATATTTCCCCATACAGTGGGTTCCCTTTTCATTTTGATAATGGTTTCTTTAGCTGTACAGAAGCTTTTTTAATCTGATATAGTTCCATTTGTTTACTTTTTTCTTTATTTCACTTGCCCCAGGAGATACAGTGTCAAAAACATTGCTACACAAGCTATCTGAAATTTTACTGCCTATGTTTTTCTCCAAGAAATAATTGTGGAAGATAAAAATAAGTGGAAGTTGTGTACATAGATTATGTTTATGGATTGGAAGAATTAACATAATTAAAATGTCCTTACTATCCAAAGCAATCTATAGATTCAAAGCAGTTCTTATTCAAATACCAATGGCATATTTCACAGATATAGAAAAGACATTTCAAAAATTTATATGGAACCAAAAAAGACCCTGAATAGCCTCAGTAGTTCTGACAAAGAAGAACAAAGTTGTGGGGATCAGAAGACCTGATATGAAACTAAACTGCAAGAACACTGTAATCAAAACAGTCTGGTTCCGGCATAAGAGCAGACACATAGATCAATGGCATGAAGTAGAGAGCTCATAAATAAACCCAAAACCTTTATGGTCAATTAATATTTGACAAAGGAGGCAAGAGCATACAATGGAGTAAAGGCAGTCTTTTTAATAAATAGGGTTGGGAGAACTGGATCGGTGCATGCAAACATATGAAACTAGACCATCAACTTATACCACACACAAGAATAAACTTGAAATGGATAAAAGACTTAAATGTAAATCATGATACCATGATACCATAAAAACCCTAGATGAGAACATTATTTTTTAAAGTAAAAAAAATTCATAATATGGAAGCATTCCTGATATTAATATTCCTCTATTTTTCTTTACTTTTTATTTCCATACATGCAAAGATAACAAAAACAATAAACAAACTTTTAGTCATTCAGCTGTTGAGTTCAAATGAAAATTTTTTCACTTACTGTCAATACAAAAAATTACATGAATTTTCTGAGCTTTTGTTTTGTCTTCCCTGATCCTGGAAAAATTATGTAATAATATTTATATATCAAAGACCTAGTTTTATGCTTAGAATACTAGGGTTCAGTATTTTTGTTTTTTTCTTCTAAATTGTTAAAAATTATTCTCTATATAAATATTTATTGAAAATCTAATATAAGTCTACATAATTAAAAAATGGATTCAAATAAATATACAGAGACTCTAGCATAAAGACAAAAATTAATGTACATATAATTTTAGCACAAAACTAACAATCGAATGTTAAACACTAAATTTATGATTCTTGCAGTAGCAGAGAATATAATGCACAAACTTTTAAGGTAGCTTAAGGCAATATGTATTTAAATGATAAACAATGATGTAATTCTTTGTATAAGTTAGTCAAATAAAATGGAAATAATTGTAAGTGAACTGGTTAGGAAATACTTCATTAGGATGGTAGGTAATAAACTTGAGAAGGGCAGGAATTGAGCAAATACAATGGAGAAGAAACTGTAGCTTTGCCAGTACATATTAGGTCCAATTATGTCTGCCAGTAGCAAAAACAGGTTGGTTATGTAGCCCACAGTCAGGAATATTTTTCTTAGTTCTCTATCCACAAATGGTTTCACCAATACATAACTTCAAATAATCAAATAAGCAAAATGTGTATATAAAAATATATTGTATATTTCCTCACGTTATCATTTTTATTTCCAATAGTTTTTTCCATCAGCTTTTTAAATATTTATTGCCTTACATGAACTCTATATAATTCTGCAATTTGGAGGAGTCCATGTTAAACTGAATAAAATAGCATTATCAAGGTGCAGCTTTGGAAAGACCTATTAATAGAGAGTCCTGATTCCAATTTTTTATGCAAATGTTTTGAATTTTTTCATTTTATTTTTATATTTTATAAATTTTTAAATTAGATAATAGTACACTAAACTCTCATCATTCCATTTTCAAAGTTATCACTGTTTTTAAAAATCTACCTTCAATTGTTTTAATTATTATAATTATTATTTTTGCTATTTTGTTCCTAATCCAAATACTGGACATGACTTTATTTTGCTCATATATATTGCAGCATTCATCTCTGACAAAAACAGACTTAAAAAACACATTCTCAACAACATTATAGCACTGAACATAGCAATGGTTTTTATTTGATTCTAATTATACATACATTTACCTTTATTGGGGTGATTTTCATTAATAAAATTATATAGATTTCAAGTGTACAATTCTATAATACATCATCTTATATATGTGTGTATTGTACATGTGTATGTGTATGTATTGTGTATGTATATATGTGTATGTATTGTGTTTCCCACCCCAAGTGGTCAAGTCTCCTTTCAATATCATTTATCCTCACATTCTCT
The DNA here is from genome assembly GCA_004024845.1 of Tonatia bakeri. Lineage (NCBI taxonomy): Eukaryota > Metazoa > Chordata > Mammalia > Chiroptera > Phyllostomidae > Tonatia > Tonatia bakeri. The sequence continues at coordinate 109,009 of PVIA01001060.1, forward strand.
CTTCAACCTTCTTCCACCCCCCTTTCCTTCTGGTAATGACAATGCTGTTGTCTGGGTCTCAGTTTCCTTTTCTTTTCCTTTTTTTTATTTGCATAATCTCTTTACCTTTTTCACTCAGGCCCTCAACCTCTTTCCGTTCTGACCGCTGTCTGTTCTCTGTATCTCTGAGTCGGTTTCTATTTTGTTTATTTTGAACATAGCAATATTTTCTCCATGTTATTCAAGACTTTACTTCTACTCAAGTTCTGTATTTATTTTATTTATTAAAAATGTTTTATTGCACTTGACATTTGAATCATAATCTAAATGAACTTGTGCTTACTTAATAATTTTTTTCAGCTTTATTTATTTATAAAATTGTAAGTTACTTAAAGTGTGCAATGTGATGATTTGATATATACATTCATTGTGAAAGTGTTTTCTCCATTGAATTAATTAAACACCCCAATCATCTCACATATTTACTTTTTTGGAGGTGAGATAAAAATATTTATGTTCTACTATCTTTGCAAATGTTAATTATAAAATAGTTTTATCTACTCTATCCACCATGTTATACATTAGAGTCTCAGAAGTTATTTATCATATAACTGAAGGTTTGTACCCTTTTACTAATCTCTTCCTATTGTTCCCAACTGGTCAGGCACTGGCAGCCCCTTTTCTGCTCTATTTCTCTAAGTCTGATTTATTTTTTGACTTCACATATAAGTGAGTTTATGCTGTATTTGCTTTTGTTTTTCTATCTTATTGCACTTTGAGCAATGTCCTCAAGGTTCATCTATGTTGTTGCAACTGATAAGGTTTCCTCCTGTTTAAAACTGTACCACTTCATTACATACATATATATATATATTAGAATATATATTTATATATAACTATATGTGGTGTTATATGTATTACATTTTCTTGATCTATCCCTGTATCGATATACTCTTAGCTTGTTTTTGTAACCTGGCTATCACAAATAACATTGCAATGAATATGAGAGTCTAGACATATCTTTGAAAAATAGTTTTGTTTTCTTTAATGTATACCCAGAAAATGCTATTGCTGAATCATGAAATAGTTCTGTTTGTGATATCCTAAGAGGGATCTCCATATTGTTTTTCATAGTGGCTGTACCAATTCACATATTTACCAAAAGTGCACTTTTCCATACATTCTCCCCAACATTTGATTTTTGTCTCTTTTTGATAATACTCATCCTAACATTTGTGAGATGTGAATTTGATCTGCATTTCCTAACTATACCTAACTCATTGTGGATTCGATGTGCATTTCACTAATCACTAGTGATATATACCTGTTTGCCATTTGTATATCTTCTTTAGACATACCCTGATTTGTCTGATGTATTTCTTGTCTCTTTTATTCTGTAAAAAATTTCCCTCCCCTAACTTTTATGCTATTTACTTGTTGAAGTGGTTGAACAATTCGTCCTGTAGTATTTATCTGATTTCAACTCTGTGGTGTTTTCTAACATATACCACTATCTTTTTTTTTTTTTAATTGATGGTTCTATATAGAGGCATTATTAATATTATATTTTGGAGTTAAAATACTTCATGTTAACATTTCTGTGTATGTTGTGTTTCAGAAAATCAGGTGACACATGCATGATTTTTCTGACATTTACTTATGTTATGTTTGACCAGTGAGTTCGAATGTCATTCTGATTTGTCCATTGTTCTCTGTCACTTTTTCTTCAGCTAGTTTTGCCAACTATTGAAGTGTTTTTTTTAGATTAATTAATTTATTAAGGCTGCAAATGATAATCTTGTAATTCCATTGCTGCTTCCATTATTACTTTGAGTCCTTCATTTGAGAACTCTCACTCATCAGTGGTTAGTTACATTGAAATTGAGTCACATAGGAAATGCAATATCAATGCTTGATTACATTCATGCGTTTATCACTTTTCAAAAAACTAATTGCCTGTGTCTCAATGAGTTACAGCAATTATTCTGTTTGATGTTCTTATTGTGTCAGCCTTGGCCAGTGGCTGCCCCTTCACATTGGATCCCATGTTTTTTAAAGGATGTTGATATTTTCCATGCTATCTGCCATGAGCTCATCATATATATTTTCTGACTCAGATTTAGAATCACCCATATCTCCATAAAACTCTTGTCCTCTGAGTAGAAGATCATATTCAGAGATCACAATCTGAAGGGTTCATGTGGAAAAAATTAATGAATGTTATTTTAAATGAAATTGGAATTACAACAATTTGATTTAAAGTGACATTCACAATTTCTAAAACTTGGAAGCAACCAAGATGTCCTTCAGTAGTTGAATGGATAAACTATAGTATATCCATGCCATTGGATTTTCAGTGCTTAAACAAAATGAGCTATCAAGCCATGAAAAGACACTGAATGATTTTAAATGCATGTTACTAAGTGAAAGTAGTCAATCTGAAAAGGCTATATACTGTACAATTGCTACTATATAACATTCTGTAAAAGCCAGAATAATAGGGACAGTTAAAAGGTCAGATTCACCTCATACCTGTTAGAATGACTATTATTAACTAAACAAATAACAAGTGTTGGAGAGATTGTGGAAAAAAAGATTCCCTCATTCACTACTGGTAAGAATGAGTGTAAACTGATACTGGCACTATGGAAAACAGTATGGTGTTTCCTCACAAAATGAAAAATGCAGTTAGCGTATAACTTAGCAACCCCTCTTCTTGGTACCTACTGAAAACTTTGAAAACATTTATTCACAAATGTACACATTTTTGTACCCTGATGTTCATTGCAGCATTTTTCACAGTGGCCAAACCATACAAACAACAAAAGGAGTATCTTTTGATCAATGATTGGATAAAGAAGATGTGGTATATACAAACAGTGGAATGCTACTCAGCCATAAGAAATGTGAAATACTCCCCTTTGCAATAACATGGATGCACCCTGAGAATATTATGCTAAGCAAAATAAGTCAGATAGAAAAACTTAAGAACCATAAGATGTCACTCATATGTGGGATATACAACTGAAAGCACCAAATTAACAAACAAGACAAACACAAAATTCATAGACACAGAGAACAGTATGGTGCTTACTAGAGAGGAGGAAGGTGGGGATGTAGTAATAAAGGTAGTGAAGGGTCACATCCATGGTGAAAGAAGATTGGACTTTGGGTGGTGAACACGCAGTGCAATATACAGACAATGTATCACTGAATCGTACACTTGAAACCTACATAATATTATTAAACAATATCACCCCAACAGACTTAAAAGATAAAACAAACCAAAAAGACAGGGTTGCCAGGGTTGGGAGTAGAGAGGAGGATTAAATAGGCAGAGCACAGAAGATTTTTAGGTCAATGAAAAAATTTTAAAATGATACTGTAATGGCAGATACGTGACATATATTTGCCTAAACCCCACGGATTGTACAATACTGAGTGAATTCTAAGGGAAAGTATAGATTGGGGGTGACTGAAGTATTAATATTGGTTCATCAACTATAACAAATGTACCACTCTGGTGGGGGGTGTTGATAATAGGGGAGGTTATGCATGAGTAGAAGTGTGGGTTATGTGTGAAATCTCTTTACCTTCCTCTCGATTTTGCTGTGAGCCCTAAAACTCCTCTAAAAAATAAAATTCTTAAAAGAAAGAGAAAAATATGCAACTTGACCTGGAAAAAACAAAGAATACAGTTTACATAAGGGTCAGCAATGCATTCAAGTCCTCTTAGTTATACATGAATACACTGATAGTCTGAGGTACACTTTTGAGCATATTTTGAGGGTATTTGAGCATATTTTGTCACTAGTTTATTAAAATATTTTCTCTATTGAAATGCAAGTTACTGTCTGTTTCTGTGAAGTGATTTTGGGAAATTTATAAATAAAAAAAATAAATGACCATTTTCCCACAACTGCTCATTACTTTTTAAACTACCACAGTACACTTCTCATTCAAATTTTGTCTTTAGTCAAATTTTGTCATAAGGTCATTGGATCATTTCTCTTACGTTTCTTTAGAAGGTCACTCCTGAAGAATAGCAATTTGGAGTCAGCAAATTGTGAGTTTTTATTGCTAATTGTGTGACTTATTTGTTGTGAGAATTTGGGTAATTTATTAATTTTGAGAAACTTCAGTTATCTTTTTCTATAGAGGGTGATAATTATATTTACTGAGGGAGTAGTGGATTCATTCATTAATACTAACCACAGTGTTGAAGTATGGACATTTGCCTTTGTCCCCATTGTAATTCCATCTCCTATTCACTCACATTTCAATGTGTTAATGACATCAATTGAGAAACAGTTTCTGTTTTTTCTTTGTAAATGATACACATTAGAAGTAAATTCCTAAAGAGGAAAGTTGTCTAGCAACTGAAAATACTGACGGAAGCACATTTGGTTTATTTCTTTTCAATAAAATGTTACCAAATAAATGTTGTCCAAGAGCAATTCGGGCAGCAAGCCATCAGAATTCTAACCACATTGGCTGAAGAGACTGGTTTCATTAAAAGTATTGATCAGCCATTTCTCTCAAAGTACTTAGACTGATTTGTCATATCAGACAAATAGAGTTTAAAAATGGTCACTGACAAAAAAAGGAGTGTGCTTGTTTATGAAATATATATTTCTAGCAGATATGTATACTGCTTTTCTTTAAAATATGTTTTTAGAAATTGAGGACCATGTTGTGTATATTTTCTGTATTGCTCCTAACATATCGTGAGAGATCAATAAATATTAAACCAACACGTTGTGCTTCCACAAAACTAGACATGAATTCATACAGTGACAATCCAAGCACCAGGCAAAATATCTCATTTTGAACTACCCATATAAAGAGGCAATGGGGAACAGATTAAAGGGCATAGCTGTCTCATTCCACAAGTTTAGTTGGAAAATAGCCTGGAGAATATGGGAATATGTGACTGTACATCTTTCCTATAGACTCATATCTTCTGGGCTCCAGAGGCCTTTACAACAGTACCTTTCCTCTTCACTGCAGATCAGTGGTGCTCACACATTGACAGCAGTTAGTTCTACTTATTGAACTAAAAGTTTGGTGTGACACTCATTCCCCCAATGACTAATGAAGAGTCAGAACAATATATACCACATTTAGTTTAGTTCCACAGAACCTTGGGTTGATTGTATCTGAGATGAAAGGAGAGAAGTTAAAATAAGTGAAAGACATAATCTACATTTTCCTTTCAGTGAGACTTTACAGATCCTTTTACATAGGAAAGTTATAACTTTAGTTTTGAATTACATTGTGTGCAACTTATATCTTATCATTTATGAGATAGCAGCAGGAAAACTGGGCTTTTAAACATTGGTATTATGTATTGTGTTTGTTTCTGTGTGTGTGTGCATGTCAACATTGTCAAAACTCCTAAGAGTGCAAGAAAATAGAAATGTGAGGTGGGAGGGAAGGGAATTGGAGGAAGATGTAAAAAGGTGCAAAATTCCAGTAATAAGATCAATATATACTAGAGATACAATGCACATAATTATGACTCTAGTTAACGCCATTATATGGTCTATATGAAAGGTAAGAGAATAAATTTAATAGTTCTCACCACAAGGAATTTTTTTTCATTTTTTCTTTTTATTGTATCTAAATGAGAAGAATATTGCCTCATCAACATTTTATAATATATGCTAATCAAACCATTATCTGTACACCTTAAACTTATACAGTGATATATGCCTATTATATTAAAATAAAAATGAAGAAAAAGCAAAACAAAGCTTGAAAAGTTTTCATTGCATTTTGCATTGAGTTTTTATTCAATTTATTTAAACTAAAAAGCAACACACACACACACAGTTTATCTATTTCTCCCTCCCTTTACCTCTACTCTGTATTTATTTTTAGATTCCATATTTGAGAGAGATTATATTGAATTTGTCTTTATAAGTGACTTATTACACTTAATAATAAATGTAATAATGCCCTGGAGTTCTATCCACATTGTTGCAAATGACACTAATTTATTTTCTTATGGCTAAATAATACATATGTAAAATCTCACACTTACTTAATATTTATATCTCACATATTTTATTCATTTATTTGTTGATAAAATTTAGGTTATTTCCTGCAGTGAACATGGGATGCATGTAACATATTGAGTTAGTGTTTTTAATTTTTTTTAATCCTCACCTAAAGATATGTTTAATGATTTTAGAGAGAGGAGAAGGGATACAGAGAAAAAATTAATGTGAGAGAGAAACACTGATTAGCAGCCTCCCAAAACTTCCCTGACCCAAGTTCAATCCCCCAACCCAAGTATTTTCCCTGACTGGGACCAAATTTTGCTGTTCAGGATGATATTCTAAGTAACTGAGGCACCTGGCCAGGACTATTTTCATTTTCTTCAGATAAATACCTAGAAGTGGAATTGTGGTATATATTGTAGTTGTATCTTTTTTTTTGGAAAACATTCATATTGTTTTCCTTAATGGTTGCACCAACTTACATTTCCAACAACAGTGCACAAAAATTCCCTTTTTTACATATCCTTGCCAACACTTATTTCTTGTTTTATTGGTAATAGCCATTTTAGCAGGTGAGAGGTGATATTATATTTTAGTTAGGATATGCACTTCCCTGATGATTAATGGTATAGATATCTTGTCATATACTTGCTAGCCATCTGTATGTCTTATTTGGAAACATGTCTATTCAAATTTTCTGTCCAATTTTTAATAGGATTTTTAATATTTTTGCCATTAAGTTGTATAAACTCTTTAAATATTTTGGATATTAGCTCCTAATAGATTCATGATTTAAATATATTTAATATGTTTCTTTTTCATTTTTTTTGCTTTTCTTGGCTGTGAAGAAGCTTTTTTTAATGTACTTCCACTTGTTTATTTTTCATTCATTGCTTTTGCTTGTGGTATCAAATTTAAAAGTCACCAACAAGTCTGATGCCTATAATTCTTCTAGGAGTTTTATGGATTCAGACCTTAAATTCAAGTAATTTACAGTTAATTTACATGGATAGTATAAGATAGTAGTTTAGTTTTATTATTTTGCATATAGCATCCAATTGCCAAATTATTTATCAAAGAGATTGTTCATTCCCCATTGTGTTTTCCTGGCTTTGTTGCATATTAATTGGAAATACATGTACAGATTTATTTCTGAACTCTCTATTCTGTTCCATTATTATATATCTGCTTTTATGCCAGTACCATATTGTTGTAATTCCTCTAGGTTTGTAATAGTTTGACACTAGGTTGTATGATGTCTCGAGCTTTATTCTTCTTTGTCAAGATTGCCTTGGCTATTCAAAGCCATTAATAGGTCCATACACATATTAAAATTGTTTTATTTCTATAAGAAATGCCATTGGAATTTTGATAGAAATTGCATTAAATATTATGTTGCTTTGGGCAGTATTGACATTTTATTAATATTCATTGTGTTTACATAATATTACTTTTTTATTCTTAGCATTTTAGAAAATGTAAAAATATTATAAACATAGTATTTAGTTTTTTTTAACCACTTTGTGAAGCCAGAGAAACTTGTATTGCTTTTTCTAATACAGAGATGAAAATCTGACCCTCATAAAATTATGCAATTTGCATAAACTTGTTAGTAGTATCTTTCAGAGGCCAGGCTAGAACTTGGTACTCAGGCTATACTTTGGTCCACTTTTCAAAATAATATCTTGGATTGGTTCATTCATTAGTAAATTGTGCATTGATTACCTACTGTGTGTCAAAAAAGGTTCATCTGCTAGTGATAAAAAAGGCCTTGTAAACTAATAAAATAAATGTATAAATAAATAATTATAAAATGTGTGCTAAGTGCCATAAAAGCAATACATAAGGTGAGATACAATAGGTCAAAGAAGGCCTCTGGGAGTTGGGTTTCCAGATTGTGCAAATAAAGATACAGGACACTGGGTAAGTCTAAATTTCAGATAAATAACATATTTTCTATTTATATATTTATGTTCTATGCAATATTTGCAAGATACACATATGTGTGTGTGTGTATACACACACACACACACACACATATATATATATAATTTATTTGAAGTTCAAATTTAACTGGGCATTCAGTATTTTTTCTGGCAACCCAATTTGTAAAGTGACATTTGAACTAAGACCTAAGCAATGTTTCAACTAAGAGTGAAAGAGAAAAGCTAACTGTATAAATATCCATGCTAAATAAATAAATAAATAATAAATAAATAAATAAAACATTCCAATAGAAGATCAACTAAGTGTGTGAAAGTGTACTTTCTGGAAAGTTCTTGAAAAACCTAGATAAGATTGTATGTTTTTGATGTTGGCCAGTGAGATTGATAATGGTTTAAGATAACATTGGAGAGGTCAGCCAAAGTCAGATAATACAGGGTCCTCTATGTAAGTTATGTGGACTCTATTCTTAGTACATCACTTATCTCTCATGAGGTTGTAAGGTGGAAAGGCACTGTCTGACACATACTTTTAAAAAATCCTTTGGATTCTGTATAGTAAAAAAAACTGAAGAGTAGGGAAAAAAACTGAAGCAGGGACATTATTAAAAAACAATTGTCAAGGTCCCAGTAAGAAGATCTTGGCTTGAGTTCAATGGTGGTAGTAGGGAGAGAGGAGTAGCTTGCATTTAATTTGACCTTTTGGATGGCACTGAAAAAACTTGCTAATATATTTGGTATGAGGGATAAAAAAATGGGGGAAAGTAAGAATAACTCCTAGCAACTGGGTGTATAATAATATTTGTTGAGATTAAGAAGAAAGACAAAATCAGGAGTGGGAGTTGGGAGTCAAATGATCTCTTTTCAGCGTGCAAAGTTTGGGGGGCCTGTTAGATTAACAAACAGAAATATCAAATCAACAGTTGATCCTCAATGGAGAGAACAGTGTTAGTATCCAAAAAAAAGTGGTGTTTAGACCAAGGTCAGGAGTAATACCACCAAAAATAAATACATAAAGAATTTACATAGAGAAACATAGAAAGTTTTATGACGAAGGCCTGGTATATTCAACTTTTGAAGGATCAAGTTTCAGCAATATAAAATAAGGAGAAAGACCTAAAAAGTTAGGTCAAAGAAGCAGAAATACACAGATGTTTCATAAATGATGGGATGAGACTGATCACCTATCTTCTAATAGACAGTTGAGGCTGAGAATAGATTTAAGACAGTCATTTAACATGATTACATGGGGTTTTTGTTCATTTTGAGTAAAAAAGTTCTTAAAGGTATTAAGTGAGAAACTTAAACATCATCTTCAGATATTTTGTAACTGAAATCTGTGTTTCTTTAAATGTTTATTTTGTTATTTGTAGGTGATTCAAATACTATAAACTCTCTAATATATTAAAATGTGTTGTGCTGCTCATCTCTAAAATATCCTTTCCTACTTAAACTTTTCTTCCTTTATTGAATGTCTATCATATCACTGGTGTAATAACTGTGAATAAAAATAAGTCAAGTATATATTTCTTAATCTCAAAATTGTTGTTAAGTGAAAGAAATTGAAAAGGCTACAACAAACTATAAACTAACATCTTTTAAGTTCTAAAAAATATTGATAAATTTATATACAATTCTGTTTGGGGAATTTAGTGTGCCTACATTTAAACCTGAGCAGAAAATAATATGTCCACACTTTAATTCCAATTAGAGGAGTACTTCAAATCAATCGTCCTTCTTGCTAGTCCCTAGAAACTGCATTTGGTAAAACACTCGGTTAAAAAAAAAAAACACTGTTATTGTATTTCTTACTTTGTTTTCTGACATTCACAATGAAAAATTATCCTGTATTATTAAAATGGCTGACATTAACTGCACCCTAACAATTAATTAACTTATTTTAGGTTAAAGTTTGAAATATAGAGAGAAGTTTCAAAATGCATTAAATATATCAATTATACAGTGCCATTGCAATACGTTGAATGATCTAAGTACATTATCTAAACTTTGCTAATTTTATTCTTGCCAAATCCACTGAAAAACCATAAAAATAAAATGCACTTTTACCCTCTAGGAGGAAACCCCTTACATTGTACTTTATACATCAATCTATATTTGTGCCTTCCCTAGAGGCAAAAACAGCTCATCTCCATGATCCTGATGCATATTTATGCTTCACTGTTTGGTATGCAATTAAAATGTGTTACAGATTTCACAAGGAGGTAATTTGTTTCATGCTTATATTTATGAAAAATATGAGTTTAATCTTTCCATAATTTTTAATTGGAAAATTTCCTTAGAGAAAGTAGCCTTAAAAAGTGGAATTTGCATGGGTAGAGCTACCATTCTATCTGACATTTTGAAGGGAATGAAATGCTACATTGAGTATTATTGAAGAAAACATTTCCAAATTCAGGAACATCAGATATGTAATTTTCTCCAAAAATTGATGTAATGTTTCCAGAATTTAAAACTATAATCCCTATTTACCAGAGTTCAAGGAGTTACAGTACCAACTGAGCTTTTTTACATTATAATAAACAGCATAACTAATGACTATACTGGAGAATCATTAGTATTATTGACCAAAAGGTAGAGACTTATTATAGTAATATAAATAGTTTTTATATTTCTCCATGCAGAATTTGGAGAAAACCATAAAAACTTTGTTATGTGATTATTTATCATGCCATAGTGTCATAGAAATAACATCTGTGGTAATTAATATAAGTAAGGAAATCTAATATGTGAGATGTGTCCTGAAAAAGTTTAGCCATTGTTAATATAACAAGAACATTTTGAGCATCACTAATGTAACCTGGCAGCCAAGGAGAGTGGACTGGAATGCACATACATGAACAATGACAACTTTATTGTACTAGCGAGTGGAGATGGTAGACACTATTGAGTGAGCATGTGTACTGTGTGGCTGTCACATTCAAAGTGACTGAGTAGAATAACAATACTATATCAAATTTTGCATTAAGCTTGAACATTCCTCCACAGAAACTATTTGGATGGTTCAGAAGGCTGCAGCTATGGGCAACTGGTGATTGGCAGCTTCATCATAACAACGTGCCTACTCATGCATCACATATTGCACAGTTGTTTTGCAAAACATCAAATCACTCACTTCACTCAGCCACCCTACAGCCCAGATTTATTGCACTGAGACTTTTTTGGTTTTACCAAAAACTAAAACCACCTTTGAAAGGGAAGAAATTTCACACTGTCAATGAGATTCAGGAAAATACGACAGGGCAGCTGATAGCAATTGGGAGAACTGTGTGAGGTCCTATGGTACCTACCTTGAAGGGACTAAGGTATGATTGTCCTTCATACAATGTTTCTTGTATCCTGCATCTTCTTCAATAAATATCCCTATATTTCATGTTACATGGCTGGATACCTTCCGGACAGACCTTTGATAATATATCAAAGCATCTTCAATTGATTAGCTTTGCCACTGAAGTAAATTTTAGATGACTGATTTAATGTTAAAAAATAATGAAATCTTGATTCTGGAAAAAAAAATACCTACCACTACCACCATTACTTCTACTACTGCTAATAATTAACCAAATATTTATTAAGCACATTCATAACCACTTAGAATGCATTATATCACTTAATTGTCCCAATATTCATAAAAGTTAAGTAAATTATTTTCTCATTTTTATACTAGGACATATATACAGAGAAGTTAATGATAGCGCTCGGTGCTGCCAGTGAGTGGTAAAACGAGAATTTAACAAATTCTGGTCTTCAGACATTGGGTCTTAACACTCTATACAAACAGAATATTTCATCCAATGGGTAAAATTAAACTAATAGTGGTAAAAATGGCTCCTTTGAGCCATTTTATATTCCTATCATTATAAAGCACAATATTTCTTTTATCCTACCTTAACAATTACAATTTTATTGTTTTATAAAAGAAAATATACAATAATTTTAAACTTCAAATAGCATTTATGAACAGTCTCTTGTCTTACCTATCCTCAAGTTTTATTTATATTTCCTGAATGGAAAGATTTTTAACAATTTTAATTTTTTCTTCTGTTTATTGTCTTCATAAACTATGACATCTTGTTCATTCATTCTTTCTTTCTCTTTTTCCCTCTTTCTTTTTTTGCTATTGAAAATCAATGTTTATCTCACCTGGTTATTGCTCATAATCTTTTTCTTGAACCTTGTGATGGTGTCATGATTAATTTAATTTTAGCTACTGTAGTCTGGCACAGTAAATATACTGAGTAGCTGATGGGATTCAAGTTGGTTCATCTCTATTTGTATCATTTAAAACATGAATGGCCTGATTGGGAGTAAAGGGGAGAAAAATGTACTTAAACAATCATTAAAATAAAAAAAAAAAACATGAATGAATGTTTTAGTGGATAAGAATTTTAATACACAACTTCTTTCCGTTCAGTGTTGTTTACCATGAGTTATTCTTTCAAGTTTTCTTTTCTCTGCTGCTTTATATTGCTGTTTACAATTCTCACAACTTTCTATCAGAATCCAATTTCCACATGGTGAAGCACATCAGGTGATTTCTCAGTTCCAATTATTTTCTTTCCTGGAGTCAGGCCTATTGCAAGCCATTATTCTTTGGCCCTATTTGTAGTCCAGTTCTCTAGGGCAGCAGCACAGCTGTCTCTTCCTCATGCTGGTCTTTTCTGGAACAGTTCCCTCCTTCATTTTGCTAGAATGTGGCTTCCAAAATAGCATTGACAGTTATTTGCATAAATGGTGCATTTTGACATAGCATAAACTTGAAAATGTACTTACTTTACCATTATTTTTATTAATTCCGTTGGAAAGACATTAGTTAATAAGATTATATAAGTTTTGAGTGCATAGTTCTAAAATATATCCTATATATGAGGTGTGTCTGGAAAAACCCAAGCCATTGTTAATATAACAAGAATGGTTTGACATCAATGTAACCTGGCAGCCAAGACTGAAATGCACGTGAATGAACAATGACGACTTCACTGTACTAGTCAGTGGGAGCAGTACATGCTGTTGAGTTAGCATGTGTTCTTTGTGACTACCACATTCAAAATGACTGAAAGAGCCCTGGCTTGTGTGGCTCACTGGATTGTCAGCCTGCAAAACCAAAGGGTCACTGGTTCAATTCCCAGTCATGGCACATTCCTGGGCTGTGGGCTATGTCCCCAGTAGGAGGTACATGAGAGGCAACCACACATTGATGTTTTATGTCCCTCTCTTTCACTCCCTTTCCACTCTGTCTAAAAATAAACAAATAAAATATTTAAAAAGAAAAAGAAAAACAAAATGACTTAGTGAGTAGAGAAACAAATCTGCATCAAAGTTTGTTTTAAGCTTGAACATGCCTTGGCAGAAATTATTTGACTGATTCAGAAAGCTTTCAGGGATGATGCAATGAGTGCAGCACAAATAAAAGTATGGCACAAGTGCTTCAAAGATGGTTAAGAATCTGTTGAAAGTGACCCACGTTCTGAAAGGCCTGCAGCAAGTAGAACACCTGAGAATGTTCAATGTGTACCACCCGCAATTACCAAACACTGGTTGCTGACATTAGAGAACTAGAAGGTGATCTGGGGAGTCAAAAAACTACTGTGTCAGAGATTTTGACCCAAGATCTTGACATCAAACATGTGGCAAAGCTGGTTGTGTGGCTTTGTCTACCACAGCAGAAGGAACATTGTGCTGCAGTTGCTAAATGTTTAATTCATAAAGCTACCAATGAACTAGAGTTCTTCAAGAAGGTCATAACTTTGAAGGAGACTGAGACCTCATCACCCTATGTACACTATTTCTTGTATATTTTATCTTCTTCAATAAATGCCTCTATTTTTCATAGTACATGGATGAATAATTTCTGGATAGACCTTGGTATTTTGGATTGTGTTCTCATTACCTAAGGTCTTCTCATTCCATCACCATACCCTGAGTTCCAATGGGGTGTTTGACCCCATTGCCCTTTTAATTGAGGTTTTTACTGAATTAAAGAACCCTAGTTTAAAATTGCTTTTCTTTTGAATTTTTAAGGCATTGCACCATTGACCCCTTGCTTCTGAAGATTTTTTTGGGGAATCCAACCCAAGTTAACATGATATTGTACATCCTTGTCTCCCTCTGCTTTTATTAGAGTCTTCACTTTATCTTCACTATTCAGAGGTTTGAAATTATGTTTTTGGAGACAATGTTCCATGAATATTTTCACTTTTCTGTGTTATAATGGCTTGCTGAGGAAAGATTAATGATGACTTAGGTTAAAAAGATACAGGAATGTCAAGCAATAATTGGACATTAGAAATTAGATTTATTGGCTAGGTGACTTACTCTCTTTCCCAAAGCCATTGTTTCAAGAGATGAAGTAAATATAGAAGTTTCTCCTCTTCCTAGAGAGAATTTGTTTATACTCTAGAACAAAACAAAGTTCTCTCTTTCCCCCTCTCTGTATCTCTCATGTTCTCTCTTTCTCTCTCTCCCTCCCTTCTCCCCTCACTCTTTCTCTTTCTCTCTTCCCTTTCTCCCCTCCCTCCCCTCTGTCTTCTTATCTATTATCTATCTATCTATCAATCACCTATCTATCAATGATCATCTATCATCATGTTCAGAGGAAAAAAGCTAGATGTATTGTCCTTCCTATGTAAGATGCAAGAATTTAGGGGTTCTTCTTATACACAAACCCCACTGCAGATGCAGGTTAAATTAGTCCCTATCCACTGAATAATTCTTTGGGAAAGTGGGGTGTGAGGAGCTAGTGTTATGGGGCTGCCCTGGCTACTATAATTGCCAGAAACAATGAAAGATGTAATCTCTTATTTGGAGGTCTGTATGAAAACTAAATATAAGTGGACAAAATCTTTTTTTTTTAATTTAATTATTGTTCAAGTACAGTTGTCTGCCTTTTACCCCCATCCCAGCCCACCCCCACAGCCCTCCTCACCTCCTTCCCATTTCCACACCTCCCATGTTATTGTCCATGTGTCCTTTTTACTTGTTCCTGCAAACCATTCATGCTTTTCCCCAGAATTTCTCTCCCATCTCCTCTCTGGACACTGTCAGTCTGTTCTCAATTTTAGTATCTTCGGTTATATTTTGCTTGTTTGTTTGTTTTGTTGACTAGGTTCCTGTTAAAGGTGACATTATATGGTATTTGTCTTTCACTGCCTGGCTTATTTTGCTCAGCATAATGTTTTCCAGTTCCATCCATGCTGTCACAAAGAAGAAAGCTCCTTCTTTCTTTTTGCTGCATAGAATTCCATCGTGTGTAGCCCTGGCTGGCATAGCTCAGTGGATTGAGCACGGGCTGCGAACCAAAGCATCGCAGGTTCCATTCCCAGTCAGGGCACATGCCTGGGTTGCAGGCCATGACCCCCAGCAACCGCACATTGATGTTTCTCTCTCTCTCTTTCTCCCTCCCTTCCGTCTCTAAAAATAAATAAATAAAATCTTTTTAAAAAAAAGAGTTCCATTGTGTAAATGTCCCATCGTTTTTTGATCCATTCATTTACTGATGAGCACCTACCTTGCTTCCTGCACTTGGCTATTGTAAATTGTGCTGCTGTGAACATTGGGGTGCAAAGGTTCTTTTGGTTTGGTGTTTCAGGGTTCTTAGGATATAATTCCAGCAGTGGAATTGCTGGGTCAAAAAGGCAGTTCCATTTTTAGTTTTCTGAGAAAATTCCATACTGTTTTCCATAGTGGTTGTACCAGTCTCTAATCTCAGTGGACAAAATCTTATACTTTCCCAATTTCATATTTAACTACATGTTCAATATGAATCACTTGTTTATTACTTGTTCTGGATATACTCAATCTAGAAATCCATTTCCTTCAGTCTAAGATATTTCCTTGTGCTCATTTTTGATGATTCTCTTCCCTCCATTTTTTTCTGTTCTTTCCTTCTAGCATTTTTATTAATTCTATTTTAGGGAAGACCCTAGTTTTTTATTTTTCTTTCCAATTTTGCATATATTTTTCTGTATTTGTTACTATCATTTATGCTCTATTTACATTTAATATTCTTAACTATATGAAAACCACAATCTTTATATTTTAACTCATATTTTAATGATGAAGAGATATTTCACATCTTCTGTTCTTTTAATAACCAATTATTATTTTATGTATAAAACTATCTCACCATTTTCATTATATTATATCCTTATAGATTACTTCTATCTTTTTATTTGGACAATTTTTTTCTTTCTAGTTTGATCCTTATCTCTCACTTGTCTTCCCTCAATTCTCCAAAGATTATTGAATGTCCACTTATATAAAATTTTAAGGCACTAAATAAGCTTTCTGAAAATGTGAAGGTAGACTGGCGATTTGCCAATTGTTAGGGTTTCCAGGAAGGATATTCACAAATGTCAGTATGCATTAGTCTTTTCTCCAGGACCACTTAGTTTCTGACTGGGGTGGATGATGGAAGAGCATAGATGCTGACATGTGACTGTCGTTATTTTAAAACTGAGCAGTCCCAGAGAAGTTGGAGGTTTTAATCATTTGATTTTTTTTTTAATTTAACCCTACTCTTTCAATACTTTGCCTTTTCTCTGTGTTCCTTTGTGACTGCCTTCCTTGTGACTGGACCTCTGTAGTTAAGTTTCTTCTAGAACAAGCCAGACATTGAGAGTGTGTAGTCATGTGGCTCCACGTTTAGAAGACAACATTGGGTTTAACTGCTCCTTACGCAGACTTTCTAACAAGTCCTCTGTTCTAGTCATACTTCCATCCTCTCCTTCCTAGTTATCAGAGACATTTAAAGACTGAATTTTTAGCTTCTGTAGTGAGACTCGAGTTGCTTCTTATTAGAATTCACTTGTTCTTGTTTGGTGTTCGGGTTTATACTTGGCTGATTTCTTCAGATTATTATTATGTCCCCAGAGAGTACCCATCTGTATTTGTATGATCTCACACTTTTCTTCCAGAGAAGGCTGGATGCTTTTTTCTCTCAAGTTTCACAAGGGAATAGATAAAATTATATATATTTAATTTACTATGTTAATTTTGAAATCCAAATGTATTTTTATTCAAATTAATCAAATATGATTTTGTCTACTGTTATCTTGTTTTTTATGTTAAGATTTCTTTTTAATCTCAGTTTTTATTCTATTTTATGTTCAAACCTAAGTAATAAAGATGAATTTGATTATAAATATAGTTAGACAAAATCTAATTGCACAGTAATCTGAGTAGTGCATTCATTCATTCAGTCCACAAATATTCATTGAATGCCTACTGTATGCTTGAACTCTATGAGTTAACAAAAAGTTGAATATTACTACTCTCAGAGAAATTATGATCCAATAGGGAATAAAGTTATTAAGCAATAGACTTTATTATTAACCACATCAGTATTTAATATAAGTCATATTATAATTCAGCTATAATTTATATGGTATGTTAGATGTTCATACAATACTGCTATGGATTTCAATATTGGGTACATATCACTCAATATTAAATTTTATAAACTGATGATTTGGTACTTCATTATATTAGGGATATTGAGTTTTCATTTATTTCTTTATTGAATAAATGTAACTGAATATTTGTTGTTCTAAATGTCATAGTTTTTTTCTGTTAATTTTTCTGGATTTTTGCCCATTCCCCCAACATTATATAATTTTGTCTTAAACCTGCTTAGAATAGACATAACTTTTAATAGCTACCCAGGATCAGTAATTTTGTTTATTGTATTTTATACTGCAAATGACTATCTCTCATGTTTTTACTTCATTTCTATCTGCTGAAAACTAAAAAGCCAATAAATGAGTAAAATATTTTCATAAATTTTAGAAGAAATTATGATCCAACCCAAAATATTCTAAACATTTTTTATCAATAAAAATCAGTTCATAAATGAAAGCAATATTTATATAAGCAATAACTAAGTGGAAAGCAAACAACCCTGGCTGGTGTGACTGATTGGTTGAGTGCCAGCCTGTTAATCAAAGGGCCACTCATTCAATTCTCAGTCTGGAGCACATGCTTGGGATGTGGGCCAGCGTCCCGGTGGGCAGTGTATGAGATTCAACCACACATTGATGATTTTCTCCCTCCCTTCCCTCTAAAAAATAAATAAATAAAATCTTCTAAAGAAAGAAATATCAAGTTAAACACATTTATTTTAAATAAAATATTCAATAAAAAAGAAAGCAAACAAGTCCATTGCAAAAATATAATTTATTGAGTATTTGTGGTACTTTGCAACCAAAGAAGGGAGAACTTAATATGGTTTGGTAAAGGAAGTATATGAAATAAACATTCTTTGGATCTGATAAAGAATCAGGTGATCGATTTTCAGGCAGGCAAACTTTATGACTTTAGGTTTGAAGATATCTTCCTCTCAAACTGCTTATAAAAACAAATACATAATGCCAAAACAATTTTAAGCAAGAGTGGGGTAAGGTGGGAAAAGACTGGGCATAAGAATACTTCAAAACATACAGAAATAGAACATGGGCAGACCAGACTGGAGATACATAGAAGATGCTACCTCTTTATTCACATTCTCTGGATAAAGTAAACCATTTTGGTTACATAAAAATATGGTGCACAGTTCAATCCATTCTTTGACTAACAACATGGATATTCTATGACTAACAACAGCTGAGTCTAGTCAAGTTTTGAATAGTTACATTCAACTAAAACTGTCAAGTTCTTGTTTTAGGTACACTATAAAGATGTTTGTTGATATTATAACATTTATATTTTAGGTATACTATTGTATTTAGGTTTATGAAAGGACAGAAAAGAAAGGACAGATTTAATGATCATATAGAATGCTATTAAGTTAATTTCTAATATTCTAAAGTAGTTCTACTACTCCAGGTCCTCTATCTGGAGAAGTGAAGGGTAAGATTTTATATTAATCACAGACTGTGAACATTTTACCTTGTGTATACCTCAGACACCTCTTGACACAAGACAATTAGAAACACAATTTCAAATTAGAGCTTAGACAACTTGGAGTGATTAGCTGTATTTAAGCAATGTCAGCTGTATGATACTCACAGAAAGAAATAATGTAAACATAAAAACTGGAAAATAATATTTATTTATTTGTTTGTTTATTTATTTATGTTGTTGTTGTTCAAGTACAGTTGTCTCCATTTTCACCCCAGCATGTCTCCTGCAACCCAAATCATCCCTGTCTGCCATCCTCAAACCTACTCCCTTTGGCTTTATCCATAAATCCTTTATACCTGTTCCTCGATGGCCCTTCCCCTATTTTCCCCTCTTATCCCTCTCCTCGCTCCCCTTTGGTTACTGTCAGTTTGTTCTTTATTTCAATGTCTCTGGTTATATTTTGCTTGCTTGTTTGTTTTGTTGATTAGGTTCCACTTATAGGTAAGATTGTATGTGATTTGTTTTTCACTGCCTGGCTTATATCAGTATAATGCTTTCCAGTTCTGTCCATGCTGTCACGAAGGGTAAGAGCTCTTTCTTTCTTCTGTGAAGAACAGTATAGAATTTCCTCGGAAAACTAAAAATGGAACTGCCTTTTGACCCAGCAATTCCATTGCTGGGACTATACCCTATGAATCCTGAAACACTGATTTAAAGAACCTATGCACCCCAATGTTCATAGCAGCAAAATTTACAATAGCCAAGTGCTGGAAGCAACCTAAGTGCCCATCAGTAAATGAGTGAATCAAAACACTGTGGTACATTTACGCAATGTGTGCATTTAAATATGAAATAATAATTACAGTTAGCCTTCTATTTCCAAAGGTTCTGCATCCAAGAATGCAACCAACCTCAGATCTAAAATATATATTTTTAAGTTACATTGTTGGTAACATTCACTGTGTATAACATACATAGCAGGTCCTATGTGTAACAAGTCCATGTATAATGTCTCATTCAATGTTCTGTTATAATGTTGATGAGAAAAATATCAATTCCTGCCAAGGGCTACTGTCTTTGTGGAGTGGGTACATTCTCCCTATGTCTGCATGGATTTTCTCTGGACCTTCAGGCCTCCTCCCATATCTCAAATCTGCGTATGTGAGATTCATTGACGTGTTTGTATTGTCCCAGTTTGAGTGAGTGTAGGGCATCTGCATCCTTAGCTGCCTGGAGAGGTCCAGCCACACTTTACCTAGAACTAGAATAAGCAGTTTGGAAAATAATGATCTTGCTTGTGTTTATAATTTTTCTTAAATGCATATGTAGGCCACACTTATTTCACAATGTGTCATATTAAAAGTGCTTTGGGTTTTGGTTTAGAAATTTGGTGATTTTTTGACACAAAAATTTCTATAAAAACCTAACTCTTCTTTATATTAATCAGCTTGTGGTAAAATTTGTTTCATTTCATTATACATTGTTTTACCCAAAATTGGAATTCTCAAGAAATTATGGATGACATTAAGTGAGGACTTACTGAAATTAGGCCTATGATAATCATCTGTACTATACAGGTCCAAACTATTTTTCATATAATTATTCCCTAAATAAGGCTATGTACCAAGTATTTACATAGCATTTACATTATGTTATTTATTATACGTAATCTATAGATTCTGTAAAGTATACAGGAAGATGAACATAGGTTGTATGTGGCCACTATACCATTTGTATAAGGGACTTGAGCACCTTTGGATTTGGTGGGAACCTGGAACCAGTCTTCTGCAGGTATTAAGAGATGACTGTAATCATCTTTTGACAAATCTGCAGAGTTAGTCTATTTGCTTTTTTTATGTTAGAAATATGCACAGATATTAATTTTATACCTCTAAATGATTGATAAAAATCTATTCCCTTTTTGAAAAAACAGTGGAAAAATAAATATTTCAAACACTTAAAATTGCCACTAAGTCTTTTTGTTTTCCCATTGCCTGTTGCTAATTATGTTGGAAAAATTTTCCTTGCATATATAAAATTTATGACAATTTTTTAAAAGTAGAGTACATTAAAGTATATAAAATATTTTATTAAGGGTATCTAAGTATATCGATGCTCATATTTTAGGAAAACAAAAACAAACAAACAAACAAAAAAATCAAACAAACAAAAATCTATGAACACAGAAAGAGTGGGTTAAATTACATAGCCACATAAATTTGTTCCATCATCTCCTATCACCACATTAGAGATATGTAATGATGCTGTGCAAAACGAATCACTGGGAGTTATTTATTCTCAGCACTTATTGAGCTAAAAATTGTCCTGCTTTCTTTGGGAGTTGTCTCTCCAAAGGTACCTAGGTAAGCACAAAGAAGCAATGTGTAGGCTAAAAAATAGTAATTTATTTAATGAGGTCCAGGGGAAATATTATCTGAAACTAAGCACTCAGGCAATTTAGAAAATTGCTAGTGTCTACCTTTTCTAGTTCTGAGACAACTACAGTTTTCAAGACATTGAGTAAATTTTACTTAACTCAAGTTATGTTAATTCTTCTAGCTTGTAGCATTGCTAAACATTATAATATTATAAATAAGAGTGACATGAACACACAGAATTCCATATACTATGTAAGCTTTTTTCATCTTTGAGTAATTATTTTGGGAATTGCAAGTATGCTAACTTTCTCAAACAATTTTTGAGATTACTTTGGAGTAATTTATTTATTTGTTTGTTTGTTTATTTGTTTTACCAATAAATGCTTTTTGTTACCCATCAACTCTGGATATTAAAAAAAAATGAGATCCACTTTCTGAAACAGCTAAGAATTCTTCCCAAAATCTACAATCCTATTTCATATAAAAAATGGAATCTCTAAAGTTAAGAGACTGATTTATTTGTGTGGGTCAAAAATTTTACTGTTATTTGTTAATGTTCTTACAAAATCTCTAGAGTGGTGTATTACCATTCTAATAAATATTATCCAAAATACAAAAGAAAAATTATTATTTATTGGTGGAAATGTTTTAATTTTTATAAAAAGTTTATGCAAATCATTTTAAAAATAATCTCATTTATATATATATATATATACATATATATATATATACTCACCTCACATACAATCACAAATGATGAAAGCACTTAAGAATAGTAGAATGATAAACCTGGAAATTGCTTCAGTAATTTTATCAGATTTTGACTTTAAAATAGCATGTACACATTTTCATATCAAGAAAGGGAGAAAGAAATGAAAAATTACAGATTATCACAACTTTATTACTAACATCAAAAAATTAAAAAAATAAATTTCCAGTAGAAAATAGATTATTGTGCAGTACTTAAAATGCTAATGAAATATATACATGCTGTAAGAAATTATTACAATAACTGCAAAAATCTGGACATGAACTTAATGTACACTAAAGCACACCAATTATTTATGCAAGAGTGTAGAATCACAATAACAGCTTTTTGTGGTGACAAAGACAGGTTATTGTCAGTGACTTTCATTTTTTCACTTATGTATTTCTTTTGATGTATTATTAACAACAAGCATGTCTTCCTTGTACAGTCAGTGGGAGGGGCCTGCAGCTGTGATTTACTAAATTTTCCAAAGGAAATAAACAAGAAATATTCCTTAAGGTCCCACTTGTTCTGGTAAACAATTTGTGTATGGTACTGTGGATTGTTTGAGAAATGGAAGTGATTAGGCAAATTCTTATGGTCAAAGCTCTGGGAAAAGTTGCAGGGGTTTAAAACAAATTTGAATCCCTTTAGTGCTTCTCTGTAAAACCCTGTTTTTCCCTGCAGGCCCGTGGCCCACTCTAGGGGTGATTATGAAAATAGGCCCCTCATCACTGCCTTCCTCCTTGATGAAACTCACTTCATTTAGTAAACATTAAGTTAATTTGCAGAAAAGTTAATATATAAGTTTCAAGTAAATAAATTACCAGTAAGTTAGTATATTTGTTTCAAGTAAATAATTACCAAGGCAATGTATGATAGGTATAAATATCTAGGATACATTCCCTTATTTAATGTGAAGCATTTCTGGCCCAGGTAATCTTTACTGAATCTGGGTAATTTCCTGTGTAACTGAGATCACTCCCTATTTATGCTATTAGAAATGAATTCATGCTATTAGAATTCATTTTTAACAACTAAGGACAACTGACCCAATCTAGTTTATCTGCATATTTTCACATAGATTTATCCTAATAAAACATATACATTTTCTCACTCTAAAGAGTTTTTACTCAGTTGTTCAAAAAATTCTTTACAGCATAGCAAAAACAAGTAACATCTTTCTTTCTGCCTCCCCATTATAATCTGACTGGTTTATTTATTTATTTTTTTAAATTTAGGTCTAGTGAGGTATGATTTGCCTACAGTAAAATTCACCATTGTTTGACTTTGTTTTCTGTCCAATATAGATATAGAGTTACTGTTTGCCTAAAACAATTTATAATCTTGTGGGGAAAACTGTAGGAAAAAAAATGATTTTTAGACATTAGTTAGCAGGCAGTGCAGGATTCTAATTCATAAGAGAAAGGAAGCAATTAAAATGAGTGCTATGATTACCTCACAAAACTGACTGGAGAAAGTTCCTGATCACAGCTCAGGAAAGAGGATACCAGGAGGAGCCTGTCAGGATTTATGTGTTTAGGGGATGGAACTGAAAAATTCCAAGAGGACACACAGATAAATGATGCAGGACAATAAAACAGCAAGGAAACATCTCCAGAGTTTGGCAGAACTTCAAAGGCGCTCTCCAAGTATTCAGCTAAATAGTATCACCATACGCAAATAAAGACATGACCCAAGATGGGGAAATGAGTACCCAAAGGAAGCAGATGGAGGAATCACCTGATCACACAGGACTGGGAATAATTCATGTACTCAATGACTTTTAAAATTTATTGAGCATTGGACAGAGTATTTAGAGGTACTGACTAAGCAGGGATAAAATGAACCTTAAAAGAAACTGTTTTGCTCCAGTCTACCCAAACTATAAAAGCAAACTTCAAATATATCAAATCTAATTGCATTCCAAAACAAAGCTCAAAGGTATATAAGCATACTTAATACCTAACAACTTAAAAATAGTAATGACTGATAATCAATAAAAAATATTGGATATAAAAAGGAGCAGAAAAATATCACCAAAAGCGAGGACAAAAACAATCAATAAAAACAAGCAGAGAGGGTGCATATGATGATTCAGTAAATGAGAGCATTGAATTAAAACAATTATATTCCATATAAGAATGTGAGAAATGGTTGAGCTGATACGCAGACACAAAAGACATAAAAATAAACATATATATGTTTAATAGAAAATACATAACAATATATAATATATAAATCAGATTCTATTTAATAACATTAAAAATATATCTGATACAAAATATACTATACACTGATTATAATTAACAGCACATTAGCCAGTAAATATATCAATGTATATAAAAAAGACATAGAAATAAAAATGTTTTTAAATAAAGAGCAGAAAAACTAAAACTAAAAAAATCAGCATCAATGTGTTATGAAATAACTTCAAGCAGCTTAGTACATAGATGAAACTATGATGGGAAAGAGAGAAAAGACAGGAGAAAATAATGAAATTATTGAAAATTGTATAGCCTGAACCAACTACTAAGTATTAATAAACCAAAAGGGAAATCAATGGAATAATAGAAAATAAAAATTGCAATAGTCATATCATAAAGGTGGGAAGAGAAAAAGAACAGAGACTATATGGTACAATAAAATTAGAAGTAGCAAGATGGCAGATTTCCATTCATCCATTTCAATAATCACATTAGATATCAATGATATAAACAACCCAATTTAGGAGCTGAGATTAGCAGGTAGAATAAAAAAAGTAATACTTAACTGTATACTGCCAATTAAAAAATACTTTAAATACAAAGAACAAACAAATTTAAAGAAAACTGATGCAAAACAATATACAATGCTAACATTAATCAAAAGAAGCTGGGAATGCTATATTTATATGAAGCAAAGTAGATTTCAGACAAAGCATGTTATTAGTAATGAAGAAGTTCAGGGCACAATGATAAAGTGTTAACTGTATCAAGAAAACATGGCAATCATAAAAAATTATGTTACCTAATAACAGCTATTCAAAATAGAATGAAGAAGCAATAGGCAGGTCCACATCTATAGCTAGAGAGCTCAATATTCCTTTCTGAATAATTAATAGAAATAAAGAGAAAATCTTACTTCCAATAGGAGGCAGAAGACAACATCAACCAGCTTACTCTAATTAAAATTTATAGAAAGTCCATTTAATGACAGGAGAATGTATTCTTTTCAATCACACATGAAACATTTACAAATATAACCCATATTTAGGAACATAAAATAAGTCTACATTAATTTGATAATAAAAATATGCTCTCCAACCCCAATGAAATTAAATTAGAATTCCATAATATAAATCTGGAAAATCTCCAAATACTTGGAAACTAAATAATGATTTTTTAAATAACAATGATAAAATTAAAATGGAAGTTAGAAATTGTTTTCCACTGAAAGGAAACTATAATTCATCATATCAATATATATGAAAAGTTGTTAAAGCAGTATACTTTAAGGGAGATTTAGAGAATTAGAGGTCCATATTATAAATGAAAGGTCTCAGGTTAATGACTTCAGGGATTGACAGGCATGATGTGATTTATTATAAGAAATATGTGTTAGGCCTTCATCCTGTCTCCTAGCACATAATTCCTAAAACCCTCCTAATTCCCTAAATTAGCGACTTTCAATCTCTTTCATCTCATGGCACACATAAACTAATTACCAAAATCTTGCAGCACACACAAAGTATATATTTTTTGCCAATCTGACAAAGAATAGGTATAATTTTGACTGGTTTACAAAAAATAATAGTAATTACCTACCCTTTTTGCTCCAAAGTGACTTTTTAAAAAATCAAGTGCCTATACTTATATGTAAGGATTTTTAGTAACCAAAAATCACCAATCAGATGCAACTTTATTATGTGATGTGACCAATAAGATGCAACTCTATTATATGCTGTATACTTTATGGTTCAAGACAGGGAAGTCATATTCAGTGGCTATTGTTATTATTTTTTTATTTCACAGTATTAAGCAGGGGTGTCAAACGCATTTTCACTGGGGGCCACATCAGCCTCATGGCTGCCTTCAAAAGGGTGAATATAATTTTAGAATTGTTTAAATGTAACTATTCCTTAACAGTTAAGCAAGAGAGCTCAGTGCTGACACCAGGTAGAAACAAGGTGCTGGGCCAGGTAAAAGAAGGTGGAGGGCCAGATTCAGCTCGTGGGCCTTGTGTTTGTCTCCTGTGCTCTAAAGGAAAAGAGGTCAGTGTACTTGACTTAATAACCATGTATTGCATGTTTTAGAAATTCTTGCAACACACTGGTTGAAAATACTTCCCTAAGTGATGAATGATAAATGTGTCTTGTTATCCACAAAAACAAAACACACACACATGCACACAAAAAACTTCCAATCATAATGTGTTTATGTTAATTAAGTGACTTTGGAAAGCAACTAAAGATGGAGATTTGTAGCTAGGAGACCCGCCATGTAATTGGAGGGTTGGAATTTATAATACCCTCCACCCCCGATCTTCAGGGAGGAAAGGAACTGGTTGGATCCATGACCAATAACCAATGATTTGATCAATCATGACTATGTTATGAAGCCTCTATGAATATCCAAAAAAGATGGGCTTCAGAGAGCTTCAGGGTCAGTGAACATGTGGAGATGGCAGGAGAAGAGTGCACACAGGGAACATGAATTTACTAGCCTTTTTCCCAAACCTTACCCTATGCATGTCTTTCATTTGTCTGTTCCTGAGTTACTTTCTTTTAAAATAAACTGGTAATCTAGTAAGTGAAATGTTTCTCTGCATTCTGTGAGCCATTCCAGCAAATTAATCAAACCTGAGGAAGGGGTCACTGGAACCTCCACTCTGTGTGCAGTGTTCATAACACAGTTAATGACCTGGACTTGCAATTAGGGCCTGAAGTGCAGTGTGGAAGGGGCAGTATCATGGTACTGAGCCCTTAATCTGCCTGGAGATAGTGTGAGAATTGAGTCAAATAGTTGGACACCCAGCTAATGTGGGAGATTTGCATGGTGTGGGGAAAGAATCCACACATTGTTATTGTTCCCTGAATACTGACAGGTTTGTATGTTTTCTCCTTTCCATATTGTATAAATGCCCCTTCATTGCCTTTGGCTTCATGAAATATCTACTAGGATTCTTACCCTTTTTTCCCTCTAAATAAGTAAGTAAATAAATGAATACATAAAATGACTTTGTTTTCTCGCTTCCTTCATATATTTTTTCTTTGTTTTTGTTTTTTTATTTTGAATATGATGTTTCAATATGTGCGTCTGTCTGAGTATTTATACTGTGAACAGTTCTCTGATCTCCATGGATTTCCTTTGGTCTTTCATTAATTTTGAACAATTCTCAGAAATTATGTCTCCAAATATATTTTCTGTTCTCTCTCGGTTTCCGCATTTTACAATTGCATTTACACATTACATCATTTGATATTTTTCCATTGTTATTTGTTTTTTAGTTTGCTGATTTCTATTGTAGTAGCTTCAAGTTCACCATTTTCCCCTTACTTATATTAATACTAGTAGAGAACACTTTAAAGGAATTCTTCATCTCTTTACTGTTTTTTTCCTAGCAATTCTGACTCAGTAACTCTTTGCTGAAATTGTTTTTCTGATCATGTATGTCAACACCATTTCCATTATAACTGTTAACCTATTAATCATAATTATGGCAATGATGAATAGAAGGAAGGGAAGGAAAAGAAAAAAAAGGAGTAAATTGTCTCTTTGAAAATTATATTTTTTAATTTTTTTATTGTTAATTCTCTTACAGTTGTCCCAAATTTCACCCTTTGCTTTCTTCCACCCAGCCTACTGCTCACTTCCACAATCAGTCCACACCCTGTTGTTCGTGTCTGTGGGTCATTCATACATGTTCTTTGACTAGTCCCTTCCCCTTCTTTCCACTATTATTCCCCTTCCTCTCTCTAATATTTGAGAAATCTTTGACTTTGGTTTTATTTATTGCTTTGTATATTGACAGCAGGTTGTGGTTCATTGCCTTCTGTGTATTTCACAGTCTTTATTATTTTAACTGAATGCCTGCCATCATGTGTAGAATAGTAGAGACTCGGGTAAAGACTATTTTTGATTCAAATGGACCTATGAATTCTGCTAAGCCATTATTATAGGAGATTTTTCAATGTAGTCAGAAGTTAGCTGCATTTAAGTTTTTGTGTTGCTATGTGTATTTTAATGACCAGAAGTTTCAAATTCCTTTAAATTTAGATGACTTTGAATGATGGCTATTTATCCTGTGGGTTTTAGCCAAAACTGTTCCACTCTCAACATTCAGCTATGTTTTGTTCACTTGTAACACTAAGGGGCTCTTTCTCCCTGCACTTGCTCTTCTCCCACTGGTACACTGTTGTTGCTGTTTTCTCCAAGCGTACCTGCTTGGCGGTCAGGCAGGGTTGTTACCTGATGTGATTCATCCCAGTCTTAGGCGAGTCATGTTTGCCTAAGGGTGGGCGTTTCAGTGACCTTGTTCCTTCTTCCTATGGTGGTCAAAATCTGCCTTGAATACTTTTGGGGTTTGTGCAGAAGAGTTTCAATCCTCTTCCCCAACTGTGAAAGATTTATCATGATATGGGTCCATATCTTTGGTGGAAAATGGCCACTGAAAGGTGTCTGCTGTAGATTAAATTGTGTATGTCCAAATTTCATATGTTGAAACTATAACCTATAATGTGACTGTCTCTAGAGATTGTGTATTTAGGAATTAATTACACTAAGTGAGGTCATAAGGGTGGGCTCTTATCAGACAATGCTGTGACCTTACAAGAAGATGGAGAGAGATTTCTCTCCCTGCCATTTGAGGACTTAGCAAGAAGGAGGCCTGCTGGTAACCAGTTAGAGGCACACACCAGACCATGGCCATTTTGGCACACTGATCTCAGACTTTAAGCCTTTGGAATTGTGAAAAAATCTGTTGTTTAAACCACTCATTCTACAGGGCTTTTTGTTTGTTTGATTGTTTGTTTTGTTTTTTAATGAAAACCCAAGCCAGTGAGCCAATATCTATGTCTTAATCTGTAGAACTGTGAATATCGTACCTTAAATATCAAAAGAGACTTTACAAATGTAATGATCGGTTATTAACTTACAGACTCCTTAGTGAAGAGCTTTTCCAGGCTGTGGTCAGAGACAGGACAATAGAAGAAGAATCAGAGAGAGATTTAATTTGCTGTCTCTGAAGATAGAAGATGCAGGACTATTGTAGAAGCTGAAAATGACAAGGAAATCAATTATTCCCTGGAGCCTTCAGAAGAAACACAACACTGCTTATTTACAATGTGATTTTTCTTCAGTGAGACCTCTATAGGACTTCTGACCTACAAACTTGTGAGAAAATAAATTTGTATCGTGTACTACACAAAGTGTGTGGTAATTTCTTACAGTAACAATGGGAATCTAATCCAGCATAGAATTCTGGGCCTACAATCGTTTCCTGCTCCTGTCCCAAATGTAGATCTTTTTTACTTATTTTGTGTTTACTCTTCTGGCAGCAGCAATGGGTCTTCAATTATGCCCGAGGGTAAAAAGTTCTGTTGTTTTTTAAGGGAGAATGGTCAAGGTGGGGTTTGAGTACTTTCTTCATTTGAAGCCCTTCCTCAGGCCTGAAGTGCAAAAGAAGACTCTGAGATTCCTTCCTTTCTTCCCCAAATCAGTCCTTCCCTAGTAGAGGTGGAAAATCTGCATAAAAGTGCAAAATCCTTTGTATCTGTGCCTTCAGGTCTTCTATGCTCTTGTGCAATTTATTTTTTTAATCTTTATCATTTTTACCTGCTTATATGGCAACCAGAGACTGTCTCTTTCATAATTTTCCAGAGATTGTCCAATTTTCTTTCTTGTCCAAAGAAAAGCTGGTCTTCCTTGAATTAAGGGTACTTGATTCAAAAAGGTTTTGATTTTGTAACCTATCTGGCTTTTCCTAACACTACCCTTTCCAGTTTTCTACATACTAAGCAGAAGGAAATCCCAATAATGCTTTTAATTCAGGTCTAGTGTCTGTTTTGTTTCCTCATGAATGTGAAGGAATATGGCTAAAAGCATGCTGTAAAATTTAGCATGTCTAATAAAATATTTTATTAAATATTTCAGCATGAACAGTTTGTTTATATAACCCATTTATTAATAGAAATTACCTGTTTTACACTTTTCTAGACTTCCTTATTATTTATATTTGTTCTGAAATATGATCAATATTAAAACTAATGTTCTAATGAGAATATATTATCATAATGTCACAGGAAAAATTTGTTTTTTCTTACCAATGCAGTAAGGAATTACATATCAGGAAACTGACAGCATACAGGCAAAGTTTATTAGTGCTATGTTCTCATGGAAGAGAATGGGCCTTGCCAAGACAGGGAAGAAAGGCATAGGTAAAGGCAAAAACATCAGGTTCTTTGTCTTAAGGACTTCTGTAGTCAGTGGGATGGTAGTGAGGGAGTCATATTTGGTGGATAATGGAGGTGCTGGCTTGCCCTGGGAGACGTGACCACCTAAATGTAGGCATATGTGGAGGGTAAACCCAGATTCTTACCATGCTCCAGACCACATTTGCTCATCTTGTTTTAAAACAGTTATGTGACAGGAGTCAGTTAATTAAAATTGAGGCAGTTACCCAAAGTTTTTTATGGGTTCTTTCTGTAAGCACCATGAACCCCCTCATAAAACAAATAGTAACCAGAGGCAGGCAATTAACCAGGGTTGTTTTATGAGCTTCTTCTTTGGGCACTATGCACCCTCTCCACTCCCCCTCTCCAGACCTTGAGATAAATACACAATTTCAAAGACTTTCTTTCCCAGATAGCAGAAATGATACAGAATTTCAAGGACTCCCTCCCTTCTGTGCTATCATGGTGTTTCTTGTGATGCTGGAACACCTGGAAATCTTATCAGACCAGAATCAGGGCTGATGAGTTAGGGGGTGAGACATGTCTCCTTCCCTCTCTCTGCCATGGTTTCCTATCTATTCTACCTAACAATAATAGAATAAATTAACTGGTATTATATTATCTGTAGTATATCTCCATATTAATAAAGTGAATATGGAGAAAAAAATCTCTCCTATGCTAATAGTTTGTTAGCACAGGTACTAAATTTCAGAAGACCAAGAAAAATTTCTCCTTGAGATACTTTCTAGAGGAATCATGCACATATGCATAAGAAAATAAGAGTGCTTCTTATAATATTTTTGTAATCAAAGAAAACTTGAAAAAAGTCATAAGCAACACAGAAAATGTTAGGAAAAAATATGGCTTCCTCATAAAGAAATAATGCTCCTAAAATGAACTATAATTATATAAATAACATGGTTGAGTCTCAAAAACATAATATAGGGAAAAGGCAACTTTCAGAAAGATATGTTCAGTATAACATTTATGAAAAATCTGTACAGTATAAAGTGTTATATTCTTTTGAGATTTTGTGCATGTGTATAATGTAATATACAAAACACACACTTCACAAACCCAGTTCCTAATAGTGATAGGCTGACAATTAAAGGAGAGAAAAAAAATGAACTGGAATAGTTACATATTGGATTTCAATATTATGACTGTTCTATTTTTTATAAATAAATTGATCTAAAAATGAATGTGATGTTTTATTATTTGTTAATTTTAGTCTAATTATACTAGTATTGTATTTATTTTACTCTGTATGTTTCAAAATCTTTATATATTTTCAAGTGATAAAAACACTATGTTGGTTACAATTCATAAGTAATGACACTTCCCAGCTGTATTCAGTCCTTATATTCTGGTAGTCCTTTTCTAGGCAATACCATATGCTATATCAAAGTGTGTGGCCTTGCATTTCCCCTATTGGATTTTATTTTTTTCTTTTGTACAGTTTACTAAATCTTAAAGGTAATGTAGGTTTTATTTTTACCTTTGTCAATATTAGTCACCAGACACATTATTAGTACTTATAAGTTGGGTGAACAAATTGGCAATTCCTTTGTCCAACTTATCTAGATATTTTTACTGAATGTGCAGAAATAAAGAACATTTCCTGTTGGATACTATGCAATCCCCCACCCTGGGGTGAAGCCTAACTGTCTGACAACAAAGTTCCATTACTAAGCAGTAAGTTCCATTACTAGTCTTACCACCAGAGTCAGTATTACCAGAACTAGTAAGAAGGAAAATCTGGACCCAGGATATTGTCCAGAGTCTGAATTAGCCATTGTTAACAACTTCACTGTTATAGGACACATTTACATATTGATCTCTGATCAGCAATACGGAAATCCTATTAGCCTTTCACATGAGAGACTAAAACAATGTCGAGACACAGATGATTGCAATAAAGCCTGAGATTTTAAGTGTGAGACTGAACCTGCTAGGCATGTGGTTCTGTCTCTATATGAAGGAAGCTTGGGAATATGTTGCAGAGCAATCTCACAGGCAAGAATGCATTATAACTAATCATCAAATGCTCACATAATTAGGAGCTAGGACAAAAGCCTCTTAATAAAATAAACACAATAGGAAACAAAAATAAATATAAAACTTATTAAGCACATCAAAGTAAGCACCTATTCAAACTTCTAGAATTCAATTAAATTGATTACTTTGTTCTTGTGTATGTTATCTGAAAGTTATCATAAAGGAAAATGAATAATAATGAAAATAACTACCATTTACTGAGAAAATACTAATATTTAGGTATTTTATATATATTATTCTATTCAATGGTGAAAATCATGATTACAATAAATAAATTGCTTTTTTAACTTAGAAAATTAAGCTATATTTGTAGTTGCTCTGACTCTGTCAGTATTATTTGAATGTAACTGTGTCTTCTAGATTCTTTCTGATTTCTATATCTATTAAAAACATTCATTTTGTGTGATATGAATTTCTCAAGGCCATATGATATTGGTGCACAGTTTCTGACATGCATGAATATATTACACGTTTATATCACCGTCATTTGTGCGTATACCTGCATACAGATACTTAGATAATGCAAAGAATTCACAGATCATATTTCACTTTAATTGCCCTTACATACGTGCTTTAATTATCTTTAGCAGCTTTCATAAATTTATTTGAATTATTGTAACAATTAAGTTTGGACATTCTTATTAGTTTATTTGTATTTTCCTATTATTTGTGGTTGGTTCTCAGTTAATAAAATTTATAAGTAAAATATCTGTTACAAACATTTTTAAAGGTTTTTAATGACTTAAGATTAATTATTTGTTAGTCAACCTATAAAACCTTTAGATGCATTTTATATATTTTATTTTGAAGTTCAAATTATTTTAAACTCAGAATATTTATTGTAGATATGTGTCTCTAAAATGTTGATTTCAAAAATTACTTTTAAAACATTTGTTTTGCAAACCATGCTCTTGCACAAAATACCAAATAATATGCATTTTTGTTCATCATTTATATTAAGTTTAATATATGTTATATGGTTTTCCAGGAAGATTTAATTTTGAGTTTGGAGAATTAATGATTTATTTTAAAGTAGATTTTCAGTTGATCAATATATAACAAGATCATTAAAGAAAAATAAGGATGGACACAACATTTTCCTTTCTCAGGTCCTCAGGGACTCCTTGTCTTGCATGATTTCCTCCAGATAATGGCAAATGGCTTATCAATGACACCTGACATTTCCTTAATTACCCTCAGGGCACATGACAGGAGGATGTTCTGATTTGAATTCTTTCATTTTTTCCAGAGATATTTTCTCATTTCAGCCTGATTCTCATTCCATGCTCCAAGTAACAGGTTGCCTCAAACATTAAAGCTTTATTGCTGCATATTATCAGTGGTTCTCCTTACCTGTCAAAGTAAGTTCATTTCCTCTGATTCTCCTTTTTTGCATAATATATTCACACTTTTTTATTTGAAGAGCAAGTAATTTTTTAAGGACTCTGTTAAGGGTATTATCTCTCTAATTCTAGCTGTCCTACATTAAACCTATGTAACTCTACTAATTAAATAGTTCAGCTTTTTCACTTGACTTTGAATTCTGTTTCATACATAAGGTTTTAAATCAATGATCAATTATTGAATTCTAGGCTTATTTTCACTTTCACATTAGTGATAAAATGAGATTTCTCATCAAAAGTATTCCTAGCAGGTGAAATTTTATTTTTTTTTTTTAATTATATTTGAGTTAGAATTTTACCTGGGCAAGTGTTAGTGAAAGAGTTACATCAGATGCATTCCCTTCATGGGAGTGAAAGTATTGGATATGGAAAGCAGAATATGTGGGTTAAATCATGTCTCTTTATAGTCCTGGAAACAAATTTTATTCATCTCCATCCTATTCTGTTTCTATATATATGTGGAATATACATATATAGAATATATATGTATGCTTTATATATATACACAGGCCTAAGAATTCCTGACTACCTACCTCAAAAAAGAGAATGTATATAAAAGCACTTTATAGATCATGAAGCTATAGACAAATGCAAGAGACTGTTATTAAAAATACATTGTGTAGATTAAACCCTTGTCACATGTATCATAGGTGAAAATGTTTTTCCATAGAGTGTGTTCCCTATTTGTCTTGCTGATGGTTTCTTTAGCTGTACAGAAGCTTATTAATTTGATGTAGTCTTATTTGTTTATTTTCTGTTTTGTTTCCAGTGCCTTAGAAGTTATGTTGGCAAAAAATATTTCTACATTGAATATCTGAGATTTTACTACTCATGTTTTCTAGGATTTTTATGGTTTCATAATTTACATTAAAGTCTTTTATCCATTTTGAGTTTACTTTTGTGTATGGTGCATGCTGGTGGTCTAGTTTCATTTTTTTGAAACTAGTACAGTTCTACCAACACCATTTATTGAAGAGATACCTTTACTCCGTCATATGCTCTTGCCTCCTTCGTCAAATAGCAATTGCTCATACAGGAGGGGTTTATTTCTGGGTTCTCTATTCTATTCCATTTATTTAAGTGTCTCTTCTTGTGTCAGTACCAGACTGCTTTTATTACAGTGGCCTTACAGTACAGTTTGATATAAGGAGTTGTGATAGCTCCAGCTTTGTTCTTCTTTCACAAATTTGCTGAGGCTATTCAGGGTCTTTTTTGGTTACATATAAATTTTTGGACAATTTATTTTAGCTCTATGAATCATGTCATTGGTATCTTAGTAGGAATTGTATTGAGTGTATAGATTGATTTGGATAGAATGGACATTTTAATGATGCTAACTATTCCAATTAATGAACACAGTATATGCTTCAAATCTCCAAAATACACAAAGAACGAACACAACTCAATGCTGGGAAAGCAAAAAAAAACTTAAGAAATGAGAAAAAAACCCTAAATAGACACTTCTTCAAAGAGTGCATACGTATGTAAAAATCAACATCACTAATCATCAATTAAAACCTCAGTGTGATATCACCTTACACCTGTCAGAATGGCTACCATCAATAAATCAACAAACAACAAGTGCTGGTTAGGATGAAGAGCAAAGTGAACCCTAGTGCACTGTTGGTGGGATTGCAGACTGGTGCAGCCACTGAGGAAAACGATATGGAATATCCTTAAAAAACTAAAAATGAACTTCCTTTTGATCCAGCCCTTCTACTTCTGGGAATATACACCAAGGATCCTGAAACACCAATACAAAAATATATATATGCCCTATGTTTATAGCAATGCTATTTATAAATAGCCATTATTTGGAAATAGCCTAAATGTCCATCAGTAGTTGAGTGGATAAAAATGCTCTGATACATTTATACAACAAAATTTTATGTAACAGTAAAAAAGAAGAAACTTTTACATTTAGCAACAGCATGGATGGAGAAAATTATGCTAAGTGAATTAAGCCAGTCAGTGAAAGATAACTACCTTATGATCTCACTTATATGTGGAATCTAATGAACACAATAAAACTACAACATATATAGTAACAGAAGTTTGGATACATAAAACAGACTGACAGCTGCCAAAAAGGAGGTGAGGAGATGGGATGATATATGGTGAAGGAATTAACCAAAAAACATTTATGAACAACCCATAGATACCGACAACAATATGGAAACTGGCTTGGAGAGGGAAGAGAGTGGGGCTGGGTGGAGGTAAGAACAGAGAATAAAATCAGTAACAACTGTAACAGCATAAACAATAATAAAATAAAAATACATTTTGTAAAGAATAAATAAGGAAAAGACCTTCTCTGGGGGGCTGAGAAAAACTGTTAGGATCATGTCTTCCAAACTAAACATTTTGCTAGCATGTACATTATCCTCCAAAACCACTACTGTTTACTTTATTTAATCAGATGTTACAGGGAATAAGAAATATCCTGCTTTCCTAGCTTTACACTATAAAATTGGATAATCCTGTGTCATTCAATAAGGGAGTAGAAGGCTCTTTAAAGCTCTCCCCATACAACTTCCTCCAGCTGAGTTGATACACATACCTTTTCTGTTCAATGTCAAGCTCTCATTGAACTCTGTATCAGCTGAACATCCTAAAATTTCCTTCCAACTTTCATTGCTAGTTCTGACTGATATTGAAAGGTTGCCACTTGATGTGTCATCACTTTCTATGCCCAAGCTAAAATTCTGGCACACATATAAGACAACTGAAAAACATGAAATGTTTAAGTCTTATTGGGAGTCTGTCTTTCATAATAGTTCATATGTGTCATTTCATTTTGAGGCCAGGTAGTGGAATAAATGAGGAAGAAAAAAAGGATTCAAAATTTGCCTTAGGTTAGGGGATAAAGAAGAAAAGGGAAAATGTGTTCTGGACTTGATACACTCAAGTTGTTAAGAAATTAGTAAAGTATCTAGAATCATGTCCTAAGTAAAAGTAGCCATAGTTTATTTTTGTTGCTGTTGTTCCAACAGACACAATGGTCTTTCTTTTTCCAAGATATTTATGGAATTTAATTATATTTTAGCTAAGCACTAACCCTGGACTTTGGGCAATTCACTCAACTTCTTTCAGACTTCATTTTCAAAGTTATAAAATAAAATGGGTAATACTTATCTGAACCAAATTCTGTAAACAGTAATTGAGATAATGTGCAGGAAAACATTTTTAAATGAATATAATATATTTTAATTGGTATATACTTTTCCTCCAGCAAAATCAGTAAAATACACCCAAACAAACTTGCAGACAAAAATGTAAAACATTGGGCTTATGACAAAGTAGATAAACTGTAATGGTGGATCCAAGATACATTTACTCTATACAAGAACAGAACACATAGAAATTTGCTAAATTTGTGGCTTAATTATTATAAATAGGCATTTAGGAATATTAAGATCAGTGAAAATGAAGTAATATAAAGGACTCAGAGATTTTCTAGAAGAATGGAAGTATATAGGATTTAGATAGACAGAGGATGGATAGAAAAACTCAGAAGTAATAGAGTAGCATTCATGAATGCATATATGCAGAATGAGGATGTACATGTGTAGAGCAAGAAGGCTACTAAGCTAATATGGACAAAAATACGTGCTTAAAATATCTTCAGACAAATATGATAAATTTAGGGAAGATTTTTAGAAATAAAGTAATACTGAATTTAGTGGAATGGGAAGTAAAACAATAAAAACTTTTGAGCAATGAAGTTATATAAGAATTTGTCCAAATTGTTCTGCCTTTTAAAAAAGAAATAGTCAAACAATGATGAGAAGAAAATTTAGAGTTGGGAAAACTAGTTATGAGTTTGTGGTTTATGTTTGTGTTAAAGGTGATGGTGTTATATACGTAAATACTAATAATGAGAATAGAAAATGTGAAAATATTTAGCTCATAGAAAAATAATAATATAGCCAAGACTAAATCTCGGGTCTAAGATTGACGAAAATGGAAGCACATCACACTGTGACTCTTTCCTGAGAATTCTTTTCAGTCTTCCATTCCCATATGAATAAAGTCTAGTCAAAATTATCATCAGTAACAGCCACTAAAAGGTAACTCACCAAAAAGGAAACCCGATATATACATATTAAAAAGAATATTTCTTTTTTTTCTGGCAATGATAAAAAACACTCTGAATTAGTTTTTTAGAATATTCAGATATTATATACCTAACTGTTTAAGCTTCAGCTTAGAAAGCTCTCCTTGTCTGATTACTGTAGTTATTAAATAGGATTCAACAACATGGAATTGTCAAGAGGCTGGATCTGGGCTGGTTTTGCAAAATTGCTGTCTGCTAGATACACTTCTGAAAGCAGTTGTCAAATCAAACAATGCTACATTGGTTGCAAGCTACTGAAAGCAAAAGACAAACAAAATAAATGGTTGACCTGACTCAGCATTACAGTGAAGGAAAGCTATGCATGTCAGTCAGATTATCAGACAATTCTTCCTGGGACAAATAAAATATAAGAAGAGAAGAAAAAAATAAAACCTGAAACCTTAAAAAGGATGTGAAGACCAAGGTAAAAAAAACACAGTGGAAAACAAAAGGCAGGCATATAGCACAATAGGAAAGCCAGATTCACTTCTACTTAGTAGAAAATGTAAGCATTCATTTCCCCTTCTTTTCAAATTGACCACCTCAGGGCCACAGTGGTTCAGAGAACAACCCAAACAGCACAGCAGAGCAACGCGAACATCTGATGGAGAAAGGAATCAATGAAGACAAGCTGGTTTAACTTTGAAGAATTATTAATCACCAGAAAAGTCAAAATGCTTAAAAAACAAAGAGATGTAAGTCAAAGAGGAAAGTGTGAAAGATTTATTTTTAAATCCAGTTGACATGCCAGTTTACCCAGTCAAGAACTGAGGTAATAGCTTAAAACACCTTGGGAACTTTTCTATGAAATAAAATAAAAATTTTCTATGGTAAAATGAGAATAGAAAGGACTTGCCAGCTCTGTAGGCATTCAATGATTATTGAATTCATAATTACCCAAAGGCACAAAAATTTTTAAAAATCTGATCCTCTTTGTTCATTGCTGCTAAAAAAATTAATATCATTTTAAAGAGAGATTTAAAATAATTTAATCACAATATAAATCCACCCAAATTATAACTTTATGTTAACATATGTAAGCATGAAAGACACAACCAGTATTCATATTTGGCTCTAAAATAGAACAATGAGCTAAAGGTAAACAGAAAATATAATGCATTCACAAGTTTTCTATTACCTCTTGGGAATATTAAATGCTTAGAATACTAAAAAGTAAATTACATCATAGTTTGCAAATTATATACAATTAAATGTAGTGTCTTTGTATAACGTAAATGCAAAGAAAGAAGACTAGACACCCCTTACAGATATAAACACACACAAACACAAATATGCGCTATCTACATTATAGCCCCTCCATACCTCAACATGTTTTCTCTCTCTCCTTGGTTACCCCTGTGATCTATTGCTTCCTCTGAGGTGATGGGGGATGTACATTCTCCAAATTTGTGTATTCTAAGTTGGGAAAGCATCTGAGTGTTCCTCCAGTTTTGCCTTGCCACGACCATTGCTCCACCATCCTTACTATAGTTCCAGCTCTTGTTAGTCTCCTGCTCAGCTGCACCACCCAGCACCTTTCTTCTCACACTGGTATAATCTACTAACCTCCTAGGCACTCTCTTTCAGTTTTAGAGATGCATTGTTATTACCCAAAAACAAATCCATGTGCCTGAGGCTTCAAATGACCAAAACTCAGGAAGTCAGAGTTTGGAGTAAGGAAAGGTTTATCCTTTGAGAAGGAGTCAATTGGGAAGACAGGAGGTCTAATGGTGCCTCGAATTCACCTTGCTGGCTTTATGGATTCGGTTCAGGGTTTTTAAGGGGCCAAAGAGAGAAAGTATGCGGAATAGTTGATGACGTAAGTTTTAATTGGAAGACCATGAACTTGACCATTTATGGTCAAGTTGTTTCAACACCAGATCCTCCTGGGTAAGGGACTTTTTGCTTCTGAAAGGTTATGGTGTTTGAGTTTCTGTTATGACTTGTTGTTTTTGTTCTTTCTGTGTGTGTGTGTTGGAGGTTGATGGTAGTGAGATTTGGTTCGAGTGCAGCTGGAGGTTCTCTCCTCTGCATATGCATCGCATAATGACTTGTGGTTTTGATCTGCTATCTCTGAAATACAACTCAGTATCTTGTAAAACAGGACAGAACCATTTTTGAGCCAGTTCTGCGATTGCATTGTCTATTTACCTTAATACGTGTATCATTTGGGAATAATATTTTCCACATGAATTACCCACATACAAAAGTCATCCACTTGACTAGAAATGTCCCCTTCCACTGTACTTATGATACATTCTCCTATGCCCACAAATTTGATTTTGTCACTTTCCTCAAGCCATTATGCTTATGAAATGTTAAAAATATATGTGATTGTGATTTATAATTAAAATAAATATTTGGTTTTGATCTGTTTCTGTCACAGAGTTCCTAAAACCCCTGAAATCTCCTGTGATGAGAGCCTCAATGGTATGTTTTGAGTATGGAAACTCTGAGCCCTTTCCCCATAACTTGCCCTATGAATTTCTTTTATTTGGCTATCTCTGAGTTGTATTCTTTTATAATCCAGTGACAATCTAGTAAGTAAAATATTTCTCTGAACTTGAGCAAATTAATTAAACTCAGGAAGAGGGTGGCTGGAACCCTCAGTCTAGAGCCTGTCAGTCACAAGCACAGCTGGCTCCTGGACTTGTTTTTGGCATCTGACAGTAGGGCGCAGTCTTTAGGACTGTGGCCTTAACTTGTGGGATCAGATTTTGTCTCCAGTTAAGTAGTATCAGAATTGAGTTGAATCACAGGAGACCTAGTTGTTGTTCGAGGATCACTTGGTGTGGAAAAGCAAACAAACAAATAAGTAAACCACACATTGGAATTAGAGTTAGAATTGTATTATCCATCCCACTCTGTCTAAAATTACACACCCTTTGGTTCCCTTAACTCAGTAACTTTCTTTACCTTTTCTTCTACCTAATAGTCTCTTGACAGTCCTGCTATCATATTAAATCATTTTTCACTTTTTTAAATTTCTGAACCTATGATATCCATATTGGTCCTCAGAGAATTTGTGCTCTTAATTCAAGACAGTGAAGAGGTAATAAAACAAGGAGCCTTCAACTTTCCTCCATCAGACTAAAACTCTTACATCTTGCCCA
This sequence comes from Tonatia bakeri, assembly GCA_004024845.1. NCBI lineage: Eukaryota > Metazoa > Chordata > Mammalia > Chiroptera > Phyllostomidae > Tonatia > Tonatia bakeri. Next base: position 150,041 of record PVIA01001060.1, read on the forward strand.
TTTTTTATGGTTCTATTTTTTTGTCTGCTTTCTAGCTGATGAATTTCTACTCACACTGTGGTCAGGTCTCAGCTTTGATATCCTGATTCCCCAAACTCCCATTGAATTAGAGTCAAGTGCCCCTTCTATTTATTCCCAAAGCATCTTACAAGGGGGCACGCCCATAAAAAACAGAATTTATTTATAAAAATGTGTATTTATTCTCACGTGTTTAAACTTCAGTCACCTTAAAAGTGTTCTCCATTTGATGCAATAAACCTATCCAGACTTTTTTCCCACTGCTCAAAACAGTTTTTGAACTCATCAATTTTGATACCTTTTAGTGCTTCTGCTGTTTTTTGTTTCACCTTTTCCACATCAGCAAAATGTTCCCATTTGATGACTTTTTTTCACTCACTGTGAGGGAAACAAACAAAAAATGTTGTTTGGGGTAAGAGCAGATTAATGGAGAGAGTAGAACACAGTGGTCATGCCATTTTTGATCAAAAACTTCTGAACACTAAGCACAGTGTGGGAAGAATCACCCATCATGAAATGGGCAAATGCATTGAAAGGATCTTCAAAAAAAATTTCACTGAAGCAGTGGAAGCCTGTACTACATGGGGCCCATCTTCCAGAAGAAAATTATGGGTTTTGGGGGTCTCCTTTTGTTTATTTCCTCTTTCTTTCAGTAGATCTGTTCAAATTGCACCACCATGTAAGTTAGATGAAGCCTCTGCTTAATGAAGCAGACCCTAGAATATTCATTTGTATCACACACATATATACAAACATGAATGCATGTATGTGTATGTATACATACCCTTATACAAATGACATATACAAATATTGATACAAATGTATACACAAATACACAACTGTTCTTATAGTTAACCATACACAGTTCATTCTCGGTATGAATCAAGACTTTTCACTGCTTTATAAAGTCCTTGGCCAAAAGAACACTATACTTTTAGTAGATGTTTTTTAGTGTAGTTTTATACTTACAAAAAATAGAAAAAATGAGTTCCCATAGACAGAACACCCAGTTTACCTTACTATTAACATCTTACTTTAATATGCTGCATTTGTTATAATTAATAAACTACTAATATATTACTATTAAAGTTCATAGTTTAGATTATCTTAGTTTTTACCTAATGACCTTTTATTTTGGTTTTAGAATCTCATACAGGACACCACATTAAATTTACTTTAGTCATTTCCTTGGGTTCCACTTGAAGGGAATAGTTTCTCAGACTCCTTGTTTTTATGACCATGACAGTTTTGAAAAGTAATAGTATTTTTTAGGATGCTTTACCATTTTAATGTGATGTTTTTTCTCATCATAAGACAAGGGTATGGGTTATTGGGAGGAAGATCAGAGAAATAAAGTGTCATTTCTGTATATGGTATAATGGGTAAATGATATCAGCACAATTTATGACTAATAATGGTTGATTACCTGGCAAAGGTAGTATTTGCAAGGGTTATCCACTTTAAATTTGATCTCTTTCTACTTTTTGTCTTGTGGTCTTTGAATAAAATTGTGGCACACACTTAAGAAGAGGAAGTTATATTCCTTCCTTGAGAGCAGATTGCCCTTGTAAATTATTTGTAAATTTTCTGTATTAAATATTGACCTCTTTTCCATTTATTAATTTGTTTAATTACTTAATTATGCTACTAAGAATTCATAGGTATTTATGTTATCCTGTGGATTATAATCCATTATTACTTTATGCTATTGTTCAGATTGTCTTAGCTTTGGCCATTGGAAGCCCTCTTAGTTTGATCCTGTGCTCCCCTCACATACTCATATTATTGCAAGCTATTTTATGTGTGTGTGTATGCAGTTTATGTGGTTAGTTTTTGTTTCATTTTGTTTAAGCACTCCTTTATTTTTGAACACTACAAGATGCTCCAGGCTCATCTGGTATATTTCTTGCATCAATCCTAGAATTAGCCATTTCTTCAAGGAGCTTGGTTTCTTTTATTGGAGAATAAAATTTAAAACTAAGATTTGGCTGCTGGGTGTGATATTTGCTACTGGATATTTGTGTTTTCTTTTCTAGGCCCTCTCAGCAGACTGAGTAAGGAAATATATGTTTGTATACTAACCTGTGTATGGTCACAAAACTATACATATTTCTGTATATAAACCTCTGTTTATATACAGAGGTTTATAAGCTAAACATGAATTATTCTTACTGATGCCTTCAACAGTAATTACAAGAAGGATCATTCTCACTCCCTTTTCTTATTTGTGAATTCTCACTCCAAGAATAAAAAAGTTGGCTTCCACAAAATGCCATCGGTTCACTTCAGTCTGCACTTCCAGGGTGTATGTACCTCCGCGTCACAATGGACAAGCATCACCCCTGTGAAAATAAACTTTATCTACTGAAGTACAGCTCTCAGGTGCTCTTCCTGTTGCCTTTGTCTCACTGACTCCACTCATTTCCAGATGAATAAGGGCCTGATGTGATGTTTTTCTTTGCAAAGCAAGCATTTATTATGTATAAAGGCCTGAGTGTATTTTAAAATAGTTTACTTATTCTTGCCAGATTCCTGAGAGGCATTTTTCTGATTCATCACCGTGAGAATTTGGTGAGATTCCTGATGATAAAACTCACAAGTATGTGGAGGTCCCCCTAAGACTGAGGACCCCCAGGATTCTCTTATTCTCACACTAGTTCACACTTAAAGTTCAGCAAATTATCAAAAGGAGCAGTTACGGGTTCCAACCATGTAAGCTTCTCTGGCAGCTGCTGCTCCAGGTAAGCAGATCTGTTATGATTCTTTGTATTCACCTGCCACTCAAGATTTGGGGAGGCAGTTTCACAGTTTGAAGGATCCAAGAAAAGTAGTCAATTTACAGTTTCTTAGCTTTTTTTTTCTTGTTGTAAGGATAGGAATAATGGCTTTCAAGTCCTTACTCTACATATTTCAACTGAAATCAGAATTTCTTCATTCATATGACTTAAGGAAACAATAAATAGATTCTCTTAACTAATCCAAATAAACCTTTTTTTCCATAATACCCTGAAGACAAGAAGCTATCTGAAGAGTGCTATGAATTCAGTTATTGTGCAGACTTGACAATCTCCCCACCTCAAAAATTAGTGTCATAGTTCATCTATGTTTCAGGTATAATAACAAGATAAAATGTATAATGGTAATAATTTTGAGGTAAACACACTATCAAAATGAATGAAAGCTGAAAGAACTAGAGGAGACTGGGAGAGGGGAAAGCTATTCAGCTAGCAAAAAAATTTTGCCTGTATGCCAGTGTTTAACCATTTTAATAGAACTCAGTCTTACGTACCATTATGTAAACCCTGCCATGAATTATATATTTCCGCAGAATGTGGAAGTTATGTGTGTAATTATAAGATTAATCACATTTTCTTCTTTACCTTTTGGCTAAGACCTAGTGAAAACCAATTCATGAAAAACAAACAAATGTAAAAGTCTGTCCAGTGTATTACATGTTATAAAGCAGGGATATATCTAATGCATTTTAAAGCAACCACCATACTTAATTCACTTAACACTTAAAAACAAATTGTGGTTTAAGTCAGCTTTTATTGCCTGAAAAACCACTTATATAAAATGCCTTAAGTCTACCAGAGTTCTCAGTAGGTGAGCAGTTTCTATATTCTTTATCTATGAACTCTCTGGTACAATGTGTAATTATAGCCAACAGTAGCCATTTTCAAAGAAATATTTTTCTAATTCAATGTTATTACAAAGAAACCTTCATTAAATATATTGACTACATGCATCAAATAGAAATATGTTCATAGTTATCAGGGAGTATTCCCTGATGATAGATTTTTTTTAGGTATATGAAAAACTACTTTATTTTTAGTGACAGGATCATAATTTGCTCTTTGTGAGAGTTGCAGAACAATAAATGCTTGCATTGTGATGGCATCTTATAGGTATCTGTTGAAATCCAATTTAAAAGAGGCAATTCACTCCTCCCTTGTGAAGAGACCTCTGGTATGTACCTGTAGTATACTTCAAGAAACTCATCATGGATTCTTACTGGAAGAGACTTATGCCTGACTAATGGCTTTCAGTGACCAATAATTGATCAAAAGAAATTTCCACATTTCACACCAACAAGACATTTTAGTAGAAGCGACACAATTTACAAAAATTACTGTAGTTCAAAGTTATATTCCTTTGCCTCTAAGTCTGGCCTGATGTACTTTAGAGTCTGAGAAAAAGAGTGACATTAGCAAAATGGTCCTTTCGGGAGATGATTCTTGGAGCTACTGGGTGTGATATATTAGAGTAGCAGAAACGGGTGGGGGAGGTTAGAAAGGAAGAACTTCACAGACATTCAGGCTGAGTTTTCCTGAATGAGAGCTCTGGCTTATGGCTAAAGCAACGTAGACTAATGGAAATCATGTGAAAAATTAAGGGAAAGGTTTTAGAAAGCTTTAGAAACACTCTGAAAATCAAAGAAAAGAATACTATTTACTTGCCAACTTCCTGGGTAGAATTATCTTTGATTATGAGTTTAGGGAAAATCTTACACAAAAAAATGAATTAGCTGCTGTCTGTCTGAAACAAGGACTGGGAATGTTTTTCTAAAATAATAAATTCTTCAATACGAGAAGCTGTTGTTTTGTAGAATTGCATACCCAGTGGGATATGTATATGTTTTTCCCAGTAATAGCAATTAAACCACAATGCTTAAGGGCAAATGTCCTTAGCCCTTTTTACAAAAAAGCCACTAGCAGTTGATATTTTTGTCTTAGTCACTCTCTTATAGACTTCTTGAGTTCTGGAAGAAATAGCATTATTACCAGCCAGACCCCTAAGGAAAAAAATGAGTGAAAACAGTGTGGTTATTTTTGAACAATAATAATACCACACAAAATATATTATTATCTTCTCTTCTGTGGGTTTTTCTACCAAGAATTCGTGGAGAATCCATGAACACCATTTGCAAAAATTGGAAAGGCCTGGAGAAAGATAATAGTAATAGGATTGTCAGATAAATATAGGAAGCCTGATTAAGTATGAATTTTAGATAAATATTAAAATTTGTGTATTACAAATATGACAATACAGTATTTGGGATATACTTATAATAAACAATAGTTGTTCATCTGAAATTCAAATTCAACTGGCAATCTTGCATTTTTATTTTCTAAATATAGCAACAGGGGTGTTAGCCATTTCATTTCCTGGTAGCTCCTGGCTGAGTGACAGCATGTTTAGCTTTATTCTGACACTACCATCTGGTTCCAGCATAATGGGAAAATATTGAAGATGCATTATGAAAGGCTACAAGTATGGTATAGTGTTGAGTTATCTCAATAAACCAGTTCCATACTTTTGAGACTTTCTGTAATAAGCTAGGGTGTCTTCCCACATAGAACTGGATTGGATGCTTGACATGAGATTTCAGAGTAGCAGAATCTCAGAGCAGGACTCCTAAAATGTAGTGTGGAAAGAATACCCTGGGGATTTTAATAAAAAGCAGAATTTGATTTAGAAGGTCTGGGGTAGTGCCTGAAATTCTATATTTCTGAGAAGTTCCATGTAGTTGCTAAGGCTGAATTCACATTTACCACACTTTGAGTAACAATGCAATTGAGCAATAGTGAGAGTCCACATTCTTACTCTTAAAATCTGAAGTATGAAAACTTGGTCCTGACAGTGACCTCAGGGATTCTGGTGATTTAGGTACACTAGCCTAAATTTAATCAAACAAGACAAGTATAAGAATCCAGAATGTTATGTTATACTACACTGTTAGTACAAGCTTTCTTATTTGAATTCAACTAATTTATTTGAGAGGAAGAATTAGTGAATGAAATGTTACTTGGAAAGAACTGAACAACTGTAATAGCATAAACAATAATATTTTTAAAAAGAAAAGAAAAAACTGAACATGAGGTGGAAAGTCATAAAATACATTTGAGCCACAAGAGAGTAAGTGTAATAAAGCATGCATGCAACCATGTCACCAGGAGCCTGGTGGTTCATTCTGCTGGAGTCAATGTGCTTTTCTTTTTCTTTCTATTGGGCACTGGAAACCCCCTTCCAAATATACTCATTTCTCTTTTATTTTCTTTCCACTTGATGGTTGTATCAATTTCATTGACTCAATATTTTTTAACGTTAGTACTACATATTTAGCTATTTTGTAAGTTGCCAGTTAGTTATTTGTTGTGTATTAATTTCTTTTACTTACGTTTTTGTTGATCTTAAAAATCAGCTGTCATTCTACTAGTATCTCCTTTGAAGATAATCTATTGTTTTCCTTGTCTGCTTTTAAAATTTTCTTCTTATCTCAGGTTTTAATTTTTGTTATAAAATGACCACGTGTGGATTTCTCATTACTGTTTTGTTGTTGTTGTTTTTTTTTAGATTGATTCTACTTCTCAGATAGTTAACTGGTGTTTTAATATTTATGGAAAAATACAGCCATTGTAATTTCAACTAAAACTTTTTTCACCATTATCTCTCTTATTCTCTGAAACTTCCAATAATAGATATCCTTCATCTTTGTGCACTATATTCCTTCTAATGTAGACTCCAGTTTAAATTTTATTTTTCAACTGTATCTAGCCCCTTGCTAAACCAACTTTTAAATTCTGAATTTTAAAGATTTTATTTTTATTTTCTAAAAGGTCTATTTGGTTCTTTGCTTTTCTTCTCTTAACCTTTATCATTTTTGATTCATTATTGACATTTTTTGTTTTTATTTTCTTTCACCATATTCAACATAATCATTTAGAAGATAATTAAAATAGTTGAAGTCCTTGCCTGTATTAGTTCTCCTTATGTTGATTCCTGCCATTTGTTTTCCATGTAGTCTGTGTTATTCTTTGTTGAGATATACTGAATGTGTTTGAACAGTAATTTGAAACCTGTGTCAGAAATACTTTTTTCTAAGGTGGATTTTCTTCCATTAAGCAAGCTGGCAGTACCAGTTCAGTTGAATCATCACCCAAGCTCACAGTTTAAGGTCAACTGGACTCTCTTGGTTATGGAAATCAAAACTGTTAATGTAAGGGAGAGCTGATTATTGATCATATATAATACATTAATATCATGCAAACACTTTTTGGTGGCGATGGAGATTGGTGCAGCCAGTAGGGGAAGCAGGATGGAGATACCTCAAAAAACTGAAAAGTAAAGTTACCTTGTGACCTAGCGAATGATTCCACTTCTTGGAATATATCTAAAGAAACCTAAAACACTAATTTGAAAGATTATGTGTACCCCAAGGTCCATTGCAGCATTTTTTTACAATAGCTATAAATTCTTTGTTAAGAACTGAAGATTTCGTACAAGGACACAGGTCCATAGGAACTACTTTAACAAGTATTAAGTACCACTGCCACTTTTAGCAAAACTTTCTAAACAAATGTATTCACTTACTATAAGCTTATACACTACAGTATATATTTGACATAATTGTTAGAGATGAAAAGAAATTAGATATTAGCAAGTTTAATAGAGTTGACATAAGACAAACATTCCAATGATTAGAAAAATTCCTAAAAACTAAATTATTTTTATTTTTTTAAATTGTGTAACTCATTTCATTTTGTTTAGTTATTTAATTATCTAATAAAAATAAGTCAGAGAGTGAGGCTGAATCAAAGCAATGGAAGATTTAATTTTTGCCTTACAGTGAGGCATATAGCTTCCGTTGTTAACAATAAAATCTTTTAAGCCATATGCTACTTGAGGTTGTATTTTAAGCTAGAAATTAGAATGTGCTAATTAGAGTGTGGGATGCATATAAAAATATACTGATCCATTGCAAACATGCTAGATAAAGACTTATACTAAATCCAAGTAGAAAAATAAAACTGTGTTATAACTACTAGACAACACAATAAGTAATTCACCTGAGTAATTTTTTAATATGTCAAATGCCTGGTTTACAAATCATGTAATCACTTTTTATGTAACCTTTTTGTGATAAAATTATGGTATGTGACAGAAGTGACTTGTGTGCAAATATTATGTAATTATTTCATATTCTCTAACCCTTAAATTTTCAGCACAGATTTCTTTGGGCCTTCTCATTGGAGATAACTGGGAAAACAAAGCACAGAAGTATAGCTCTGACTTTATGGCAAGTGCTGTGATATTTTGGCTCACTTATTAAATGTAGCAAACTAGTCTACAACATTCACTGTTTCTTTTGTTAAATTATATAGTAATATGGATGCATCTTTGTATGAGAAAACATTTTTTAAGAATAATATATTTATATAGTAAACTATCTCAAATAGATATAATGTAATAATAAGCCTCTTGTTTACTTCTGAGAAATGATAGTAGAAAAGTACAGATTATTTTGTTTTCTTAATATATTAACTCACATTCTTAAATCTAATAATAGTACATTAATATTACACATATTTTCAACAGTGATATAATTATTCTTGGATTGTCAAAAAATTCCTGAATATAAAAATTGAAATTAAATATTCATTGCAGAATTAAAGGGAACACATATAACAGGAACATTTAGAGAAAAGTCTATTCTAATGAAAAACTTTTTTCTTTAATGTTAATGGAAATTATTTTAAATTACTATGAAAAATCTAGACCTTCTAATAGGAGGTGCAAAGAACAGAAATAGAGTCTAGAGAGGCACTATTACCTTGCTTTAAAAATGAAATATGCTTTAAAATGATTTAATTTCCTTATCCTTTTGGACTTGTCATTTCCATTTTCATTTCATATATCTCATTTGTTTTTACTGCACCAATCCTTGGAAACTTAGAAGTGTATTATAAAAGATGTGAGGATACAAATATGCTGTATAAATATTGGATTGAATGAAGACGGGAATTCTTAGCAAAATGGAATTGGTTACCTTGCCTTATATCAGAAACATTTCTTCTTTTTTCTTTCTCTTTCATAACCATCTTCAACCATCATTCCTGTAAAATATTCATGTGTTTTCTTTCTTAGTGGAACCTTCTTTAGTCTCAGTATGTTTGGATGTCATTGTTGCTTTCTGATAACTATGCTCAGAAATATGGTGGATTGGTTTAAGTAGCTTATTTTCTTTAATATACAATATTATTTTCCTTATGAGTTCAAATTAGGTTGGAATATGAAAATTAAGTTAGTTTCTCATCTAATTCAGGAAATACAACATTCTCTTTAACTGTCTTCCTTGTCATTGACTAGAAATTAACTAAAAATGAGCCTGGATAACATATTACTAGATTCACACCAAAAACATCTTGCAAGGAAATGCGTCTTTTCAGGGATGAATGGGAAGCATTGCTAATATTCTGCCAAGGATTTACCATGTCATTTGTTGGTAAGCTATGTGTTAACATTGAACTTAATTTGTCCCCATGAAATGTCAAAAGTTCTTGATATAAAATTGCTACAGCCATCACCAATCATCAGTGCTCTAAATATTGATGTAATTTTGTTTTTCATTGCGGTTTAAAATTAAAGCAAATATGCAAGATGTGAAGTAAAACAGTATGAGTCAGATATATAAGTTACTAAAGAATTCTGTGCCTCAGAGCAGATATGACATACAGAGTTGAGTGACATCTTTATTTAAAATTCTAAGAATAGTTATTATATTTCTAAGGCTAAAAAACAGTTTCTTATGGTTCCAAGACAGTAAATTTCTATGGTGATCACTGAGGAATCATAGAGACAGACACTATTAAGTTAATAATGACAACTACATTCCAATCTTTATCACTTATTTTTAAATACATCATGAACCTTTCTAATAGCATTTATTTGTAAGGAAAAGGTGAGGTTTTATGGAATGTCTTATAGAAAAGAAAAAAATAAGGGGAGAGTAAAATCTATTTATCATCTCCCCCCTAAACAATGGATGATTATATTTCTAGTCATTTTTACTCCCGAAGAGATGCTAAGTTTGGGAGTCTAGAAATATACTCTGGGGTATCTTAGAAGGCTTATTTGTTGTAGCAAGAAAATGTTTCATACAAAGTCTTTTAGGTAAGAAATGTGAGATTGAAAATTCCTTAAGCAGTGTCTTTTTCATTCTCTCATTGTTCTTCTCTATAATAAATATGTTTAAAAATCAAATAAAAATATATATTTTTGTAAAGTATATTTTATATACAATATAAGGTACAATGATAAAAATAAGACCTATTGACTTTTTACTGAACTGAACTCTCCTACCAAAATTTCCTTAATCCTATGACACTTGTTAGTATGACCATATTTCATAGGAAACACACTCTTCATTGAGGTTAACTAACTTTTTACAAAAATCACAGATTCAATATATATTGGAGCTAAATTTCAAACCCAAGGAAACTTAACATAAAATCCTGTGCTAATTACCATGCTGTCTAGTGACTCAAGAGCTTGTATAATTATGCAACTCCATGGTTTCACAGAAATAAAAACCATTTACACTAAGCACTGTGTTGCAATCCATCAAAAAAATTGCTCAAATATATTAGCAAATGTGTAGCATTTTTATCTTATTAAAAAAATAGAACTTGGAACTGTTTAATACTTTGTCTAGGGTCATGCAGCAGTGACTAATAAAATAATTTTAATAAAAATAAAAAAGAAATGTAGACATATCTAACAAAGAATATTATAATTTATAATACACACACTGTTTGAATGTCTTTCCTGCTGGAGGTATGTGATTCAAAAAAGAGGAGGCAAATATAATCAAATTATCTATTTAAACTACTTTTCTCCAGAGAGTATACATATTTAATATTTGAATTGCAGGTCCACTTGAAAAATATAATCTATTCTTTTTATAATGGAAACCACTGCTGTTTTATTTTATGGTCCTCCATGATGAAGGGAGGAGTTCGAACAGAAAAAAAAAATAGTAACAGTATTGATATTTCTGTAGAAGTCATTCATTAGACCTTTTAAGAAACCATACATGAATCTTTCAGCGTAGAACTGTATCTTAATGTTTCTGTCAGAGGAAACGATTCACCCTTTGCCTTATAGGATTTTTCTGCAGGCAAACCACAGCTAACAGAGAGCCTGGCAGAAATAACTAGCAATATATTTATAAATAGAATTTTACTTTATTTCATGTCTCAGGTCTGTTTATTTGATGTCTCAGGCAATGTGTGAATGGTGTTTGCTTAACAGCAACTGGTTTTTGTGTCATTAACCTCGAAGAAGGTGTCCTTTCATCAGTTTTCTTTTCCCTACTGCCTTGCAACATAAAGTATAGACCTTATTTTTCTCTTTAGAATATTTCAAACTCCTCATTGTGCATTCATGAAACTCTTTCTGTTTGGGGAGTATATCACACTAAAAAATTCTTAACCTTTAATAAAAGTTTCCTTTCCCCTGGAGAAAAAAGCCACACTAGATTAGTTAAAAAGAAATCAAGTAAACTGACATTGTTACCACCATGATAAAACTGAAAATTATTTACTGTACATATACGAATAATATTCTTCAAATAAATTTAGTTAAATAGTGGTGAATCAAAGATGTCATATAAATAAGTTCTTCATGTATATATTTACCAAATGCAACATGGGATAATCATAAATTAAAATATCACAAAAGAATGTTTCTTATTTATATCTTTAACAAGGACACCATGGAAATCATGATATTACCCACTCCCAAGTGGACAAGGTTTTCGGAAAACAAATGGCATCAGAAAGGGAGTCTTGAGACAAAGTATAACCACAGCAATTATCTGGCAAGGCTCCACAGCCTGGAGTTAATGAAGCTCAGGTTCCATTGAGTTTATGTGATTATATATTGGTAGCAGATAAGTAGCATTTGCATATTTGCAAAATTTATAATATATGATATTTTTGGATTGTTTTCTTAAAGAATACTCTTGAACTGTACAAAATTCAGCTCCCAAAATTCTGGCTCAATATTAACTTCTTGACATATAATCTGGGATATAAAATAACACATTCCATATAGCACTACACACTCTTGGAATTGTAGGAGGTGTTAAAACTTATCCATTTAATTTCACTATGAAATGATACAAAATTCTTAAACTGTACTACTATTTAAACTATTAATAGAATGTTAGTTTAACATTTTTTAAATAATATACTTTTCACTCTAGCCAGGTAGCTCAGTTGATTAAAGCATCATCTCAATACGCCAAGTTTGTGAGTTTGATCCCCACTCAGGGCACATACAGGACTCAGCCAATAAATGCATAAGTAAGTGGGACAAAAAATTGATCTCTCTCTCTTCCTCCCTCCCTCTCTCTCTAAAAGAAATACATAATTTTAAAATCTAATAATGTCCTATTATTTTCCTCTTAATTTGATGATTAAAAAATTTAAAACATTTGCTAAAGTGTAACTAAGTAACATAAAATGCTCCCATATTTTAGAATATATTTTAACAACTTTGAAGAAATGTATACACTTGTGTCACCACTGTGTATTCAAGGTATGGATCTATAAATGCCAAGAGGGTGTGAAGAATTTTGAGAACTCATGTCCCAGGAAAACTGCTGAAAATTATATTTTAAATTAACATTTAAAGTCTTTACAATTGTCCCTAAATGCACATAGCAAATAAAGGAACATTCATTCAAGAATATCTACTGAAACTCAGTAGGAATTTGGTATCTAACCAAAACTGCACTCTCCCTTCCTCTAAAATTGACTATGATCGTAACTGCTCATATCTGGAATATATTAAAAAACATTGGATTGTATATTTTAAATGTGTGAATTTTATGAGATGTGAATTATATCTCAGTAATGCTACCATATAAATGACATAGAATATTTCCTAAAATATTTCATTAGGCCATACCTTCACTGTGCCCCAGGTAAGTACAACTGTCTTTCTTACATTATAGACTGGATTTGTATTTTTTTACAATGGTGCATGCATGAAATCACAGTGGATGTAGTCTTTTTTTTTTTCTGAATTCTATTGTTCAGTATATACATGTGTTTCATATTCATCTATAATGTACATATTGCTAATATTTTGCTTTTCCTGAACACTATTGCCTTGATGTATATAATCACATTAATTTATCCATTCTTATTGATAAACAGCTGGGTTGATTTCAGTTATGGATTTTATCAGAATGGACCTGCCTTAAACATTTGTGTAAAAGATTTTATGTGGATTTACATTTTCATTTTTCTTGGTAAATACTTATAAGTGTAATTGTTGAAGTCTATGGTAAGTAAATTTGTCAATACAATAGAATACAATTACAAATAGTTGTTATTCATTATCGCCAAGCATTGTTTTAATCCCTTTGAAAATAAAGGAATCTAATAAATTTAATCCTTACATAACCTGGAATACAGTTTCATAGCAGCGGGGTTTTATCATACATATTTAATATACATATGTAAAGTTTTAAGATATTTTAATAATTTATCTGTTGTTATATTCTTATCCCTGTAACTGAACACAGAGCTAGCCACCTGCCACAACAAAAGCCAAACACGTGAGACAAGGGCTGTTGAGAAAAGACAGTGGTTTATTTCGGATACAAGCAACCTGAAAGATGGAGGATGATTGTCCCATGTAATCATCTCTGATCAAGCCAGCAATTCCTATACAGAATTGGTGGGAATCCAGGAGGGGGAGTGTTCCCAGGGGGACATGCAGGTGTTAGTGACAGAGAAGTGGGAATCAGGGGAAGGACCATGGACATGCAGGCAAGTGTCCTTGCTGGTCCTGATAGGGATCTTCTTGGTTAGTGACCTTGAATTGTCCATTTGGTTTTTTGTCAGTTGAATTCCTCAGCCTGGACCTTGTGGTCAGGCTGCTCCTAGGTTCACACAGCAACTGTAACGGCTGAACTGTAACGTATATTTAGAAAATACATTTTAATATGCAAGCTCTAATTTTGACAGAAAAATCAGATTAGTGTAACAATCTGGGTTTAATATTCACTGAGATTAATGTAATGTAGGTAGCTTTATGTAAGTATTGTGCATGCATTCCCCATCACATCCCCATTTGTACCTGAGGAGCCTGGAACACAGTTTCTTCAAAAGAATATTTGGCATTATACATAGATCCCTAGAGTATAAACACCCATTGTGAAATTCCAGGATGCTTTGACATAACCAATTATTGGTTTTTATCAAGAACAGAAATCAAGATTTTTATAAGAGATGATCATTGATAAAATGAAATATTTACATTGTGAAGATAAAGCTTATTTATATTTGTGAAACTGGACAATAAATGTTGATCCCTTCAATGCTGTCTTTTTTGGAGCTTGATTTTATTAGTTGTGCCTCTCTTGTGTATTTATGGTTTTTTCCTTCTCCATTACTTCCTCCTCCTCAGGTTACTATTTACTCAAGAAACTCTGATTCTTAGGAACAATAATAATAAAACTTATATTTAACTTTATACAGCAGTATACATCAAGCAGTTATCATTTAATTCTAACTTGTGATTACATATCGAAGAGAACTAAGTATTTGGCTCTCTTCATCCTTCCAGTGTGGATGCACTGGGCGGGTTAGAACCCGCCACTGTGGTTCTGACGAGAGGACTCAGATGGAGCTAGTGGATCCTCCCCTTAATTACCGCCCCCTCTTGCTTCTCTATTTTCATAAGAATTCTTAAGAGTTCTGTTTCTAACATTTCTTTCTTTGTCTAAACTCCTTGGATAACTATACCTATTCTCAGTGTTATGTAATTAGTAGTATACACAAAAAATTAGTCAAATACATTATTAGGTACCTAATTTAAGGTCAACTGTATTTTTAATTTCTTGATTAGCCTTCTCCACCTAAATGTTTAGCTTGTCATTCAAACTCAATTCATTAATAGACTAATTTCTTCCAGCTTGCCCACTTGTCAGTAAAACATTCTTAATGATAATGATGATGATGAAGATGCTGGTGCTGACAATGACAGAGATTTTAAACAGGTCTGTCATCCCTTCTATATCTTGCCCTTAATTAGTAGTGTTATATGTTCATTTGCTAAATCTTATATATTTCTCTAACCCTTGCCTCTTTTGTCCACTCCTCAAATAATCCTTTGTTAATGCTGTGATTTTAGATTAAAGCATAACTTTTTAATTAAATGTATTAGGATGATACTGGCAATTAGGATCATATAGGTTTTAAGTGCATGTTACTAGGATACACACTCTGCATACTGTGCTGTGTGCCTACCATCAAAATCAAATCATCACCCATCACCATGTATTTGACCACCTTTGCCCTTTTCACACAACGACCCTTCTTCTCCCTCTGCCTATTTCTTCAGACAACGATTAGATTGTTATTAAAACTAAACCTGATTTTCTAATGCTTTTCTTTAAACAATTTACAATTGCCTTTAGGGTCAAAACCAAAGTTTTGGCTTAGAATCTGCATCTTCTGTTATCTGGAGCAAAACTGCCTTTATAACTTCTTTCCCCATGCTTTATCCAGCCACACAAAGTTATAAACCATGCAGTAAGATACAAGGCCTTCCATAAAACTGACAGTACATATGTTTCTTTTTCACGAGCACTTTTGTACCTTTTGCACACCAGGTAAAGAATCACTTAGAAAATATTCCTATTATCTGACAAAGAGTAGACAGTCAAAAACATTTACTGACGTGGAAAAATTAAATTTAGTGCCGTATTTTCTATAAAGCTCTGATGGCTATGGAGGTGCTTCACCCAGAATGCTCGTCAGGAGAAACCTGCTCTGTGGAGTGTGATTACTCAACAGCCTCTGCTGTAGCACTTGGGGATCAGCCACAATATTTGAGGTGAGACCACCCTTTCCCTGAAAAGTTTCTACTCAGTGAGCACACACAGCAAACATACTAATGTCTGGCCATCTCTATCCATCATAGAACACCTACTCAGGGACAATTTTTGCGCTGGAGTAACCTGCTAGGATAGTTGGGGTTTTCTCCAAGCTGCACAGAAGTTCATGCTGCTCTTCCAGTACAATTTGCTTTCCTTCCTCCTCTGCTTTCACAGAGGTCAGATCTTCATCACCGTTCGAACCTCTGTCTGATTCCAACAGCTCCCTTTCTTCTTTAACTTTTACAGGTGTTATCACTCCAAAATCTTTTGTACTTCTAACCTCACCATGGTCATTTTCTTCATTGAGGTCCAGGCTGACAGTAGAGCCTAACTTTTCTCGATGTTCAAATCAAACAATCCTCATAAAATGTTGTATATTACACTATTATCTTTTTCCAAAGTATATTCTAAATATGTTGCTTTTTTCAGTAGAATATGATCTATGTCATTGCTATAATAAATAAATATTAAATGAATTCACTGATTCCTCCATGATTTTAAATTTATCATGGAAATGCAATATACCCATATATACAAATCTGGTTAAAATCACATTTCACTCCTCATTCAATGAAATTTTCTAAAACATATGTCATTTTCATATTCCAAAAATAATAAACATCACATAGATTGTGTTTTGAGCATGTAGAAGTACTCAATTAAATTTAATACTATGGGCTCAAAATAATTCTCCCATCTCTTCATTTTCAAGTCAGAGAATAGTAACAACTATTCCTTTAAACCACACGGAGAACAAAATGCTGAAATTAACAAAGTTAAAATGAACTCAAAAAATGCAAAATGTAGAAAATAGCTGTATTGTAGCTTTATAATCTTGATTAATTTATTGAAGAGAAACTAAGCAATTTAATAAATATAATTTAAAAGTCATACTAGAAACAATTGGGACAAAGCTATATTATAACATGTAAGCTTGCAAAATGATATAATTTCAATAAAGACATATTTGTAATATCATCATTCTTTATACAGCAGGTTACTTTCTAAAAATCAAATTCTAAACTGAAAATGTGTGAGTGTGTGTGTGCATATATATATATGTATATATATATTGCTTTGTTAGTTTTTGTAATTCCTAAAATAAATGTTATGAAACTTAATCAATTTCAAATTATAGTAAAATCAACTAAGAATGAAAATATTCACTTCAAAAATACCTACTTTTGCAAATGTATAATTCATTTGCATTTCAATTTCTCAACTTAAACCTGAAATAAATGTTATTAAAATATACTTTCACCATGCCTTATTTACATAATCACAAAAGACACAAAGCTATCACGCCACGTACTTTCTGTGTGATTTGGTAATACTTCCAAAAATATCTGTGAAACTTGTTACATTCTAGCTAAGAAATTTTGTGAGTCTGATATTTTTTAAGTTGTTAATAATACCTTTATGGGACCATTTTTTATCAAGTGGCAAGACTGAAAACAAGGTAAAAGACCCTATATACATCCTCACTGAACTTGCAAACAGTGCTACCATGTAGAAGATAAAAACATATAAAGATAGACTTAGAAAACAAGAAAAAAATGAACTCCTTAATAAAATAGCAAAAACCATGAAAAAGGTACTCACAGAAAAAGAAGTACATTGAGAAATTTGCTAAATATTCATATTTACTAGTATTGCCAAGTACAGAATACTGGCCTTCCCCTAAAATGTTCTTATGATATTCTCTGGCATGGATGGATATGTTGTGCTATACCTTGAAGAGTGATGAAATATGCCACCCTCAAACATGCCCCTTTTGTGTGAAGATTATTTTAAGCTAAAATAAGATAGCAGCTTCAATAAGGGTGCTCTGACTTTCCCCCTTCTGAAAAGAGATAAAACTCTCATGTAAGACAGGACCCCATCCATACCAAGAGGAAAGAAACATTATTTTCTCTAGAGACTGGGAACAGTGGCCAAGGAACATCTGTACAAACACAACTTGTGACAATAAATTTTATCTTCCATTAGGCTTCCCACATTTTACTTTTTCACAATTTCCACTGTTTGTTCAACCTCCCATATATACACTTAGTTTTTGCCACTTATTTGAGTCTTTCCCTTATGAAAGCTCCTATGTCATGTAAAATTTAAATAAATAAATTTCTGTGCCTTTTTCTTTTTAACCTGTTTATGTCAATTTAATTCTCAGGCCCAGCCAAAGATACTGAGAAGGCTGAGGTTAAGTTTTGCTTCTCCTACAAGGGCAAGAGGAACTCAAAGTTGCTAATTAGCTAACTTAAAAGGAATTAAAGAGATTATCCTGGGTGTTGTGGATAGGCCCGATATAATCCCAGGAGTCCTTAAAAGATAGAAGTGGAAGTCAGAAGAGTTTGAAATGTGAGAGAGACAGGAAGAGCTTTATGTATGGGAGCAAGAAGGAAGCCTGCAAAGTGGGTAGCCTCTGGAGGTCAGAAGAGACAAAGAAGGGACCTTCTCTACCAGAAGCTTCCAGAGGATGCAGCCCTTTGCCTTCTTGATTTAAGTATATTGAGACACATTTTAAACTTTTGACTTTCAGAATTATAAGGTAACAAATTTCTATTGTTTTAAGCTATAATATTTGTGGTAATTGCTTACAATAGCAATAGGAACCACTACTAATCAAATGAAATCAATGGTAAAATTTTTCTTCTAAGTTGGGCAAAAATAAAATAAATAACCACTGTGGGTATTGTAAAGGCTGTATCCTCATATGTTACAATTGGATGCATAGAGACTGTATGGCACAGACATCCTGGAAAATAAATTTGCAGTATATATTTACAGCCGGTATTTTCTTCCCCGACCCCCCCTGCAAAAAAACCCAAAGTACTTAATTTTTAATCTTTACACAGCATTACATATGGAATGATTTGTTTGTATTAAAAATGTAAATATACAAACAGAGAAAAATATCTGAGGATACTCCCAAATCAAGCATAGTATGATAGGTGAACTTGGCTTGTAGTACAGTTCCTGGAAGAATTAGTAACAGACTTTCCTATTAGAAGGGGATTCAACTGCCCAATGTCTGGCTTCCAAATCCAGCTGACGAGCAGACACCTACGTAGCTGTTCCTATGGCATTTAGTCCCACACCCCCATCTAGGGTGGCAACTCTGTCGTACATGTTCTGTGTACTCATTTTAGTGTTCTTGTCTTATTCATTAGTCTGGGGACCATAATCTTCTAATATTTTCTTTCTTTTTTTTTAAGATTGTTTATTTATTTATTTTTAGAGAGGGAAGGGAGGGAGAGAGAGAGAGAGAGAGAGAGAGAGAGAGAGAGAGAGAGAGAGAGAGAGAAACATCAATGTGCGGTTGCTGAGAGACATGGCCTGCAACCTAGGCATGTGCCCTGACTGGGAATCGAACCTGCGATGCCTGGTTCACAGCCCGCGCTCAATCCACTGAGCCACACCAGCCAGGGCATCTTCTAATATTTTCAAATACATCATCTTTGTTCGTTGTCAACTGTAAAAATTCTCTTCTATCCCCACCTTAGCAAAAGGAGACCATATTTTTTTAAAGAATTCTGTCATGTGAGTACTTTCTGGATCATTAATGGAGAATTTCTGAGAATAGCAAAGCATATTTTTACACTTTAAAGTGAGTGAATTAGGTCGTATACAAATAAAACATTCATTTTTAACTGTTGAACAAATCATATTGGCACAAAACAGGCATGACCTGTTTATGGGACTTATGTAAGAATTTCACTTGAAATGGGGATTCTGAGAAACATTTAAAACAGAGTGAAGAGGTGAAAATGCCTTATGTTTGTCCTCACTTCACCCAGATCCGAAGAGGTCATTGAAAAAGGGGGAGTCAAAAATTCCTCAAAGATTGTTTCTAGAAAAGTTTGACTCTCCTTAGACTGTGGAATCTTTAGTTCTTGTTTATAGATTCTAGGCATCTATTACTTTGTAGAAACTAAGAAATCTTACATTTAGTGTCATGGGCTCACAAATCACATTTATGATATTTCAAGTTTCCCTCAAATTGTATTAATTTACATAGGAAAAATGTGATAAAATTGTGAAAATGGGGCTCATTCGATTGTTGACTTTGTGATGACTACTTTCTCTTCTAGCTAAAAAAGATTCTTCCTATGAAAAAGATAAAATATTAAATGTGACAAAATTAACATTGATTTAATAATTCAACAAAAACTTACTGAGATCCACTATGTAGCAGTTGCTGTTGCACTCGATTGGGCACAATGGAGTACAAACAAGACAAAAATCCTTGCCCTTAGTCGAGTTTTCTCTCTAGCATAAAATAAATAAATATACATCATAAACTTCTGTAATGTTATGTGGGATATATAAAAATCATGGTTTATCCTTGAGGTACACATTTCTTAAACAAGGATGATTACTTTGGAGTGTTGCAACTATTAAACATAAGTTGTCCATCTCTATGGGTATTAGGGTAATCATTTTTTCTTTACAGTAGTCTGGGCAATTACACAAAGCTAACAGGTCCACTGTGACAACATGTCCTCCTTCCTCATACTTCCTCTCCTTTACAGCTGAGCGGCAAATATATGCAATGGGTAAGTCAGAATGAGGAGTGCCTTGTCTGTCTTTTTTTCTTGTTTCTAGTAAACTGCCTGTGTTTTTGTTTTTCTTTCAAACAAGTCCATTGAAAAATAATTCAGTTGTGCTATTAGGCATGGTTTTAGTTTCTTTAAGAAGAGAAGAATGGCAATATATATCTTAGTCCACGAAGTATCTCTATAAGGACAGATTTATTGCAAACTAGTTAGTGTTAGGTTACCCGACAAATGTAGATATGGGTAGCCTAATAAGGGAAGGGTTTCCAAGGCAGCCACTGGTTTACCTGGGATAAGAAGGCCACGCTAAAAGCTAAGCAAAAGACAAATTCCCAAAATAGAAAAGAGGACTTTAAAATAATAAAAAGTGATTTCCAAAATGTCAAGTGTACAGTGACAAAACCAGAAGAATACTAGGTAGCTATAACAAATCAAAGGAATATTCTATAATTATATATTGAACATAAGCCAGCTGTTGTGACTTATGCTAGGTCATCTCATGGAATAAGAAAGAAAGTAGACAAGACTTGGTTTCTTTCCTTGTTAAGTAAGGTGATAGTTCACTAGGATGTAAATACAGTGGAATATTGACATTAAATTAAAAACACATAACATTATAAATTATCTTAAGTACTCTGAAGGAAAAGAATAGAATTGCCTGAAAAAAATCAATGGACTGATTTGATGTATTTAGGACAATAAAAGAAAGTACCTTTCCTTCATTGAAATTTAAGCTAAAATCTGAAGCTCCAGGGGAAGTAAGGCTCAAAGGAGTGAAAAGAGATTAGGTCTTTTGGAAATAATTGACGCACATTGTACCTTGACCACGGTGAATACTTAGAGAGTGAAAGCGAGGAGACAAATAAAGAGTTTTCAGATTCAGGGGCTTTTAGGCCGTGCTAATCATTTTGTATTTATTCCTGAAAGCAATGAGAGCCAGTCAAGAATTTTAGCAAAAAAAAGTGAAAAACATTTCTTTTAAACTTTACAAAGTTTATATTAAATTTCGGTGGCATGGGAGCATAGAATGGATGAGTAATTGTACAGTTGAAAGGAAATGTTGGCTTGAAATTGATTGGTAGCACTGGAAATGCAGAGTAATAAATATATATCTATATCTCCAAACACACACAGACATACAATACACATGACTGGATGAATCAACAAGATTGACTGATTTGGAGGATAAAACAGACAGAGATGCCAAAAAATATTTTCAGGTTTCCAATCAAATCCTAGAGAATTAGGCCAGGTCTTGAGAGATGAAGTGATGAAAAACACAGTGAAACACAGAGATAGGTAAAAATTTGCCACCTACTTGATTGATAACTTGGACTAAATATATTGAACTACATAAAGCTGTTTTTACTGCTTGTTTTCAAGTAGTAAAATAAAGTAGTAGATTGTACAATAAATTATGCACTGTGTATAAGTGTATAATAAATAGAATTAAGTTCTTTAAAAATATCATTGCCTATTCACCAACGGCTTTCAATCCTTTCAAACAAGTGTTAGCAAACTTTTTCATAAAGTATGAAATAGTAAATATTTTCAGCTCTATAGGCAGAAGATCTCTACTGGAACTACTTAACTTTGTCCCTGTAATGTGAAAGTAGCCATAGTCGATATTCAAACAAATGGTCTTGGAAAGAATTGGCCTGGCTTTAGTTTGCCAATTGGTGAAATTTTTAAATAAACCTACGGTGGACTGAAAGGAAACAAATGCTAGTATTGGGGTTTAGGGTGACTCTCTTCATTAAACATAAAGAGTAGTAGAAAGTTGATATAATAGATTAAAAGTTTATCCGATACATTATTTTGAAATATTCCTAGATTACTGTTATTTTAGAGTGATTTTTATGAGACACATTTTTATACAATTTTCATGATTTTTTACAGATTGCCCATTGGTATATGTTGTGGTATAGGATAATAGAAAATAACAAATGAAAAAGTGTGAAAAATTGAAGTGACAACATTGTTGAAGAAGCTTTAACATGGTGATGTGATGAAATCTAGGGGCTGAGATGTACAGTGAGTTCTGATACAATGGAATTAAGTCAGTATCAGACAGTGACTAATATGTCTGACTACCCAATGTGCCAAGCACATGATATGAAAGTTTTCCCAGCACAAAAAAGGAGATTGTCAACATAGTTGTTACAGGCAAAAAGAGGGGGAAAAAATCAGTTACAGAATAGTTGATTCTGAGAATAGTGCAGAATATAAACTCTCAAAAATATTATCTATGTTTGGCATACTTATCTATTAGTACTATATATGCAACTGAGTCAAATGAATGTAACTAATCCTTTATTTGAGCAATTTGACACACATACATAAGCAATTAATGTATTAATATGTATGCATGTATATTCAAACTTTTTTCATGGGTGGTAGGTTGAATATACTCCTTGCACAGGTAGCTACATCCTACTTCCAGGAGTTTATGAATGTGTTAACTTACCACGGTAAAGGAAATTTACAGGTGTGATTAAGGTAAGGATTTGAGATAAAGGAGATTTTCCTGGATTATCCAGGTGGGGCAAATGTAATCAGAAGTATCCTTATAAGAAAGAGCCAGGAGGGTCAGTCAGGGTAAGACAGAGGACTCAGAAGGTTGGAGTCATTCCAAGAAGGAGCCATGAGCCCCAGAATATAGGTGACCTCCAATTGCTGAGTACAACTAGGAAAAGATTCTTCCCTGAAGGTTCTAAAACGAATGAAGCCCTATTGACACTGATTTTAGACTTCTGACCTTTGGACCTATAAGTAAACAAATTGTTTTAATTCATTGAGTTTGTTGTAATTTGTTACTCACACAAAAGAAAACTAATGCAGCATGTAAAGCTGGTCATGCCCTGTAGTAGGTTAGGAGTCATTTTTGTTGGAACATGAAAAATATTTTGGCTGCTACAGTTGTTATAATCATGGATCTCAGTTTGTTACACAGTGTTTGATGTTTCTAAACTTTCAATCTGGAATTTATGTTTTCACTTTTGTGTGATGTCTTCAACATGTTGTTTGTATAATCTATTTTTTCATTATTTTATTTTGTTTTCTAATTTATTATTATTTATATTTAATTTTTGTCCTTCAAGAGTAAAACTCAGTGATATAATACAGCTACAATCAAAATATGACTAACATATTTTGAAAAGCCAAACCAAATAAATTAGATAAAAATAATTTATATTTCTTATTATGAAAGCATAAGATCAGAAATGTAGTAATGCCAGCAAAATATTTGCTCCTTTTGATAGTCTAAAAGTTGTATTTTCAGCAAAAGAACATTCCCAAGATTCACTTATGTTTTGTAATAAAATTTCAATTTCAGGAGATACTGGAATATAAACAGGAAATAAGTGTCAGCCTGAGGTCAAACCTACTTTGCATAGTAGACTTACTTATACCAAATATCCCACAGTTGTTTTCAATAAATAATCATCTCCTTGATTTCTTCTTAGGGACTAGGCACAGCTTTTGTATGAGCTACACTTTTATATTTTGTTCTAAGGATACTAAATATGAGTGAGAAGACATAGGCCAAAACTGGTGCATGTTAGAAACCATCTTGATTTAAGAAACAGTGTGAGGAAGTTGAAATATTTGTAAGATAGATTATAGTGGATGAGGAGAGAAAAGGGGTATATATTTTAATCATTTATCTCCAGTCTATAATTTTCTTTCCAATCAAAAACTTTTTTTGCAGAAAACAAAGATAAGCAGGTAATGTCATCATCATAGACAATGAGAGACACAGAAAACTATTTAGATATTGAACATTGTCATAAAATAAATTTTGATAATTAAATGAATAGGAATTAAAATTATATTTGACAATTATAAATAATTATAACCAAGGAGACAAGTCATACCAAGAACAGATTCTAAACTGAGACAGAAGAAAGAAAGAAAGAAAGAAAGAAAGAAAGAAAGAAAGAAAGAAAGAAAGAAAGAAAGAAAGAAAGAAAGAAAGAAAGAAAGAGGGAGGGAAGGAGGGAGGGAGGGAGGGAGGAATGGAGGAAAGACTGGGAGAAAATAAGAAATTCAAGTCTACAATAAGTTGATCAGAAATAAGATAGAAAAAGCACCTAGCAGGACTACAAAAGTAAGGGAAAGAAATATTAATATTTCTGCCCTGGCTGGCATAGCTCTGTGGATTGAGCACGGGCTGCGAACCAAAGAATCACAGGTTCAATTCCCAGTGAGGGCACATGTCTGGGTTGCAGGCCATGGTCCCTAGCAACCACACATTGATGTTTCTCTCTCTCTCTCTTTCTCCCTCCCTTCCCTCTCTAAAAATAAATAAATAAAATCTTAAAAAAAGAAATATTAATATTTCTGAGTACTGGGAAAAGCAATTAACAAAGTAATCTATACTGATACCTGTTTTTCAGAATTCTTTGGATAATTCATGTATTAATAATATTAATTACCAAATGTGTAGAATAAGCTATTCTAAACATTAGGAATTCAGTAAGTGGAATAAATATGATTTCTGCTCTTATGCAGCTTTATTTTGGTGATGGAAAAGCATACAGAGACATTTAGACATATATGCACACACATGCACACACTATGCAAGAAATGAAGCAGGTAAAGGGAATGTAAAATATAAAGGCGTAGAAAGGGTGTTATTATTTTAAAGCTAGTTTTCAAGAAAGTCCTCTCTGATAAGTTTATATTAGAACAGAAATATGAAAGAAGCTTAGGGTGCAGGGTATGGAAGACTGTGGGGAAGTCATTAACAGCTGGCAGAAACACATGTGCAAAGTCCCTGAGGTAGGAGCATGTGAGATGTGTTCAAAGACAGCCCATGGTCCAGTGTAGTGAGAGTAGAGAGAAGAGGGTGGTGGTTGTGGAAACAGCTGAAGTCAGAAAAGTAGTTTTGTGAAAGATCACACAGCCCAGCAGTTCGAAGGAACAGACTGGGAGTTTTATTCCAAGTTAGATTGAGAAGAATTGGATTTCCCGAACAGAAAACCAGTGTGGTAAAATTATTTGAATTAATAGTATCAGATATTTTATGGTGTATGGCTATAGAGACTCTGGGTAGAAACGGAAGCATCACACAATATTGCTCCACTATGACTGAGAGATAATGGTGTCTGTATGAGCTTTTTAGGTCTGCCGTACAAACATGCCATAGACTGTGTGACTTAAACAGCAAAAAATGTATTTTCTCACAGTTCCAAACTAGAAGTCCAAGATCAAGGTGTTGGGAGGTTTGGACTTTTCTGGAGCCTTTTCCTTGGCTTGCAGATGGACACCTGCAAGCAATGTCCTCATGAGGCCTTTCCTGCAAGCTCACACCTCCCTGGTGTTTCTGTGTGCCCCAATCTCCTCTTCTTTTACGAAACCAGTAAGATCAAATTTGGGCCCAGCTACATGGTTTGATTTTAACTTTTCTCACCTTTAAGGCTCTATTGCCAACACAGTCGTGTTCTGAGGTACTGGGAGTTAGGGCTTGAACATATAAATTTGCAAGGGACACAGTTTAGCCCATAAAAATGTCACAGCCTCAGGTACTAGTAATGGAAATGTTGAGTATTGCCATTCAGGATAAATGTTAGAAAGACCAAATATGAGATTTGCTTATCAAATAGGTATTAGTGTCAAATATATACCTGATGTTTCTGATTTAACAAATGGAAAATGGAATTACTAGCAACTGAGATGTGGCCAAACAAGGAAGGAGTAAGTTTTCAGACTGGGCAGGGTAGCTAGAATTGAATAATTATGAGGCAAAAGTTAAAAGGCCTCTCAGAAATCAAAGTGACAATGATAACTGGGAAACCAAATATCTAAGAGGCCATAGATATGTCCCTACTATAAAATGTATAATTTCATGAGCCCAGCTGTGCAGGAGGTCAGCCTGTGAGTGAGCTGAGTAAGAAGTCCTAGAACTTAGGCTAAGAAATCCATAGTGTACAGGACAGGTTTCTCTTGCTGGCTCCTAAGAGAACAATCTATGAGATCTGTCCAGAAAAAGCCCAGCCACTATCAGACAAAGAAATGCAAGGAAAAACAAAAGAATACAACAGTAACAAAAAACATAGATTAATATTATGATTATAGATTTAGAAGATTTTCACAAGGCAATATGAGACCGATTCAGAAGCGTGTAAGTCATACAGCATGACAAAATATGATTTGTCAATGAAATGCAAGGTTGGTATACGAGGTCTGTCTGGAAAAAGTCCAGCCATTGTCACTATAATGAAAACAGGTCACACAACATTGATTTAATCTGGTAGCCAGGGAAAGTGGACTGGAATGTACATGCGTGGACAATGACTTCATTGTACTAGTCAGTAGGGGCAGTAGATGCTATTGAGTGAGTATGTGTACTGTGTGGATATTGCATTAAAAATTAGTGAGAAGAACAACAAATCTGTATCAGACTTTGCATAAGTTTGCACATTCTTCTGCAGAAACAATTCGGATGATTCAGAAGGCCACAGCTATTGACAACAGGTGATTGGGACCTTCATTATAACAACGTGCCCACTCATCCATCACGTCTCACACTTAGTTTTTTCAGGAAAAACATCAAATCACCGGGTGACTCACCCCTACTACAACCCAGTTTTGGTGCCCTGCAACTTCTGGCTTTTCCCCAAATTAAAATCACCTTTGAAAGAGAAGAGATTTCAGATTGTCCATGAGGTTTAGGAAAATCTGACAGGGCAACTGATGGTGATTGGAACTGTGTGAAGTTCCTACTTTGAAGGGAAATGAGTTGTCATGGTCCTATGTAAATGTTTCTTATATCTTCTTCAATAAATGTCTCTATTTGTCATAGTACCTGGCTGGAGACCTCATATCTTTATTACCTTCTCTTTCTACTCTCCTGAGAAGATACTAAATTTCCCAATAAATAAATAAATAAATAAATAAATAAATACAAAGGATATAGTATTTTCTACAGCAACATCTCATTTATATTTCTGCCAAATATTTCCTCTTTTTTCTGCACTGTTTTCTATTTTACTTTGAAATTTAACTTTTCATCATTCATTCATTTCACTTCCCTCTCTCCACAATAAATAATTTATTAATCACATGTGATAGACACTCTTCTTTACAAACCCTAGCAGGACTTGAAGTAGCAGAAACCAACAAGAAGCTGATTTTTAGAAATTGTGAGAATGAACCCACTAACATGGAAGGAAAGATAAAGAAGGCTGGAGAGTATGTCATTTTATGTTTTCCAGCAAGCCAGCCATGGGACAGGAACAAATACACACACATGTTTGGAGAGACCTGTAGTGTATTAAAAATAGATGATGTTTGGAATTGTAGATTAGAGATGTTTAATGTATTTACACTAAAACTCCATGAAAGCAGTATTTAAAAGTGGAATTTGATTAAAAATATTTTATTTATGTTTTGATAAGTGGGTAAATATTAGCACTTAGTATCACCAATCATGCGTGGAGTCTTAACAACTCGTGATTTCTGTTTGCAGTTGTCCTACGGCCATTTATTAACCCCTGTCCATATGTTACATATTTGTCTAGGCATTCTGTAAAAAAGGTTTTAAAAGGTAGAAAGGACACATATTATTATTAAAAGTAAACAGAGTCTCTACATCCTCATAAAAATCCTAGTCATAAACACTTTCGTTCCTGTGGTCAGCATCTGTACGACCAGAACAAAGTTAATTTTTTAAAGTATGATTTCAGTTAAGTAGTTTTCAACTCTCACCTTCAAGAAGTTTATGCAAGAAATTTGAAAATACTTCAGGAAAAAACTTGTTTTTTAGAAAGTCTAATTGTTCATAGTGGTACCTAAGCAATTAATCTTATAATGCCATTAAAAATGAAATGAATAAAAACTATGGCACAATTACACAATGGATTACCACACAGCAGAAAGAAAGAAGGAACTCTTACCCTTCATAACAGTATGGATGAAACTGGAGAGCACTATGCTAAGTGAAATAAGCCAGGTGGTAAAAGATAAATACCTTATGACCTCGTATATAAGTGGAGCCCAATCAACAAAATGAACAAACAAGCAAAATATAACCAGAGACACTGAAATAAAGAACAAACTAACAGTGACTAGAGAGGAGGGTAGAGAAGGGTAATGGGAGAAGATAGGGAAAGGGTCATCAAGGAATGGGTATAAAGGACACATGGACAAAGCCAAAGCGGGGGTAAGATGGAGGGTGGGAGGTAGGGAAAGTTGGGATGAGGGGGAGTGGTGGAGGGAAAATGCAGACAGCTGTACTTGAACAATTAAAAAAAAAGAAAATGAATAATTTAAAAGATTATCTTTTCATTTAATGTTTCATTTCATATTTATAAGACAACTACATGGAATAAAACATGTTAAAACTGATCATTCAGGTGACAAATTTGAATGTTTTTGAATTTGACACAGAATAAATCTATTCTAAATCTTTCATGTGGCTTAAGTAAATGAGAAGTATAGCAAAACTCAATCCCACCAAAATGCTACCCTGTAAAGATGAGGGATTAGATATGTTTCAAAATACTAAATTATCTGGGCAAAACAAATGCAGATGACCATTTCAGTATTGAGGTCTAATTATTTTTTTAGTAGATGACATATAAAATATATTTTGAAAAGTAAAATATATTATTGTGAAATTTTCTGTTTTTATTAATAATATCAATTATTAAAATAATATTTCCTATAGTAATGATTTCTCTATATAGTCTATCAAAACTATGACTTAAGAAGCCTGAAAACCAGTAACTCAAGTTAGAGAAAAGCAGATTATCTGTAAATCAAAATATTACTTTGTGTAGTCTCTATACAGAAAAACCACAGACAGATATTTTATATAGTTATATAAAAGCACTTGTATACTGAGAGGGTGGGGAAAGGGGAGTGGAGGGGTAAGAAAGAGGATATTTAACATATTTGTGGAGAGGAAAAGAATCACTAAACACTATTTTTTTCCCGGAATAATTAGTGCAAACATGGAAAGCTAGTAATGTCAATGCAAAAAAAAAAAAGCATCTCAATTTCATCTGTAAACTGGGTGGGCACCTAAGACTAGGGAAAATGAGCTAATAATGATTTGTCTGTAATTAAAGTGCTGGAAAAATATTGTTTTTGTGCTATGTAAGTGTCCACACAAGAGCTGCAATTTTGCCATTTGGCCTATAAAGCCTATAGAGGTTTGCTGTCTGGCCCTTCACAGGTAATGTTTGCTGACTCCTATTCTATGGTTTTCAGTATTTCTGTACAACACATCACAATAGTTGTTATTCTTTCTTTCCAGACAAAACAAAATCACCTGCTTACTAGCCAAGAAAAGTATTGGGTTGACCAAATTTTTTTTTTCTGTATGATGCTCTAGGAGTGCCTAGTTGGTTCTAACTTCATTCAAAACAATTTTGTTAGATTGCATTGTGACAGCTGTATACATTTTTAAAAAAACATCAAAAGGGGGAATTTTTGTAAAGCCATTTTAATATCAAAGATGGAAGGAGATAGGTAACATTTTCAGTATATTATGCTTGATTATTTCAAGAAAGGTAAAACTGCAATTGAAATGCAAAAAAAAAGATTTGTGCAGTGTATGGAGAAGGTGCTGTGACTGTTCAAATGTGTTAAAAGTGGTTTGTGAAGTTTTTTGGTACTATTAGCATTTTGGCCAAATAATTCATTGCTCTTGGGTTGTTTTATACATTGGAAAATATTTAGGAGCATCCCTGGCCTCTACGCACTAGACGCCAATCTCAGGAGATAGCTGACATACTCAAAATATCCAAATCAATGAAGTTATTGGTGAAAATGAAAATGTGTCCTTTATTTTATAGAAAAAAAAAAAACTAAATGGACATTTGGCCAACCCAATATTTAAGCTTTAAATATTTAAGTATCTAGACCTGCTTAATTTTGAGGATTCTGTATAAAACACCATTATTTTTTAGCAGGCAGTGTTTCAACACACACACAATATTGGTTAATTTTACCTTACAAGCAGACTATAAACTGACCTTAGAGATAGATTTCTCAAAGATAATGTAACAGATATGACAAGATTTACTTGACAAAGCTATGTGAATTAGTGAGATACTGTTGAGGAAGAGGACAAGAGAATGTAATCCTTGTACAAGGAGACTATGTAAGAAAAAAACTAGTAAGTCAGATTTGTAATATGCCATTTTGGCTCTTAATATGATTAATAAAAATGTATGTTTAAAGGAATACCACCTATTAGAGAAGCTTTGAAGACTTCCAGTATCTTATTTTCCTCAAGCATAATATAAATAAATTAATGTGGAAGGAAACATGAAACATGGAAAAAGTCAAATTCACAGTAGCATATGGACTTTTGTTGGCAACTTAGTAAGATGGGCACCTCCACAAGGAACTTGGTTCCACAGGCTCACTTGGGTAGTAGTAATTAGTTGACATGGCTGAGGCCAAGTCTTTTGCATTGAATCAGTTATTTGGTCAGGTAAATTCAGCTGAGATTACAGTGGGAATAGGATATAAATCTTGATTGCAGTAAGAATCAAGGATGAAGCATAGCAAGATTAAGAATTTAAGGAGGCTATTTCGGAATTGAGTAATATTTTTTAGAACCTACATTCTCTCCTTACATTTGAAATTGATTGAGAGCAATAAAGATTGAGATAGATCCAGAGAGACAAAAAGATACAAAGTAAATACCTAGAGATTGTAAAGAGAAAATCTCTGAAAAGCTTGATCTAGTATATACACATATAGACACACTTCTACCACTACCTCCACATAACCACTGTGTATCCCAAAGGAATGTTATTAGACTCAATGATATGTGTGGTACAATACCTGAGCTCTTTGAAGTTAAGGCACTGCAAAAACGGAAAAAATAATATATCAAGACAAAGCACATAGGTTAGTTCTCACAGAAGGAAATTATTGCTTTGTAATCACTGAGAGCTTTAGTTTGCTTAGAATGGCAAAGTTAGAGAAAGAAAGAAATAGCAACACAAAGCAGAAAGTGCTCGAAATCCTTGAAGCTTCTTATTACTTTAAGTCCCTCAGTTATTCATCCTTAGCAAGTCAAGGTAAGTAGGTTCTATTATATAAACATATGTAAGAAAGTGGAGGAAAAGATAGTACAATCTGAGAGTATCTCTGTATTTATGTTTAGAGATCTGCAGTCTCTTTCAACTGAAATATTTTCTAACGTTTGCTATGGGAATTTAACATTTCACACTACTTTCTTCTTGTCATTTCCTATGCATGAGATTTTAAAATCATGCCTACTCTGTCCCTCAACTATTTAATTTAAATAATGCATACTATCACTAATGAGTTGTCTGTTAAGCAACTTAATTTA
This sequence comes from Tonatia bakeri, assembly GCA_004024845.1. Taxonomy (NCBI): domain Eukaryota; kingdom Metazoa; phylum Chordata; class Mammalia; order Chiroptera; family Phyllostomidae; genus Tonatia; species Tonatia bakeri. Next base: position 181,674 of record PVIA01001060.1, read on the forward strand.
GTTAAAATATTAAAAATATGTATTTTTAAAAGAGCAGACTGCATAAATTAGGTGCTTCTTTCATCACACATGTTGATCCCAGAGGCATTGTGAGTTTCATCCTGACCATGGTCATGTGACTCTGTTGGGCACATGAGACGTGTGATGACAGAATACAGTTGGCACAGGGTTCCTATATTCTTAGAAAAGTAGAAGATGGTGATTTTGACATTTTCAGAATCACTTTAAATGTAGCATATATTTAATAATTACTGGCAGAATATTTAACATAATTCCACAGGTTGTTGTGTGAGCAGGAAGAATCAAATACAGTCCCTGATTCCATTCAGTGGCAAGATTGAGTGCAGCAGACAGATAGGCATAAAACTGATTAAAAAGGAGAAATGAATATATGATTGCAGATTGAATGTGGGAGTCTTTAGATTCAGAATTTTATACCTGGCATGGAGTGTGTGATAGAGTATACTGCATTTCCTAAACTACTTGTTCATAAGGCTTAGAGGGAGTACAGTAATCTTTCAATTATGAGTGGTTTTTCAGAAATAATTTTGGAAATGCTAACAAGATATGTACATATGTGTCTCTACATATAAATGCATATCTATATATTATTTCTTCTTTTTTCCTTCTACTTTGATGACCACAACTCTTCCTCCTCGTCCTCTGCTTCTTCCCCTCCTCTTTTTCTTTTCCTGTGCTTTAATTTCCCTAAGCAGGATGATTCAATAAAATAGTTTTCTTGTTCGAAGGATAGAGGAGAATACTGGATAAACGTGGTGATTTCAAATTCCTTGCTAGAGGTGTGGTCAATGAAGAAGTGTTCTCAGTGGACTGGAAAAATCTCATAATGGTTTTGAAACTTGTATGTCCAGAAAATTATTCAACACAATATTTGAACAAATACCACATACAATATAGCTTTTATATTTCTTTTAAGAAGTACCGATACAGAGTATTCTACCTCCAAAATATAACACTGACAAGGTAGAATGTTCTAGAATGTTCAGTCTCATTTGGAATTTCTTGACTACTCTGCTTTTGTATAAGTGTTACTAGATTCTCTATGAATTGCCAGGATTAGGTGTCCTTTCAAAACAAAAGCATCAAGCAGGTCTAGTACACTACCTAAAAGATACTTTAGAATTTCTAAGCATGTTTTTGACTATCATCATTTGGAAAGCAATATTGTTAGACATCTTACAATGATCATGGCAGATCATGTTAACAAAGGATCACCATTTGTGTGTGTGAAATTATTGTGTATTAGCACTAGAAAACAATAAAATGTATGCTTAAAAATTAGAACTGTATACTTGAAACCTATATATGATTTAATTGACCACATCACCCCAACAAATTCAATGTTAAATTAATTATTTTATACAATTTTAATAAATAGGTGGCATTTTTCAAGATACAACTAAAACCTATGGTAGTTTATACTTGATTTTGCTCAGATTATTCCTTTTATTGCAAATTTGTAGAGTCATGTCCTTTTTTAAAAGATTTTATTTATTTTTAGACAGAGGGAAAGGGAAAGAGAAAAACATTAATGTGGGGTTGCTTTTTGCACACCCCCTACTGGGGATCTGGGCCAAAGCCCAAGCATGTTCCCTATCTGGGAATTGAACCAGTGACCCTTTGGTTCACAGGCCAGTGCTCAGTCAACTGAGCCATGCCAGCTAGGGCTAGAGTCATGTCTTTTACAGCAATGGTATGACTTATAAAATATGGTAATCATAAGAAAACACACCTGTCTGCATTGCAAACTGTAGAATTATGTATAAGCACCTTGCTATGTTATCATGGTTTCTATTTAGTATGTTTTACACATCTCTCTCATTTTACTGACATGGTGTTACATCAATGTGTGTATTTTGGAAATGATTTTTACATGTTGGTTATAGCATCTATGACTCATTTCAGAATAGGAAAGGGATGTCACAAAAGGGAGAAAAATATCTCATAGGGTTGAAAAGTGCTACCTATGGAGAGATAACAAAGTCTTACCTCTATTTAGTTTTATAGGCATCACAGATCGATAGAATAAGAAGAAATCCCCTGTTGCCATAAACCCTCCTCATTTACAGAGTACTAGAAAGAGTCAATTCTTTTCCAGTGATGACATAGTTTCTATTCTTCTAATCATCTTAATTTTCTACTCTTAAATTTAGAAAGTTTACAATTTAGATAGAAATATACAGGCCACATAGATCAGCAACTTGCTTTACAGATGAGGAACCAGGGCAGGGAAACGTGTCTAAGTGGAGTTCAGTATAATAGACACTCCTGCCCCAGGTTCTACAGTCATATTTAACTATAGTAGGTCTTTATGCATTTGTGTATATTTTTTTGCTTTATATCATGTGCTGTTAATATGTATTACTATGATAAATCAAAGGCATAATAATTTTTATTATGGTTATTAGTTTTAAAGACTGATTCACATTCACAAGCACATAATAAGCTCCACCAGTCACACATAAAACAAGTTGGAAATAGTTTCAAATGTGATCAAGTTAAACACACATTCCTGTATTCTGATCAAAGAACTGAAGTATCAAATAAATATGAATGAAATGGAAATCATGTGTTCATACATAAAGGGTAAAATACTTTTTCATATATTATTTCATTTGGATTTGATTTCTAAAACTTCAGTTTGTCTTTCAATGTTGTTATAGTTATTATAAATTAAAACAAATTAGATGACTCTGTTATTTATATCGAGTTGCTGAATTAGATCCATAATAACATTTTTTGTCAAACTTTCAATATTTTTCTTATTTTCTACTTTTAAGAGTGAAAGTCACTACACCTACAACTGAATAGTGGTGGCAGAAAGTAGAGAGGAGATTTATGTGTTCTCAAGCAGAGGAAAACTATGAATAGAAAAATTTGGCTCAGTTCCATAATAGATTTCCAATTTCTTACCCGATTAGTTGTGAGATAATTCTAAATGCAAGTGATGAGTGTTTCATCTTCTAAAATAGACCAGAAAATGCTGGTGAAATCCTTTATTCTCATTACCAATATCACTGCAAATGATGGGGGAGGTGTTCCTTTTTTCTCTCATGTGAAGTGCATAGAGCAAATAAATTTTAAAATATTCCCTGAAGTTAAATATCATATATGTTTTATATCAGGAATAAAATAAATTTAAAATTGTTTATTTTTATTTTACTCACTTGGAAAAACTCTAGAATTTGGAGTCTTTAAAAATATATATACTTGTCCTCCTCTGACCAGTTTATTTCACTTTCTATATGATTTCACTTATACGTGGAATCTAATGAACAAAATACACTGACAAACAGAGTAGAAACAAACTCAAAGATACAGAGAACAGACCGACAGCTGTCAGAGAAGGGAGGGGTTAGGGGACTACATGAAAAAATGAATATATTAATTAAAAAGAGGAAACTCATAGAGAATATGGTGATTACCAGAAGGAAAGGGGAATGGGAGGAGGTGAGAGAGGGTAAAGAGTGGATAAATGGCCATAGAAGGATACTTGGGGTGTTAAACACACAATAATATGCAGATAATAATATTATATAATTATACACTTGATACCTGCATAATTTTATTAACCAATACACCTAATAAATTCAATAAAGTGTTTAAACAATTAAAACATATATGAAATGATGATAGTGAACTTTTCACTCAAAAAATGATTATATTTAAATGCCATTATACTGTTTAAATAGTTTTGACCTGAGCAAATACCATTATTTGACTCCTTCTGTGAAAATATATACTATTTTTTCCTACTCTGCCTGTTAGTATGGGGTAAATAAAACAGCCTGCTAATGTAAAACCTTTGGACATTACATACAAAACAAACATGAGAAGACAGTGAGACACTGAAAAGTGAATAGAAGAAGGTAGTAAAACTAGTGCCCTCTGGACACAAAGACTAACACGGTTTTGAATTTTCTACTTTTTCCTTTTGCTTCATTTAACCAAGAATGGGTGCTGGAGAATCCAGCAACCCAAACTGCCAATGGACACAGGCAAAGAAGGGCCAAACAAAAGCTTGCTTTCTGTGGCCGTGGTTCTAGGAAAGGGGAAATTAGAAAGACATTAATATTTTGAAAATAAATGCTCTAAGCCCTGGCTGGTGTGGTTCAGTGGATTCAGTGCTGGCCTGTGAACCAAAGGGTTGCCAGTTAGATTCTCAGTCAGGGCACAACCATGGGTTGTGGGCCAGGTCCCCAATAGAGGACACGTGAGAGGTAACCACACATTGATGTTTCTCTCCCTCTTTTTCTCCCTCCCTTCCACTCTAAAATAAATAAGTAAAATCTTTAAAAATAAATTAAAAGAAAAGTAAGTAAATGTTCTATGGCAATGAAATACTTGAACAAAAAATGAAAAACAAGAAAAAACAAACAAAAAAACAACCATGGGCCACCCAGATGCAAATCATCAATGGCTAACTGGGGAGAAGAGACTTTTACTCTTGCTAGACAATAGAGTCCTGCTTCCCAATCTCTCATCCCATCAGAGTCTTATCAAAGGAGACAGACAAGCCAGCCTGGGCTTTCACTCGAATGGCACACCTCTCCCTCACATGCATATCAAAGGTGGCCACATTGGACAGTATGTTCATGGGTCATTAATGACGTGAATATATTCTGAGAAATTCATGAGTAGGTAATATTGAAGTTGTGCAAATATCATAGAGTACACTTATACAAACCTAAGTAGTATAGCTTATATACATCTAGTGTGTATGGTATAGCTAATTGCTCCTAAGCTACAAACCTATATAGCATGTTACTATATAAATGCTGTAGGAAATTATAACTTGATGGCATGTATGCATCTAACCATATCTAAACCTGAAAATGATGCAGTAAAAATATAATAAAGAAGATTAAAAATGTTACATCTGAATAGGGCAATTACCAGAAATGGCACGTATAGGACTGGAAGCTGTTATGGGTATGCAAGTGAGTGAACAGTTTTCAAATGTGAAGGCCTAGGACATGATTGTACATAAACCCATAGGGCATACTACATTTATTTAAATTGTTCTTTCTGTTATAATAAATTAATCTTAGTTCACTATACTTTTACTTACTTTGTATAATTTTAATTTTATCTTTTGTCACTTTTGTAGCACAATATAAAACAAAAACACATTCTAGAGCTGTACCAAAATATTTTCTTACTTTAAGTTTTTATTTCTGTTTTTTTTTTGTTCTTTTTAAACTTCTTTGTTAAAAATAAACACACATACAGGCCACAAACACACATGCTGACCTAGGCCTATATAGGATCAGCATTATCAACATCACTGTTTTTCACTTCCACATCCTGTCCCTTTGGAAGCTCTTCAGGGACAGTAATGTGCACCACTGGCATCTCTTATAATTACAAAGCCTCCTGAAGAACTTGCCTTTCTGTTTTTGAGGAGCTGCCATGCTTTTCATGAGTATATCTATAGTGGTATGCTTGATTTTTGTTTTTATTTTATTGATCATACATTTGCTCATATAGAGATAATGCACCATGAACATTCCTCTCTACTAATGAGAACATTTTGGTATTGGGGTCCATGTTTTCAAACTTTCAGAAGAGCTTGTTGAGGTCCACAAAAGCTTCTGCTAAACACTTCACTGATGGTTTTCTTAGAGGGTGTTCTTGTTTTTCATGTTTACAGTGTTCTTTTTCTCCTGCCTCTTTTTCAGCCATGTTTCTTGTTCAAGTTCCAACAACTTCTCATTAGTCAATGAATTGGTTCTAGGAGCTCCTCAATGTCACTGTCATCCTCAGTCAGGTTAAAGTTGTTTGCTATCTCAGCCACAGCTCTGTTGATTTTGCCACCTCCTCATTCTTGGCAAATCTTTTAAAGTCCTAGATAAAACTTTTGAGTGTCTTTGTCCAGATTCCATTCATGCAATCTTATTGGACCCCATTACGTATGTACTCTGTTGTTGACCAAAACATAATTTGACATGTGACTGAAGTAACAAGGCACTCCTAGCTCCCTCATCTAGGGAGATATCAGTGGAAGGCTGCTGGGGACTGAAACTGAGATTCCTACCCTGCAATCCTGAGAAGTCACCCTGCTCCAATCAAAGGCAGAGTGAGAAACTTGGGCTTCTATCCTCACTGGGCAGTATCTAGACACCTTCTCTTTTCCCTCCCACAAACAGAAAAATACATTCTCTAAAAGTACTCATGTAGCAAAGTACAAAATATCCTGAGACAAATAACACACTCAAACAAATTTTAAAATTTAAAATCATATGGAGTATGTTCTCTGTTTTCATAGAAAACTAGACATCAGTAAAATAAAGATCTCTAAACACTCGGAATAGACACACAAATTTTGCCAGCTCACTTTCTGACAAAGGTGCAAAAGCATTTTAATAGAAAAGACAGAATTTTTAACAAATTGGCCTAGAGAAATTATATCTCCATAGTGAAAAATAAATAAATATACAGGGTGGGGCAAAGTAGGTTTTTAGTGGTGAGTATGCTGAACACAGAGTTTATTATTGCATTATAATTTATGAATCATTGCTTTGTTTTCCATACAAACAACCTTAAATCTACTTTTGCCCAACTCTGTATAAAACTTCAATTCAGGCTCTCACATTTTAAACAAAAGTTAAATAAAAATTAAAGGCTTATATAAATACAAAAGCATCACATTTTTAGGAAAAATAGAAAATCTTAAGAAAGGAGTTTTTCGATGTGATAACAAAAACACGAATAAAATGAGAATTGACAAATTGAACTTCAAAAAAGTTACAAAAATTTGCTGTATTAAAACCCTTTTAAGAAATATAAAAATGTTATAGTACTGTACAAAAGATTTGCAAATAGAATATCCAACAGTTTTAGAATACATCAAGAACTCTAAAGCTTCAACAGTAAAAGGGAACCTATTCAATTATAGGTTCTCTACAGGTTCTCCAGGTTCTATATGTACTAGATGTACATATAGAAATATGTACATTTTCTACATATGTATTTATGTAGAAAAACACATAAACGCATTTTTCTGAAGAATATAGGATATACAGATAGCAAAGATGATGTGAATAGATATACAACATTATTAGTCTTTAGGTAAATGTAAATGAAAGCCTCAATGAGTTATCATTATATGTCTATCAAAAAGTGTTAAAATAAAAATAGTAACAACGCCAAGTCCTGGTGACAATGTGAAGAACCTGATCTTTGAAACATTGATAATAGGAATGCAAAATGGTATAACCACCAAAAAACCCCAAAACAAAATAAAAGCAACTTGTCAGTTTATTAAATTAAACCTGAAAGTAATATATAATGGAGTAACTGACTTCTTGGACATCATCCTAGAATATGTTCCTAGCAGCTCTATCTGTTTTAGCTAAAAACTTCAAACAGCATACAAGTCCCTCAAAGGATAACGGTTAAACAAACTGGGATACATGCCACAGCCTGGATGGATCTCTCCAGAATTATGCTGAGTGTAGAAAGCCAATCCCCAAAGATTACACACTGTATGATTCCATTTATGTAACATTTTTGAAATGATAAAATTATAAAAATGGAGAAGATATTGGCAGTTTCCAGGGTTAAGAGGGAGTGGGGTCTGGAGGGTAGTGGGTAAAGAAAGGTATAAAAGAACATCACGAGGGATCCTTGTGATGGTGAAAATGCTCAATATCTTAACTGCATCATCATCGATGTCTATATACTGGTTTTGGTATTTTACTGGTACCACAGAAGGAAACTGGGTAAAAAATACACCAGATCATTGTATATTATACCTATAGCTGTTTATGTACCTATAATTGTCTTGAAAAATATAATTAAAATGTAATATTTGTTTCTTTTTAAGAAAAGATTCCCTCTCTTCAAAAATTTTAGCATAGTCTCAAAATCTATTATATATTTTAGTTTCATCACACTTTTATGTTTTAACTATTTTTTTAATTTTGATGATTGTTAAATATTTTATTTCAATCACTGTGATTTTTGTGATCCCATATTGTCAGGATCTGAGCTAAGCTGGAGAGTTAAACTGCTAGGTATAGGAGTAATCAATTAGAACAAACCAAAATAAAAGTAACCCTCAAGTTTTAATTCCCTTATCCCACACTATAAATAGGAAGCTAAACTGAAAAAAGGCGCTAGTCCCTCCACTGTCTATTTTTCCCTATAGAACAGTGCTAGGCCAGGGTTTGGCAAATTGCACAGACACAGGGATCTTTTCACTGCCAAGGGTCAGTGAGGAGAGAGAGCGTAAAGACTAGGACTAGAAAAGTACTGAACACCGAGTCAGAAAAATGCCTTCATATTCTCCCTAGTTCCCTGTAAAAGGAGGTCTCAGCACAGGTGTTTGGGGAAGGAACGCAGATTTGAGTAGACCATGGCCTGCTGATGACCCTGAGTCTTTGATTCCAACTCCCTTCAGAGACTGCAGTGCAAAGCTCTGCACCAACATTGCTGTGTGAGGGCAGCTTTGACGCTAAAGCAGGCCAAGTAGGCCTCTGCAACTACCTATGTTAGGGCCTGAAAAATCACACATGGGATTTTAGCCCTCACTTTGCCCCTGCAGCCTTATCGTCCTCATTTCACATGATATTGAATCTTCCCTGCTTTCACTGATTTGGTTAACACAGTTACTGTGAGACTACTTAAAAACATTAATTTAATATAGGTTATTCCAGGTCACTCTAAAATTAAATAAAGAAAAAGAGGCAAAGCTCTCACATTTGTTTCCCACTTTCTTTGGGCCTGGAGGAGTTGAAAAACAGAATGTGAGTGCTAAAGAGAAAGAAAACTAACTTCAAATGGGAACTTTCACTCCAATAATTTATATTTAGAAGCATCAAGTAAATTGTCCTATTTAAGCAGAAAACTTAAGTTGTTTAAATGATAGAGAATTTTATTTATTTCAAAAATATAAAACAACAAATATGGTATAATCTACTTCTTGAACATCTGACAGTTGTGGATGTAGAAAAAGAAAGTGTCACTCAAATTGGTTTCTGAATCATTTATAGGATATTAATAATCATCACTAGTAGATTTCCTCATACTAAGTTTGGTGACAAATATCATAAGGTGACTCAGGTGATTATTTTTTGCCTAGGGGAACATAAACTCAACAGAAATGTATTTTCTACAGCTTACAGCTCTTTACATAATCCTGATATTTTGATTAGTGTTTCAAATACTTTATAAAAAGCATAAAATGTCACACATATGGTGTCTCAATATGGGATTCAGATTGCATCAGAAAATGTGAACCTTGTGTCAATAAAAGGATTTTATTTTCTTTCTGTTACTTTGTTTCTGGGTCATGGCAGGTGATGCTTTAGCAGGATCAGTTCAGTGCTTCATGCAGCACTCTTCAGAACAATGTCTACACTTTTTGCTTTTCCTCTTTAAGTCACAGTCAACACAAGAATAGTGCCATACATCAAAAACAATAGTGTAGAATTGACAAAAAATGTATAAATTACCTTTTTTCTCCTGTCTTCTAAAATTATCCATTAATTTTATGTTGAATGTAATTTTAGTTGTATAAACATAAGCAGCCTTGTATTCAAGGAAATTATTAAAGTTCCATTTTTATTGTAAAATGTCAAAGATTTTGAAAATTTTAATGAATGTATAAAACTAATAATACAAAAAAATTACTTATTCAGACCTCTGAAAATTCGAAAGAAATTACAAAAGCTAAATTTAAAAGGATGACCACAAACACAAGTAATATATAGATGTTGTTTCACATTAAAACATTTCTCTTTTCATAAAGTGGTGGGATACAAAGTCAATATTCAGAAATCAATGGCATTTTTATGCGCAGATAATGAACTACCAGACCAACTAAGAAAGCAATCCCATTTACTATTACAACAATAACAACACCAACAGTAAGTACCTAGGAATAAATTTAATGAAGGAGGTCAAAGACCTGTACTGGGGTAATGACAGAATACTGAAGAGAGAAACTGACAGAGAGTCCTGGCTGGTGTGACTCAGTGGATTGAGTGCTAGTCTTCAAACCAAATGGTCACTGGCTCAGTTCCCAGTCACAACACATGCTTGGGTTGGCGGGCCAGGTCCCCAGTAGCGATTGCGTGAGAAGCAACCACACATTGATGTTTCTCTCTCTCTCTCTTTCCCCCACCCTTCTCCTCTGTCTAAAAATAAATAAATTCTTTAAAAAAAATTGAGGATGGTACAAATAAGTTAAAACATATACTGTGTTCATGGATAGGAAGAATTAACAACATGAAATGTCCATATTACCCAAAGCAATCTGTAAACTCAACAAAATTCTTATGAAAATACCAATAGTATTTTCCACAGTTCTAGAACAAATATTTCAAAAATTTATATAGAACCAAAAAAGACCTTGAATAGCCTCAGCACTTTTGAAAGAGAGGAACAATGTTGGAGGGTTCACAATACCTGATATCAAACTATATACAAGACCATTGTAATCAAAACAGGCTGGTACTGGTGTGGGAACAGATACACAGATGGGTGGAACAGAACAGAGAGCCCAGGAATTAACACGTCCTTATGGTAAATTAGTATTTGACAGAGAGGCAAGAGCATACAGTGGAGTAAAGACAGTCTCTTCAATTATTGTTGTTGGGAGAACTAGACTGGTACAGGTAAAAATATGAAACTAGACTACCCCCTTATACCATACACCAGAATAAACTTAAAATGGAGAAAAAAATACTTAAATATAAGTCATGTTACCATAAAAAATTAAAGGAAAACAAAGCAAATACAACTTCAGATATCTTATGTAGCAATATTTTTGCTGATGTATCTCCTAAGGCAAGAAAAATTAAGGAAAAGAATAAACAAATGGGTTTACATCTAATTAAAAAGCCTCTGCACAGCTAAAGAAACCACCATCAAAATGAAAAGGGAATTGACTGTATGAGAGAATATATTTGCCAATGACACATCAGACAAGGGTTTAATCCCCAAAATATATAAAGAACCTACAAAACAACAACAGGAAGATAAATAATTCCATTAAAAATTGGAAAAGGACCTGAACAGACAAGACACTTTTCCAAGGAGGACATACAGAGAGCCCAGAGGCATATGAAAAGATGCTCCACATCACTAGCTATCAGAGAGATGCAAATTAAAACCACAATGAGCTATCACCTCACACCTACAGAAAATGGCTATTATTAATAAATCACCACACCACAAGTGCTAGCAAGCATGTGCAGTAAAGGAACCCTAGTGCACTGTTAGTGGAAATGCGAACTGGTATAGCCACTGTGGAAAATTGTATGGAATTTCCTCAAAAAACTAAAAACAGAAACTCCTTTTCACCCAACAATTCTACTGCTAGAAATACATCCTAAGAATCCTGAAACACCAATTCTAAAGAATGTATGCACTCACATGTTTATAACAGTACTATTTACAATAGACAAGCTTTGGAAACAGTTTAAATGGCTAACAGTAGATGAGTGGATAATAAAACTGTGGCACATCTACACAATGGAATACTATACAATGGAAAAAAAGAAGGAATCCCTACCTTTTGTGACAGCATGGATGGAACTGGAGAACATTGTGCTAAGTGAAATAAGCAAGTTGGCAAAAGACAAGTACCATATGATTTTAATTATAAGAGGGATCTAATGAACAAAATAGAACCAGAGGTATAGAATCATGGCACAGACGGACAGCTGTAAGAGGAGAGTGGGGAGGTAGAGACTGATTGAAAGAGGGTGAAGGAATTAGTGAAAGAACATATATGAAGGACCCATAGACATGGAAAATGATGAAGGGCTAATTAAGGAAGTGGGGCCTGGCTGGGTGGAGGGACACTAAGGTGGAAAAATGCAACAACTGTAATAGCATAAACAATAAAATATAAAAATTAAAAATAAGAATTTTCTTTAAAATTATCCCTGATATCTCATTTTCTCTGTTTAGAAATTCTAATGAGAAACACTATTCTTTTGATGACCAAACATAATCATTGAGTATGTTATAAAGAAGTGAAAACTTTCCAATGAAAGGTGAGTGTGGGCATTAAAATATGTAATTATGGAACAGAAAATGTTAGTGGAAGCCAAAAAAACAATAAATATGTGGAGCAATGCAGATGATATACAGAGAAAAGAAATTATTATGATTTTCTTTTATTGAGGAGTCATTGATATACATTATATTAAGCATTATGTTGCTGTAAGCACCACTGAAGGTGTCAATTTTCAATACAAAATAGCCCAATCCTCCCTAAAGTTACTTTGTTTAGTTTGTTATAGATAGCATCTGATAAACTATATAAAATATCAAAGTTTGACATTGAATTAGTGTAGACTAGTCAATACATAAAATTGGAAAACAGGGAAAATTAAAATAGTGATCCCTTTATAGAGTGACACAAACTGATTATCTTTTAAAATGTTCATATTTGTGTATTATAATCCTATTTATATGTTAATTCTTAAAAAGTATTTTTATTTAACCAAAATGTTTGTTCATATATTTATGTATCTATTTCAACTTTAAGGCAGTCAGTGTGAATCATTTTTTCTGTGTTTCTGAATTCACAAATTGTACTTTTGACAACATAACTATATTATTTCATACTACTTTTTCATAGTATAACAAAGGAATAATTTCAGCATTCTTATTATCTTTCTCTAAGATATTTGAATGCTATTTCCAATTTAATTCCATCTGTTCATAATATTCTTAAGTATTAAGTTTTAAAATCATAAATTAGCAATGAGTCAATGAATTATGAAAATGTGTCTATTTAAACTCTTACTATTTTGTTGATCAATCACTAAAAGTTTGAATACTTTCTTATGAAACTAGAATTCATTATGTTGATTTATGTTATTATAATCATGTTCATATGTTTTTATTTACTATATTAAAATATAGACACCAAAACAAGGTTAATTCAAGATTTGAATAAAAATGGAAATCATACAATTGTTAAAAAAATGTAACTGTTATATATTGCCTGTGAAAAAAAAATAACTTCCAAAGTCACTGTAGTAGATATTCATTTTCCCTTTCATACCCTGAAAAGTGTTCATTATTAATGAAAATATGATTCATCATGTATTATTTTAATTTATTAATAAGACTTTAAAGAAATCTTAAACCAGAGAAGGATGGCTAATATTAATAATATATAAATAATTTGATATAAAAATTTGAATAAATACATTTTTTAAATTGTATTTTAATCATTGTTCATACAGTTTTCTGTCCTTTACTCCCATCCCAGCCCGCCCACCCATCCCTCCCCACCTCCCTCCCATTTCCACCCCCTTAGTTTTTGTCCATGTATCCTTTATATATGTTCCTGTAAACCCTTCCCATTCTCCTCTGAAATTCTCCTGAAATTCCCTCTCCACTCCCCTCTGGTCACTGTCAGCCTGTTCTCTATTTCAGTGTCTTTGGCTGTATTTTGCTTGTTTGTTTGTTTTATTGTTTAGGTTCCTGTTAAAGGTGAAATCATATGGTATTTGTCTTTCACTGCCTGACTTGTTTCACTTAGAATAATGCTTTCCAGTCGCATCCATGCTGTCATAAAGGGTAGGAGCTCCTTCTTTCTTTCTGCTGCATAGAATTCCATTGTGTAAATGTCCCATAGTTTTTTGATTCATTCATTTACTGATGGGCACCTAGGTTGCTTCCAGCACTTGGCTATTGTAAATTGTGCTGCTATGAACATTGTGATGCATCGGTTCTTTTGGATTAGTGTTTCAGGGTTCTTAGAATATAATCCCAGCAGTGGAATTACTGAGTCAAAAAGGCAGATCCATTTTTAGTTTTTCTGAGAAAATCCCATACTGTTTTCCACAGTGGTTGTACCAGTCTGCAATCCCACCAACAGTGCCCTAGGGTTCCCTTTTCTCTACAACCTCTCCCACACTTGTTGTTTGTTGTTTTGTGTATGATGGCCATTTGGACTGGTGCGAAGTGACATCTCATTGTAGTTTTAATTTGCATCTTTCTGATAGCTAGCATTTTTTTGGAGAAACTCAAACAGTAATATATGTAGTGAATCTTGCTGCAAACAAGTGCTCCATTATTAATTAGTATTTCTGACAGTTTAATTAAGGTATTAACATTCAATAAAATACATTGTATTTAAATTGTACAAGTTGAAAAGTTTTTAAAATATATTTTATAAATTATTCTATTACAGTTGTCCCAACTTTCCTCCTTTCTCCCTCCCACCTGGTACCTACTTCCCTCTAGAAACTCCACCCTTAATTCATATCTGTGGGTCAAGCATGTAAGTTCTTTGGCTACTTCATTTCCTATATTGTTCTGTAACCTTCCCTTGTCTATTTTGTATTTACAAATTTGTACTTCTTAATCCCGGCGTGTTTTCCTCCATTCAACCCTTTGCCTCTCCGAGCTGATAACCCTACAAATGACCTCCATATATATGATTCTTTTCCTGTTCTGTTTGTTTGCTAGTGTTTTTTTTTTTTAAATTCAGTTGTAGATAGTTGTGGATTTGTTGTCATTTTAATGTTATAGTTTTTATCTTTTCCTTATATAGTTCCCTTTAATATTTCATATAATAAAGCTTTGGTGATGAGGAACTTCTTTAGTTTTACTTTGTCTGGGAAGCACTTTATCTCTCCTTCAATTCGTAATGGTAGCTATGTTGGGTAATCTTGGTTGTAGCTCTTTGTTTTTCACCACTTTGAATATTCCATGCCAATGCATTCTGGCCTCCAAAGATTCTGTTGAGAAGTCATCTGACAATCTTATGGGAACTCCTTTCTAGGTAACTATCTGCTTTTCTCTTACTTCTTTTAAGAGTTTATCTTTAACCTTTGGCATTTTAATTATGATGTTTCTTGGTGTGGTTCTCTTTGTGTCCATCTTGTTTGGGATTCTCTGTGCTCCCTGGATTTATATGCCTATTTCCTTTATCACATCAGGAAAGTTTTCTTTCATTATTTTTTTCAAATAAGTTTTCAATTTCTTGTTCTTCCTCTTCTCCTTCAGGTACCCCTATGATTCAGATCTTGGTACATTTGGAGCTGTCCCAGAGGTCCCTTTATATTAGTTAGTTTTGGTTTATGGTACATGATTATTTTATTTTGTAAAAGAAAATGTAATTGCTTTTATAATATGTGTTGAAAATACAATTTACTGTACTAAATTACCTTCGTATTTTTGTCAAAAAGCAGTCTAAAACAGGTAAAAACTAAATAAGCTTTGTGCTTTATTTAACAGTATCGAGTCAATGTCAACTTTGTGGTTATAACATTATACTATAGTTAAGATGTCTCCATTGTGAGGTGCTAGTTGAAGGATTTAAGATACTGTAGGCATTATTTTTGCAATATGCTGTGAGTTAAAAATTGTTTCAGAAATAAAAAAAAGTTAAAATTCAGTTGCTTATATGTTTTTGGATATACATCTGGATTCTCTCTTATGTTTCTTTGATGATTTTTATTCTTTCCTTATGCCAATAGCCCACAAGTTTAATTACTGTGCATTTATAAGAACCCCCCAACTTTCTTCTTTCTTTTTTAAAGCTTTTGTTGTTATTCTGGCTTCTTTGAGTTTCCATATGAATTTTAGCATCAACTATTGAATTTCCACAAAAGAGGATACTGGAATTTTGATTGTGATATGTATTAATCTATACATCAATTTACTTTATTTTTGTAATAATTTTTAATTGTTGTTCAAGTACAATTGTCTCCATTTTCACCTCACCACGCCCCCTGCCCCACCTATCCTTGTCTCCCACCATCAAATTTTCTACATAGATGCTATCTATAATAGGGCCATTTCCTTTCTACTTTCAAGTATGTATGCTTTCTTTTGCTTATTCTCTTATTTCATTGCACTGATTAGTATCTTCAGTAAAGGGTTGGATAAAATTGATGTGAATAGCCATGCTCTCTTTGTTATTGAACTTAGGCAGAGAGCCTTCAAATGTAAATTATTAAATATGTTGCTGTTTGTAAGTTTTTTATATATACCTTTTGTAGGTTAAAGAAGTTTCTGTTTTATATTTCTATTAATGAATGCCTGTAAGTAGCTTTATTTTTATTAGATTTTAGAGCAGTTTTCAGTTTACAGTAAAATTAAGAGGAAGGTACAGAATTTTCCCATATACCCATTGTCCCCACATATGCACTTCCCCTGTTATCAACATCCTGTAAAAGACAGATACATTGGTAACAGTTGACGGACTTATACTGACACATTATAATCATCTGAAGTCCAATGTGGCTGTGCCATTGTGTGTTACCCACTAGCAATGAATGAGAGTCCCTGTTGTTCCACGTGTTCATCTACATTTGGTATTGTCAGAGTTTGGACTTTGTTCATTCTATCCAGCATATAATGGTCTTCATTTTTGTTTTAATTTGCATTTCCCTAATGACATATAATGTAGAGCATACTTTCATATGCTTATTTGCCTTCTCTATATGTTATTTGGTGTTTATTAAAGTCTTTTGACCATTTTTAATCCAGATGTTTGTTTCCTTATTTTGAGTTTTATGAGTTCTCTGTATATTTTCGGTAATAGCTCTTTGTGGTACTATTTTTGTAAATATTTTCTCATCTGCCACTTATCTTCTCATTCATTTGATATTGTCTTTTCAGAGTAGGAATTTTAAATTTTAATTCTTGTTGTAGCTAAAAATTCATCATCATGCCCAAGGTCATCTAAGTTTTTCCTGTGTTATCATCTATGAGTTTTATAGTTTGCATTTTACATTTAGATCTGTCATTCATTTTTTATTAAATATCACAAAGGGGTTAATATCTGTGTCTAGATACACTTTTTTCATGTTGTTTCCCATTGTCATAGCATTATTTGTTTAAAAAACTTTCTTTGCTTCATTGCATTGCTTATGTCAAATATTATTTGATTCTCCTTATGAGGGTTTGTTTCTGGACTCTATTTTGTTCCATTGTTCTGGTTGGTTCTTCTCTTTTCAATGCCACAGTCTCTTGACTACTGTAGCTTTATCCTAAGTCTTTGGTTCATTTTTTTCTGGATAATTGTGACTAATATACTCGACATTATGCACTTCATTTTTTTGTGTATGCTGAATCTTTTGTATCCCCACACATTATATTGAGCTTTGTTCTCAAAAGTACTTAAGTTTATTTGTGTAAGTTTAATCATTTTGTTTCTTGCTTTTAGAAGTTGTTTGGTGAAACAGGAAGAGAGCATAATCTAGGGTTAATTTTCCCTTCTCCTGAGGGAAACTCAACCATTTTGAGTAGATTTCCTAACATCCCATGAGTTATGAAACCTTCCTCTATGAGTGCCATTACTGTTCCCTTTAATTCTTTTGGATAGCTCTTCTTTTTCCTTAGTCAGATTGGGACGCCATGATAAAGTAACATGGACCGGGCAGGGCATAAAAAACAGAAATTTGTTTGTCACAGTTTTGGAAGTCTAAAAGCAGGGTGTCCACATGGTTAGGTCTTGTTGAGAGTTCTCTCCCAGTTTGCAGATTGCTGACTTGTTTCATTTTTCAAACAGCTGGACAAGAGTATGCCAGCTCTCTGCCCTCTTCTTATAAGGGCACTAATGCCATTGGTTCATACTCATACTAATCTCTGTATCAAATGGTTACCTGACCATGTTCTTTTCTGAATTTTTTTTCTCATTTTTACAATATGAATGGGCTGAGAATTTTCCAAATCTTTAATTTCTACTTTCTTTTTGTTTCATAGTTTCATTTTCACATCATTTCTCTGTCCTTACAGTTTACTATAAGCAGTCAGGAAAACTAGGATGACCTTTCAGTAATTTTCTCCTCCCCTAAGTGTCTAATTTCATTGCTTATAAGTTGCATCTTACACAGAACACTAAAACAGAAATATAATGAAGCTAATTTTTATGACACATTATAACAAGGATTATCTTTTCTTCATGGTCAAATAATAGTCCCTAATTTCTGTCTGCGACCTCATCAGACTGGCCTTTACTGCCCACCTTTTTACCAAGACTCTGTACGTGATTATTTATATATTCTTTAAATAAACAAAAGCTTTATTTCCTGAGAACTCACCAGATTTGCCTTTAAAAATCTCATTACAATAATATTGGTTTCTTGTAGCAAGCTATTCAACATAATTTCAGCTTCCACCCATTACTGAGGACCAAAGCTGCTTCTACATCTTTAGGTATTTAATATCTCAGCACCCTACTTCTCAGTAACCATGTCTTAGTCAGTTTGGACTGCTATAATAAAGTACTAAAGAGTGGATTAAGCAACAAACATTTATTTCTCATAGTTCTGGAGGTTACAAGTCCAAGATCAGTGTGCCAACATGGTGGAGTTTTTGGTGAGAACCTTTTACCAGGTTGCAGACTGCAGACTTCTTCTTGTATTGTATCTTCACACCGAGGAAATAGAGCATGCTAGCTTTCTGACCTCTTCTTATAAGAGCATTAATTCCATTCATAAAGGCACTGCCCTTAAGTAATTACCTTCCAAAATGTCCAACTGTAAATGCCATCATATTGGGGATTAAATTTCAACATATGAATATTAGAGACACCCAAACATTCAGTCTGTAATACCATGTTTTTAGGTAATTACAGGAAACATGATAATCAGCATTCTGCTGAGTACTTAAGAAACACATTCTTCTGAATATCTCCAGATTTCTGAAGTTGTGTGTGTGTAGGTTTTTAATAATTGGTACCATATCCTGGAACTCCATCCACATTGATTTGCTGTACTTTTAACTGTCTCTTCAAATATGGTGATCCCTGGGTTCTACTTAGTTTCCTTCTGTTGCCATTTCTCAAACTCTCATAAGGTTCACCTCATAGGTTTCCAGTAGCCAACTGTTCAGTGTCTTTTGTTGTTTGATGTCTGTTGTGTGGACAATATTGTTATATATTTTGCCTGTCTTATTATTTGTTTATGCTTTAGTTTATTTTAAGCAGAAGTATAAATTTAACCCTTGTTTCTCCATCTTCACTGGAAGTAGAAATCTATTTAATATTACTTTTAATGTGAAGAATTAAAGGATATAAGAAAGGAAGTACAAGAAAATGCCATTTGGTACATCCATATACCTTAGAACTGTTCAATTGAGAATTATGGCCTTAAGATTTGAAATATTTTGGTTACCATTAAAAGACAAAAACATAAACTAATTTGAAGAAAGCCAAAATTGTTGTGTGACTAAATTTCTAAACTTTAAAGATAGTGCAGTGTGTCAAAGGGTGAAATTCCAAACAGTGTGAGGCAGTGGCTTTAGCCGTTTAAGCAGCATGGTATCCTGAAGATTGTCTTGTCATGCTGGAAGGTCAGGTTTAGAGACTCGCTGGAGAGCTTTCTCCCCACAGAGAGGAAAAAAAAGAGTGGCAAAAGTTTCCTGCACACTGTGAAGGTGACTTTGTTCTCAGTGTGAGAGCAGGGTGGTCACAGCTCTTTAGGCTGAACTTGCTGTAAGCCTATCTATAATGACTATGCAGGGAGCAGAAAGGTGAGTTTGGTCCTGGCCTTTCCCCCATCATGACCTGGTAGCGTGAGTCTAATGCTAATCAAAGAAAAGGAAAGAAGGACAAGGGATACTAAAAACCTACTCAGTATTGATAAATAATTTCTACATAGAAAAATAAACTCATGACACAATTATAAGCAGTGGTATGAAATGGAAAGGGAAAGGAAATGAAATAAAATGTAAGTACAAAAGAATTATAAACAAATGAGCAGTTTATCATGTTGGAGCCAATTTCTCTGGGTTGTTGCCCATACAGCATGGTAAAGGCCAGGCCCATAACATTTTTTTGTCAGTTTTACAATTTACATTGTAAATATAATATATTACCAAGTAATATCAGTGTTACACTGATTAATTTTTATGCAACCCATATATTTAAGTGGAATTTGCTGTCTTTCTTTTAAAAAGGTTCTTGGGTATTGGTCAATTTTAAAATGGGTTTTATCATTGTTTTTTCTTTTATTCTATGTATTCTATAAATAAATACATATATATATGTATACATACATGATATACACGTACATATGTGTTTGTATGTATTGAAAAACATTTGAAATATGCTGACATCTGTCATGTTTTCACATTCTACTTGTTAACTACTTTGCTTCAAAATCTTGAAGAGTTATGATTAAAATTTTTTATAGTAAGCTTGCTTACTATCTTTCTTTAAGCTTGTTTTACCTATTTTAGCATTTCTTATCATTTTTAAGTTAAAGTTTAACTTTTCTGCTATTAAAAATCATACTAGTGTTTTCACTCATGTAGTGACATTTATGTATCTGTATCTAGGAAATAATTTGTAATAGCTATTTTGGGATTATTGTCTTGAGCTTTTTAATAGTGCTTGCTAACTATAGCATCTTGAATTTACACTAGCCTTGCACTGTCTCCATGCTATTCATAGTTAATTTATTTTTATTCTAGTTGTCTGATAATTATACTCCTAGTTTCCCATTTAAAATTTATTTTCCTATATGAAGTGATTTTTGGAACATGTGTTAATCGGTGACTTTTATCTACTCACTGAAAATATGTACCTACATATCATTGGCATGTGATCCATAATTTATATACTAAGCCTAATCTTTGTCTAAATATACTTTACTAATGAACTTAAAATAAGAGCATGCTACATTTGAAAAAGTCTATACAATGAATATTGAAAATTCAAAATCTGATACGTAATATGCTTTTTTGCCTATATTTAAAATGATTTTAATTAAGTTTATATACATAGTTGTTACTTTCTAAAATCAGATGAAATTTTATATACCCCTTTGAAGAATATTACATAATAATATAAAGATGTTGTTATTACTTTGTTAAATTAATGTTTGTTAAGTGAAGCACAAGATGCTGAATGATAAACCACAGTTCAGCTATAACAAGAGACATTAAAATAGAGAAGTTTATTACTCACAATTGACAGGACCTGGAGGAAGTAAATAGCACACTTTGAGGGGCCACCCAGGCAAGTCAAGGAAGAGTACAGGGAGAGAAAGAGAGGATGGGAATTGAGGCACATGCCTTTATTAGGGTCCCTGGTAGAGTGCTTTGGAGTTCCTGAACTAGAACTAACAGGTCCATTCAAACAAACAGAAAAATGTTTTGATAAGTCTAACTAGGGTCTTATCTAAAGGGCACATAAGGAATCCAGGCTCTGGGAGGCAGGGGAGATGGTTTATTGTAAGGGTTATTGGAGAAGTCATAACAAGAACTAAATGAAAAACAAAAAACAAAAAAAAGAAAAAAACAAGGACAAAAACTTTAGTTGCTGTGACTCTCGAGCTATTTAGGGGCAATGCTTGCAGGAGGGGCTAGTGTCTGTTTAGGTTCGGGTCCCTAGAGGCTGCTAGGCCAAATGAACTGAATACCGGGCAACGACACCATGGAGCAGTTTAGCTGAACTCTCCACTGACAAGATGCATACAGTAGGACTTTAAGAAAACCTAGTCAGATAAAGAAGAGATTCAAGACTTTGGGATTACCTGGTTCTAATTTCAGCTGCATTTTGGCATAAAGTCATAAGGCAAAGGGAATTTTATGGTTTTTTATGTAAATGTATGACATAATAATTGATTTTTTTCTATTTTCTTCCAGTTGATTTTTTTTTCAGATCAAAATAATGTGGAAAGCTCAGGTTTTCCCTGAGGTGATCTAGCAAATTTAGCTTACCAATCTAGGCTAAATGATGGTGGCACCCAAAACAGCATGAAAACCCAATTTAAATGAACTAAGCACATGGCTACCATATTTTGCTGTGTATAATGCAAACATTTGCTTAAATTTTTGAGGGAAAAATAAGGATGTGCAATGTACATGGGTGATATCTGAAATACCTTATATCTGTTCTTGTGTTTTGTAATTATTTGTTACATAAAATTTATTGTATTATAATATGTTCAAGAATAAATGCTAAAATTCCTTTATAACACAAAAAACAAGCATCTAAATATAGTTAATTAAAAAACTGAATTAAAAAATTAATATGAAAGATCTTTCCTCTGAAAGTTTGGGGCAAAAACATGGGTGTGCACTATACACCAGAGCACATTATACATGGCAAAATACGGTAATTTCTGCAGGTCTGAATTGATATTAATATCCCTTTGCAGCAGCATGGGTGGATTTGGAGAGCATTATGCTAAGATAAGACAGTCAGAGAAAGACAAGTACCATATGATACAAGTGGTATGTGGAATGTAATGAACAAAATAAACTAACAATCAAAATCAAGACAGACTGATAGAGAGCAGACTGACAGCTGCTGGGGGGCGGGGGTGTGTGCTAAACTCATGGACATGGACAACTATGTGGTGATTGCCAGGAGGAAATGGGGTGGAGAGAAGTGGAGGAGGGTGAAGGGGAGTACATGGTGATGGAGGAATAATTGACTTGGGGTGGTAAACACACACTATGGTGTATAGATGATGTGATGCAGGTGTGCACCTGACACCTGTAAAATTTTATGAACCAGTGTCACTCTGATAAATTCAATAAAAAAAAAAGTTTTGGTCACTTGGAATGATGTCATAATTAGGGAAACTTATTTCTATTGTGCTAGCTGAGCCCTGGTTAGTTTAAATCACTGATGCATTCATTTTGATTATTTGAGAAAAATAAAAAAATGTTAGCAAATATGAAATTTAATTTCCATCTGTGAACTTAAAGTTTTCTGTAAAGGTGAAAAATATGTTTCTGTAATATATTTCTTATATATTATATTAAATTGAATCATATAAAAGTGCTGTTATTTGATCATTTTGGGAAAAGGTCAAAAATTGTAGCTGCATATTGTTCAACTAAATGCAATGAAAGATGATTATTCTACAAAGAGTTCATAAAATATAACTTATTGCAAATGAACACTTGGTAATGAAAAAATTCAAAGAGGATATTGCTTCCAGAATCATGGAAAACAAATATTATTTTATTCTGGTTGCACTTAAAAAAAACAATATTCTGATACATCAGACATGATATATAATATTTGGCTTTTTTACCTTGCTGCATAAATTGGCATTATTTAAATATACGTTCATTTATATATTTTAAACATCTTTTCCTGGAAAGATCTTGACACTCAATAGCATAACATATCCAAGTTTCAGGCTGTCAGGCAGTCATATTGGCACTGTCAGGCAAAAGGCTAATGAGTCTGAGATGGTCCTAAAATAAGGACTAAAACATTTGGGAGGCCTGGCAGATAGCATTAAATAAATGGGAAATAATCAGCTCTAGAGCAGTTGATTAGGATAGAGGGCAAATTTTACTTGCAAATAGAATATATAGTTGGCAGGTTAACCTGAGCTGGTCTCAGTGCTATTGAAATTTCATAATGATGCTTTGTGAATGCTTGCTCTTAAGCTTTGGACATTTTATAATTAAGTTACTTGGTTTATTGTTCTTTTGGGCATGATAGGCTGCTTAAGGGGAAAAAGTTTAAAAACTACTAAAATACTTTCAGTACATTAATACACACAAATCTCATTAGCCTAAAATGAAATCAGCAAATAACCTTTTGGTTTTATCTTTTCCAGCATGTACCAGGTGTATGAAATGACAGTTGTCTTTCTCCTTTCTTTCTCTCTTTGTCTTTTGTTCTTCCTCCCTTCATCCTCCCTCCCTTCCTCCTCCAGCCCTGTCTCCTCCCCTCCCTCTCTCCTTTCTTTCCTTCCTTTTTTTTCATTTAACAGTCTTGGAAATAGTAGTTTGAAAAAATGATTAGTATTGAAAATCCTTGTTCAATTTCTCCTAAATATCAGAGCTTGAAAGGACTTGTAGTAGGTGAACTAAACTATTTTTGTTATGACCTTACATTTTGAAATTTTAACTAACAGAGAAAATGTGGCATGTATTTGTAGAAAAATAACTGTGAATTGCTAGAAGGAATTTTCTTATCCTCATGTTTTATATAAACTGATTGATTAAAATTTGAGGAAAATTATTCAATATTTATTTTTATGTGAAAACTCAGTTTTCTAATTTCTCACCTATAACAAGAATTATATAATGATCAAGAAAAAACTTACATTTTAAAACTTCAAATTTTATTATGGTATATAATTAAATTGAACTATGACATTATTTTAGGATTTCCTTTGATATGTTATGAGTAGAGTAACTTGGAAATAACTTGTGTCATTTCTGCACTTGTAATTATGTGAAATTATGTTAATTAGACTAACTAGAAAGAGTTGAACATTAATGATTAATGATAAGAAAAAAAGATTGTAAAAGTCTAATATAATCCAAAACTGATCTAGATGGAATATTTTTACACTAAATGAAAGAAGTTGTGCCAATAATTGGAATAATTAAATGCTAATAAAAACTCAGCAATAAGAATGAGTATAATGATTAAGGTTTAGATTCTAGTAGAAATTTCAAGTCATTGATATCCCTTCCCCAAAAAAGTTAAAGTAATGCTATGGTATATTGGCCTTCAACAATTCTCCTTTTAGTTTTTAAGAAGGGCATCTAAATATCAATATCTATCTATATCTATATATCTATATCTATCTATATCTATATTACATATATCTATATCTATCTAAAACATCTATATCTATATCTATAATCTACATCTACCTATATCTATATTTCGTATATCTATATCTATCTCCATTACCTCATTTGCTCCTCACGGCACCCTTTTGGCAATTCTGACTAAACTGGAAATTAGACCTCAAAGATAGGACACAAAGCTCCCATGATACACAATAATGGAATTGGGATCATGGATTAGATATTCCTCTAAATTAGAAGAAGTCTGTAGGTTCTTACGTTTGGGACTCTTGTTTTGGGGAATTTTTCCTTTTCTTTCTCTACCAGAATACGTCTTATGTTGTGCGTCCTCCTCCCAGTCACTGCAGTTGCCTAAATGCCAGCAGCTGACTTTTTCATGTATATACCTAGGATGAGGTAAATTATGCTCTTGACTAAACAGTAGATTACTTAAAAATTGAAACACAGTCTCACTATTTTTAAACTTAGGGTAATTTTGTGGAGGGAAAATAATGTTCTATTTTCTTGTGCAGATGAAAATATTTGCTTTTTACAAATAGTTTCACTACATCTTCATTAATTAGTGACTGTTAACAAATTGACAGTAACCAGAAGGGAGTGGGGAGCGGGATAATGGGGGGAAATAGGTGAAGGGCCGTCAAGGAACATGGATGAAGGACACATGGACAAATCCAAAGGGTGCAGGTTTGAGGGTGGGAGGTGGGCATGTGTGGGGCAGGGAAGCATGGTGGGGGGGAAATGGAAATAATTGTACTTGAACAACAATAAAAAATGCTTGAAAAATAAGTAACTTAAGAATTTATTATATGATTTTTATATTCAGTTAAGAGAACTGAATTATTAAAAACATTTAGTCATATGAAACAAAGTACTGGATGGAATTGATTTCATATAAAAATTTTGCATTCTCAAGCCAAGACAGAAACAATGTTAAATACATTGAATTCATATATACTATTCTACTCTGATAATTAACTTCCCTTATCATCTGTCATCCAACATTTTTGATGTACATACACTTGTGTTTTTTCTTTTTAATTGAATTTATTGAGGTGACATTGGTTAACAAAATTATATAGGTTTCAGGTGTACAATTCTATAATATACATCTTTTTATTGTATTGTGTGTTCACCACCCCAAGTCGAGACTTCTTCCATCACCATTTATAAGCCAATACACTCCTTTACCTTCCCCCAACTTCCTTTCCCTGTGGTAATCACTATGCTGTGGTATCTGTGTCTGTGAGGTTTTTTTTATTAATCCCCTCACCTTTTTTCACCTAGCCCTGCAACCCCACTCCCCTCTAAAAGCTGTCAGTCTGTCCTCTATGAGTCTGTTTCTACTTTGTTAGTCATTTTGTTATTTACATTCCAGATATCAGTGAAACAAAATTAAAAACAAAATAAACCAACAAGCAGAACAGAAACAGACTCATAGATCCAGAGAACATTTTGATGGTTGCCAGATGGGAGGAATTTGTGGGGGGATAGGTGAAAAAGGTGAAGGGGTTAAGAAGTACAAATTCATTGTTACAGAATAGTCATGGGGATGTGAAGTACAGCACAGAGAATGAAGTCAATGATAGTCTAATAACTGTATATGGTGTCAGATGTATGTGAGATTTATTGGGATGGCCATTTATTATTTAATGTCTAATCAATGGAGTGCACACCTGAAACTAATATAATAATGTATGTCAAATGTAATTGAAAATTTAAAAAATGATAAAAAGAATATAGAAGTCCCAATTGTTTTTCATACGAAGCTAAAATACCAGTTGTGCTTTACCTAACATGACTTAAAGATACTTTGGAAAAGATTACCCTAAATATTTTCTGAAGGATAATAATATGGTGGCCCCAGAAATGCAGAACTGCAGAAGGTACATGAAATTTACCAGTCAGTGCACAAGCAAAGAATATTGTGTGTAATGAATTAAGATCTTTCTGGGACCCTCAAGCTTGAAGTTTATTTTGAAAGGGTCTTCCCATCTGTCAGTAGATCACCTAACTTTGCAACATAGTTTCATATGAACACAATTCAGAGACATTGTTAAAAAGAAAATGGTTGAAGAAAAAGTGTACTTTTCATATGATGATACACCAGAAGAAAAGTTGTAACATTCCTATACTTTATATTTGATTTAATCCAATATAAAAGTTATTTCTAGGCATTCAAATGGTTTCTACTATCACATTTTAAAAATCATTTATAGGGGACATATAGATAAGACCTCCCAAATACATGTTTAAAAATATCAAACAACAGCCCTGGCTGGTGTAGCTCAGTGGATTGAGCGCGGGTTGTGAACCAAAGTATCACAGGTTCGATTCCCAGTCAGGGCACATGCCTGGGTTGCAGGCCACAGCCCCCAGCAACCGCACATTGATGTTTCTCTCTCTCTTTCTCCCTCCCTTCCCTCTCTAAAAATAAATAAATAAAATCTTTAAAAAAAAATAAAAAATAAAAATATCAAACAACAATTCTTGCCAAAACTGTGTTTCTAGGTAGAACCAACTCAAAGGCTGCTGAAACACATAGAATGAAAGCATGTACTATCTAAAACGTCAGCATAAATTGAACATGAACAAATTATACCAGAAATATTCCAAGTAGTCCTGTGAAATTCCCAATGACCTCTTGGAAGTAAAACATTTATTTTACAAACATATTCAGTGGA
The DNA here is from genome assembly GCA_004024845.1 of Tonatia bakeri. Lineage (NCBI taxonomy): Eukaryota > Metazoa > Chordata > Mammalia > Chiroptera > Phyllostomidae > Tonatia > Tonatia bakeri. The sequence goes on from PVIA01001060.1 coordinate 208,880, forward strand.
GTAACTTACAAAAATGGGCAATGTACATTACAAGACTGCCTACATCTATGGCCATAAATGATAGAATAAACCAGCAGAGGAGGAGTTTGGCACATACATATATTTTTATTCACACTGATGTGAAAAAGTTAAATAAATGATCATTTTAACCATGTGTGACTTAAAATTTCATATATTCTATCATTCCCCTTATAAGATTGAATAACATTTAAAATAAGTCATTGATTCATGCTACTGTGAAAAATATTTTTGAAAAAGAAACAATTCCAAAATGAATTTGTTTTCAAAATACAAGACATAAAAGGGTCTCTTAGTCTATTTCAGAACCATTAAGAAACAAATTATATAGTGACTTGCAAACCACTTCAATTTAGACCACTATCAATACATACATATCTGTAAATAATATGTAATAACACATTAAAACATCAACACAATATATTGCTCATTAATTAAAATTGTTTAGTGTTTAAATATAATGTCACCCAGTTGGACATAACACCTTAGAATCTGGTTTTCTACTGTCATAAGTTTCAACACTACTTGAAAAACAAGACTATTTTTGTACATAATTGGTTAGTCAAAGGAAGTATTAGATGATAAAACTCCACAAATGGCAAAAAATGTTGTAAATTTAATTAGCTTGAGTACTTTCTTAAATTCTTTTTCACTTTGTGAAACATATTGAAACCTAGAGAAGTTAAACAACTTGTCAAAGTTACAAAACACATGTGCTATTTATATTTCTAATATGCTCAGTCTTTGAGTTACAAACAAATCAATTTATTTAGAGGCTGTAGAGTAAACAGTGGTTTGTCCGAAACACCAGAGACGCATGGATTGTTTTTTGTTTCTTTCTAAATTTTTAACTCTTTCATTCATCACATTTATTGCACACCAAAATTTGCAAGGGCTAATGATTTAACTTTGGGTAAGTTTTAAATTATACTTACTCTCCATCAATAGAATGACCATTAAAGTAAAGCATAATGTGAATTGCGATAAAAGAGTTTTCACAGCTCCAAGGAGAGCTCTGTGATCCGGAATAAAAGATGAGACAAAAAAAAAAAAAAAAAAAAAAACATGCTTCATGATGTATGTGTGTATTTTCCTAAATATGTTTATATATTTTTATAGTTCATATCATTAATCCTCAAATATTGTATCTCAGCTGCCCGTTAAAAGGTATAGAACATGATATGAGAAGTACTCACTTTATGACCAGAGTCACTGCCTCACTGCCTGCACACATTTAGTCTCCATTTCCTGAGCTCATACACACTCCACTGGTGAAGGATTTTCCTTCTGCAAATATTATATGTAATCTGCTTCACTTTCTGTTGCTAATTAAAATGATCATCTTCATGGAAACATGTTAATCCTATTCAACTTGAAAACACAAAACACTTTTCTTGAACCCATGATCCCTTGCTCCACTCTGACACCATTTCCTTGTTCCCCAAACATGGCAAATTTTCACAACACAGTATTCCTTGTTTGCCCACCACCCCCATCTTTCATCCATCTCAGTTAGGGTTTTCACTTTATTTAAACAACAACCTCCAAAAGTCAGATTTCTGTTCACATCTTACTGATCAATGCTTCCTCATTTAGTTGTAGACCACTTTCCCTGGGTTTCCGTGAAACCACACACTCATATTTCTCCTGCCTCCTGGTTCTCTCACTACCTTCATCACCATTGATTAAGTATTCCCACAAGTTTAAATAGCATCTGCATGCAGACAACCACTGTATCTTTACTGCAAACCCTCTCTTCTCTCTTCAGCTGTTATTAGTTTGAATGGTTTATGCATTTGAATGGTTAATATGCTTCTTAAACTGATCATCTTCAACACAGAATTATTGATTCTGTGCTTCCCCAACCCACCCCCATATCCCCATATCAGGCTCTTTGTACAGCCTTCCCCTTCAAAGTTCATGGAACTTTTTTCCTGCCTAGATGCTCAAAGAATGCCAGGGATCTTACATTTGGCAGATGAAATTCAGGGTACCTACATAAAATAGAATTTTAGGTAAATAACAAAAAATATATTGCTATAAGTATGTCCTAAATATTGCATGGACCATACTTACACTAACAATATTATTTGGAACTCTCTATTTTTACTTGCTACATCTGCCAACCCTAGTCAGTGTCATATTTGTTTCTACATCAAATGCCAGTATCTCACTATACTTTATCTAGAATCCCAGTTTCTCATCTGATACATTCTGAAATCCTTCATTACCAAACATTCAAAGCTTTCCTTGAAGCTGTTGCTTCTTCTGAGGCTTGTAATGAATCCCACACACCAGACCAAACCCGAAAATGCCTCAGCAAATGTGGTCTCTGATTGCTTCTCCAGTGTCAGGTCTGCCATGTTCAGGACATTCCAGCCAAACCCTTCTTATGCCTGTACCTTAAGTTTACTATGCATAAATCTACCTCAGGGTCTTTGAAATTTCAATTCTTTATGCTCTGTAACAATAATTACCCCTTTGTCTCTTACCATTTAAGTTTAAGCTTTCTTCAGACAGGATTTGTGTTACCATGCTGTATAAATTAACACTTATCCTACAACTTTTATACTATCTATCCTTTTAATGTTTTCCTTAATAAAACTTATAATCTGAAATTGTCAGGTTTATTTCTTTCATTTCTTTCTTCTATTTATTTATTTGTCTACATTTATTTCTTTTATTCTATGTATGAGATAATTAGCTCTATGTGTTCCATCCATGCTTTGTTTATTCTACTTATTCTTATATCCCCGAGCCCCATGGTCGCTGGTAGATATTAGTGTTACAGACATAAGGAGTTCATTCATCGTGCTAGCAGAGCCAAACACTAGACATCGAGAATTTCAATGAAGAGATATGGGCTATTTTATTGAGGAATGCCACCATCGGGAGAACAGAAAGCTAATGTTCAAAAGCCTCAACTCCCTGATTGCTTATAAGTTACAGGTTATGCAGGGCAATATCACAAGATAACATCAATTAGGGATTCAAGGTTATACTGAGAGCTGATTGGTCAGAGGTGAACTAAAGGTAATGAATCATTTCTTCAGGTCTTGAGGACAGATCTGAGATCGTTCCCAATGTCCTGTACAGTTTCAAGGGAAAGTTTGCTCTACTTTAGTCCTCAGGAAGTGAAATATAACTTGGATGAAGATAACATCTTCACCCTATCAGAGCCAGATCATAGCAGCAATTAGTTAGGTCCAAGCTACTGTCTTCTGCTTCCTCCAGGGTTGCTGACTATCTGGGGCAGTGATTTTCAACTGTTTTTTCATTTCATGGCACACATAAACTAATTACTAAAATTCTATAGCACACTAAAATATGTTTTTGCCAATCTGACAAAAAATAAGTGTAATTTTGACTCATTCACATCAAATTGCTGTTCTTCTGTAGGCTATTGTCATTTTTACCAATTTTTAAAGTTTTTAAAAAGATTTTATTTATTTTATTTTTAGAGAGGGGGGAAGGGAGGAAAAGAGGGAGAGAAACATCAATGTGTGGTTGCCTCCAGCATGCCCTCTCTGGGGACCTGGACCACAATCCAGGCATGTGCCCTGACTGGCAATTGAACCAGCACCACTTTGCTTTGTAGGGCAGCACTCAATCCACTGAGCCACACCAGCCATGGCATCATTTTTTTCACTTGATAATCTAAGGGAAAAGAGGTCAGTGCCCATGACTAAGTACTGCAAGTTTTAAAAATTCTTGGAATACACTAGTTGAAAAACACTGATCTGGTAGAAAGGCCATGTCTCTGAGGGATAGTGACTGAGAGAGCAAGATATATAAAGAGCTAGGATTTAAAAGCAGAATGCAGATACCTCCAAAAAGTAAAAATGAATATACCTTGTGAACAAATGATTCCATTTTTGGTAATATATCCAATGGAGCCCAAAACATGAATTTGAAAGAACATAAGCACCCCTATGTTCATTGTAGCATTATTTACAATCACCAAAGTATCCCAAGTGTACATCAGTAGATGAGTGGGTAAAAACTATGTCCCAACTATGGGACATTTACACAATGGAATATTACCTAGCCATAAAAAGGAAGAAAATTTTACCCTTTGCAACAGCATGGATGGACCTGGAGAACATTATGCTAAGTCAAATAAACCAGTCAGAGAAAGACAAATACCATATGACTTCACTCATATGTGGAATCTAATGAACAAACCGAACTAACAAGAAAAATGGGATCAGACTCATAAATGGAGAGCAGGAGGGTAGGAACTGGGTAGGTAGAGGAGAAGGTGGGGATATTGAAAAAAAAGGAAAAAAAAGACTCACGGACATGCACAGCAGTGTGGTGATCAGTGGGGGAGGGGGGTGTAAGGGGGCTAAATGATAATGGGAAAAATACAATAAAGATAAAATCAATTTAAAAACTTCAAAAAATAAAACTAAATTTAATCAAAGTCATAAGTATCTTGGTTTCATTAGATGTTCAATTAATATTTTCTAAGTAAGTAAGTAGTCTCTAAAATAATTTAGCTAGACTAATCTGGTGTTTGATATCACTACTAGAAATATATATTGAGAAGTATATTAAAACTATTTTATTACAATTTGTAAAATACAATAGTAATTATGTTGACTTTACATAAATGATTATATTCAGCATGTGTTTTCTCTACTTCCTCACAATGAAATACAAACACTAGCTTATAATATAAATTTCAAAACTAAACATTGTTGTACAATATATTTATAGAAACAGTAACAATTTTTAAAAAAATTACATGTTCTCCCTAATACTACTAATAATAAAACTTTAGTAACTTATTTAATTCACTATTTTATGTAAAATTAAATATAATTGATGTTTTCATGAAACAATTTTTCAAGACTCCAATGTAAGTATACAGATTTTAACTGGCAGCTGTAGTCCAAAGACTTGAAATATTAGGTGGGTAGATGGAATATTTATTCATATTCACTTCTTCCTCTGTCTTTCACATAAACACATATCAAGAAGCCATATACAAAACTTTGAAAGAAAAAATTTACAAAACATTTTTTTCTCACACTGTTCTATTCCTTAATTAGAAAGCTGTCAGTATCAATTCTTTTCTTAAAGATTTTATTTATTTATTTTTAGAGGGACAGGAAGGGAGAAAGAGAGGGAAAGATCAATGTGTGGTTGCTTCTCATTTACCCCACACTGGGGACCTAGCCTGCAACCCAGGCAAGTGACTTGATTGGAAACTGAACCAGTGGCCCTTTGGTTTGCAGGCTGGCACTAAATCCATTGACCTACACCAGCCAGGGTTGTCAGTATCAATTCTTTTTTCAACCTTTATATAAATACACACTTTCTGGCTAGTGGACTATAGGACTTTTCTGATTTTCTCCAGTTTTTGGTTTGGTTAGAGGTAAATTTTATTTCAGATTAAGGAATCAAATCAACATAAAGGTTGAAACTGACCAGACAGTTGTGTTTCAGTAAATTAAACAGGAGTCTTTTGGAGAAGACATAATTGGGAAGAATATGTGAACACACATGCACACAACAGGAATGGGTATCTTATTTTCATCTTCACTGTCATCCCTCAGGGAAAGCCATTAGCATAATTAAAACAATAGTGTTTTATCATGGCAAAACTTTTTCAGTGTAGAAATTGATGGTTTAACGGACAACCCTGAGGCAGAAGCACCAGACAGATAGGGACACAACACTTGTGACATACTTCTGGAAGAATAATTCTTTCCGAAGATATTTCTGTGCACAGATATTGGAGATCTAATGCACATATGGGTGCTAACTATGAGATCCAGATGTAAAATTTCTGAAAATAATGTAAAACTGTAAGGCTTTCAAATGTCCTTTTAACCTGAGGTACTTTGTAATTGCTTATGATTTACTTGGTGGTATGTATTATTCAACTCTTTTTGCTAAAAACTAATTTCTGAATATTTTTACTAAGTATATGAAATATTTAATATTGTTGAGAATACCCTATATTTTAAAATCCCAGAGTATTTCTAAAAATGTTAAATTAAAATTATTTTAAAATGATATAATTTGGTGGAAATACATAGAGCCACATCAAAAGTAGTTGAATAATAACGTGCAAAGTCAAAGCTAACATTTGTTGTTCTTGCTGGACTGATGAAAAAGCCAGTTTGAACTTAGTTTCTGCTAAAAGTTTAATTTTATTTAATAATGTAGTGAAGTCACAAATTTAAAGTACATTGTTTACACAAATATCTGTCCTGAAGTTCTTCAATGGATATAATTGTTTAAATGTGTTATTAGAGACTTAAAAAGTATAAAGAATATTTGCCTCTTCTGCTCCTTTATTTTATTTGTCCTGATAATTAAGAATGTGAAATAAGTTGCTTATTTCACCTAGAATTGCTTTTTGATTTGTGAGATCAGATCTAACTCTTATTATTTTAAATAAAAGAATAAATATCTTTAAATATTCTAAGTGGTCATAATTAGGAACTAATTACATTATAATATACCTATAACATTGAACAATATATATCTTAAATAATATTAAAAAGTTAAATTTTACAATACACAATATTAAAAAGAACAAGCTACAAAATTACATGTACAATAATATGCACACATGCCTGTATATCTGCATCTATTTGTCTACATTTATACCTATAGTTTATGCAATTACATTTAACATTAATAACATTTGGAAAAAACAGGCCTTTTTGTGCACATCACATACACATAACAGAAATATATGTTAGTGTCTATGTATATTTAGAAAACATTTCAATTCTTAAAATTAAAAAGTTAATCTAGTAATTTAGCAATTAATAGTTTAAAATTTTTTACACAATACATATTAAATTAGCAGAGTATATTGAATTGACTTTCAAAGTTTATTATTTTTTTCTTTAAAAAGTATTTCAAGGTTCTCTATGTTTAAGTACCAGAGGCCATCACTGGCTAAATTTGACATACATATTTAAAATATTAGAAAAGCAAAAAAGAAAGAAAAAGAAAAAAATAAAATAAATTATTGGAAAATAAGAAGTAGTTTGTAGAATTTTAAAACACCATTTAAAAAATGAAGCCCAGGAAAGGGACTGTGTGTAAGCAGGAAATGTCTCTAGAAACTTCCCATTGAGGTAGAATAGGCCCATCATTTTCCAGGGTCATGTAACCTCAGCTCGAGATACAACTTCTCAGCATAAATTGTCTCTGCCTGTTTCCTGTTCCCAATACTTTGGGTACTTTGACTGGCAGTCTAAACGAAGCTGTATGTGATGGGGCATATATATAATAATGCCTGGAGATATATTATAGTGCAGACAGAAATGAAAGACTAAAGGCATGCTGGCCAGGAAGGTGAAATGAAAAATGTTTCCTACAGGTAAGGTTAGCATACCCACCCTTAGGAACAAATGCTCTGATTTCTGTTTCACTTTACAAGCTTATCTACACAGATGGGTGTCATTGCTCTTTAAATTACACTTCAGTTCTCAGTTTTGAGGGGTTGAATATTAACATTCTAGACACAGAGAAACAAATCAATTTCCCAATGAAATAACTCACAAAATAGCCACAATATACAGGAACAATAGCAAATGTAGTAAAAGCTAGATATTTGTCTTCTGAATGCTGATAAACACTGTGTTAAATGGAGAAAGTTTAATTTTATTTGCACAGTATATGACTATACGACCAAATAATTCAAGTAATCAAATAAATAAAAGTCTAATTAATAAGATAAATTCAACAATAATGAAGAGAAAGTAAATTGTTTATATGCATTAGAATACCAGTGAGAACATGGTGTGTTAAACATTACTGCCAAATCTCAATGGTGATATCAGTATAAGGAAAAAGGAAGATTTATGTTATATATGTTAACTAAATTAGAATTTTTATTGACACTCTGTAGGTAAACTCATTTCACACACATTTAATAATTAAATATTTTGAAGTAAAATTATTACAAAAATAAAACAAAATGTTATTAAAGAGAGTGAGATTTTGAGGAATAAAAGTGATAGAAAAGATAAGAAAGAACAAAATCATACATAGTTTTAATTATGAAAGAAATGGACAGGTTGCTGGACATCACATATAGCTAGAAATAGAAGGTGGGACAAAAGTAAGCTTATATGTTTTGTTGGAAAACAACACAATAGTTAATAAATAAGAATAAACTTATTTGTGCACTCATAACTGTAAATATACTTTTGCCTCACCCTCTATGTAGCATTCATAATAAATGGGGGAAGAATTGAGGGTGGGAGGTGCGGGTGGGTGGGGTGTGGGAAAGTGGTAGTGGGAAGTTGGAGACAACTGTACTTGAATAACAATAAAAAAGTCCACCATAAAAAATAAATGTTATGAAGAAATTTTAAGCAGACACTAATGGAAATATGGTGGCACTAATATGGAAAAATGATAATACATTTTTGTAAGATGTACCTACTTATACAATATAACTACACAGAAGGAAAATAAGCAGAAAGAGGAAACGTGTTAAATATGCACATTTTTCTTTTTACTACTTTTCTTCATGATTCTCATATTCTGTAATGAATAAATATTCCATAACACATGTTAAAAATCACACTAACCATATAAATCATTCAACTCCTTTATAAAACAATGTTTTCCTTATCTATTAGGACATTACTATTTCAAAAATATTTCTCAAATTATTAAGAGAATACTTCACTGAAGAACTGTTGTAGAAACATTAAAAGAAATGTCAATATCAAAGTCACAATGAACAAAGAGTGCTAAAACAATATTAACTAAAGAAAGTAAAGTGCTTTCTATGACCCTTGTGTTCAGAAAAGGTCACACATGAAATGGATTTTCCCCAGAGATTTGAGATGTACACCAAATAACTGGGAATTCATAGATATCCTTGAGGTACATTTATTTTTTTCCAAGTCAGCTTTTCTGAAAAATTATGATTCATCAGTCATCATGGTGTATCATGAAGCTGTCAGGTTTGGGACTCATTTTTCATGCAAAAGGGATGACTGCTTCACTACTTTGTATGTAAAATCCCCATCCAAGTGCATCATGAAGCATTTGCCGCTATGCCCAGGAAATCAGCTGTCCCTTGAACACATCCGGCATGTGGCTACAAACACGGCAGAAGAATGAGCTGAAAGAAATGGTTAGGAAAACTTCTGACAGGTTTCAGCTCATAAGGTTTTCTTCAGGTAATAGGAAAAAATTCAATTAAAAGCTGAGATGCAAATTCTTTTACCACCACAGAGCTGGAAAAACTAATTTTGTGTATTATTAGTAACACATTTTCATTGCCTTGTGGTAACATTTTTGTTTGGGCCCTTTGAAGACAGATTTCAATAACTCAACATATATTCAAAGGATAAAGTCCAAGTAATTATGATTGTTGTTTACTAGGAAGTTTGTTTTCAAGAATTATTTAAGATATGTTAAATAGTTGTTCAAAATATAAATAAGCTATTGGAGCAGTGATTTTAAATTTATGTGAGTAGTACCAGAGATAACAGAACTCTGAAAGTACACATTTTCTTGCTAATGAGACACCCAGTTGAAAGTAATAAACTAATGGTTCTTTTATTTAGGTTCATGAGAAGTGCAGCATTGTCAAATGAAAAAATAAATCATTAAGGACTTAGCCTAACAGTGAATGGTGAGTCTTTTAAACATGTAGCTTTGAGGGGTTCATTTACTTATTTTTAATTCAGCTATCATTAAGTACTTACTATATACTAGCCACATCTGCATTACACACTCAAGATCTCATTTTAAGCACAACATTGAATTTTAATTTTTATGTAGTTATAAGAAATACTCTGGACAGGGACTTTCAGTCAAGATGTAGGTGTAGGTAGATACACTCTGTCTCCTTGCACAACCAAAAGAAGGCCAACAAATTTAAAAACAAAAAAACAACCAGAACTGCCAGAAAGGTGAACTATATGAAAGTCCAATAACCAAAGAGTTAAAGAAACATTCATCCACACTGTTAGGAGGGGTAGGAGCCAGCAGACAAGGCAGAAAGAACATGCAGCAAGGTGGCTGCTGGCAAACTGGGGGCCCCACATTTGCATACCAATCAACCAAGCGGAACAACTGGGGAGCGAGGCACACAATGCAACCCAGGGTTCCAGTGAGGGGAAATAAAGCCTCAAAACCTCTGGATGTAAAAACCTGTGAGAGGTGGGGTGGCAGGAGAAACTCCCAGTTTCACAGGAAGGTCTGTTGGAGGGACCCATGGAGTCCGAGAACATACACATCCCACCCACCTGGGAATCAGCACCACAAGGGCCCAATTTGCTTGTGGGTAGTGGGGAAAGTGACAGAAAGTATGGCGAGAGCTGAGCAAGTGGCATTGTTCCCTCTCTGACCTCTTTCCCACATACAGCACCACAACACAGTAAAGTGGGTCTGTCCTCCCTGGCAAATACCTACAGCTCTGCCCCTTAACAACATACAGGTTCACCAAAACTAAGACTGTGGTCCAAATGAAAGAACAGGTCAAAACTCCAGGAAAAACAAAACTAAGTGACATACCTAACCTATCAGTTGCAGAGTTCACCACACAGATAATCAGGATGCTCACAGAAATGACTGAGTACAAACACAAAATAGAGGAAGAAGTGATGGCTATTCAAAGTGAAATAAAGAAAAAATATACAGGGAACCAACAATGAAGGGAAGGAAATTGGGACTCACATCAAAGATCTGGAACAGAAGGAAGAAATAAATATTTAACTGGAACAGAATAAAGAAACAAGAATTCAAAAAAAAAAAAAAATGAGGATAACCTTAGGAACATCTTGGACAACTTTAAACATCCCAATATCCAACTCATAGGGTGCAAGAAGGAGAATAGAAATGGCAAGAAATTAAAATTTTATGTAAAAATATAATGAAGGAAAATGCCCAATATGGTGAAGGAAATAGACATGCAAGTCCAGGACACTTGGAGAGTACTAAAGAAGTTGAACCCAAAGAGGAACACATGAAGACACATCATAATTACATTTCCCAAGATTAAAGATAAAGAGAGATCTTAAGAGCAAGAAAAAAGGAGACAGTAACCTACAAAGGAGTTCCCATCAGACTGCCAGCTGATTTCTCAAAAGAAACTTTACAGGCAAGAAGGGGCTGGAAAGAAGTATTCAAAGTCATGAAAGGCAAGGACCCACACCTAAGATTACTCTATCCAGCAAAGCTATCATTTAGAATGGAATGGCAGATAAAGTGCTTCCCAGATAAGGTCAAGTTAAAGGAGTTCATCACCACCAAGCCCTGACATGTTAAAGGGACTCATCTAAGAAAAAGAGAAAAATCAAAGCTATGGACAGTAAAATGACAAGAAATTCACATCAACAATTGAAACTAAAAAACAAAAGCAAAAACAAGGTAAGCAAACAACTAGAACAGGAAGAGAATCACACAAATGGGGGTCACATGGAGGGTTATCAGAGGGCAGTGGGGGGATGGGGGGAAGGTACAGGGAGTAACAATTGAAACTAAAAAACAAAAGCAAAAACAAGGTAAGCAAACAACTAGAACAGGAAGAGAATCACACAAATGGAGGTCACATGGAGGGTTATCAGAGGGCAGTGGGGGGATGGGGGGAAAGGTACAGGGAGTAAAAAGCATAATTTGTAGGTATAATATAGACAGTGGGAGATTAAGAATAGTATAGGAAATAGGGAAGCCAAAGAATTTATATGTATAACCCATGGACATGAATTAAGAGGTGGCAATGCTGGTTGCAAGGTGGAGGAGAGTAAAGGGGAGAAAAAAAATGAGACAATTGTAATAGCATAATCAATAAATTGTACCTCAAAACACTTTATTAATTTCTTATTCAAGTATAGGGTCTTATATTAATTCATATTAATTTTTCTCACATGTTTCTTTGATTGCTCTCTCCAAAATCCACATTGTAATATAAAGTGTTTATTCCAGATTGAATAAACATGCTCCTAGAGTAAATATCTCTATGAAAAGTTGCATAAATGGTAAACTGTTCTGACATACCCGACAAATACTAATATCCTACATCAGAATGGTAGAGTGCTCATTTATTCATACTGATTATCATACTGACTGAGATAACTCCTAAATATCTAAATTCTAAGATATTTTGAAACAATCAAGTGAGCTTGCAAATGGAGACATTCTAGCTTTCAAGAATCACTTGAATATTACCAGTCATGAAAAGAACTAGCTTAGTGGAATAAAATGTCTTTATATGACATGCACAACATCTGATAAATATTTATATTAATTACTCTATTTATGTTCAGAACTACTAGACCCTCCATAAGTGCTGTGTATTTATTGCTTTGGGCTTGACATGTGTTCAGTGATGTGGCTACATAGTTCATTTCTAACATCCAGGATGACTGGTTCTATGGGAATCTGTCTTTGATTTTTTTGCTCAAATGGTAACTCACACTAACTATATATACTTTAAGTATAGAAAAAGTATGTATTTTCAAATACCATTTTACAAAAACATCATTTAATTTCCATTCCTAAACTCTTAAAGGGAATAAATTGAGTCCATATATTCTAATTATAGGAAGACTGTTCATTTCACTGACATATGAAGGAGAGTTTTATTCCATTTTTAAGAAGGGTCTTTCTTAAATAAAATATAATACAGATTTTCTTATTGACTCCTGTTTCTAAGTTCAGAATTTGACTATTTTATTTCCTATACCCATGAGTTGTAATCTCTTTAGCATTTTATAAAAGTACAAGCAGAGTATGCACTCCCCACTGGTCTCTAATATAGGAAGACCTATACATTTTTCCCTGTGTACATTGACTAAGCCAGAAATAATAATAAAAAAAAAGATAAAGGAAGAACAAAAGAAAGTAAGGAAGGAAGGAAGAAGAAAAGAAAGGCTATTCACCATTACTTGGATTACTGTGTCCATATGTGAGAAGTGTTATTTTCAGTAAGCCTTCTGAGGCCATGGAAATAAAAGAGGTGGAAAGGCAATATTGATATGGCAAATTGCTTTTTATTTAAAGATGCTTTTTAGTATGAATATGGCTTTATAATCTGTCAAATAAAGACAGCACACAGAGATAAAAATAAAACATCAGAACAAAAATGTTCTTTTCTTTCCTGTGAATAAATTTGCACGTCAGCCTAGTATCTGTCACTGCATCTGTGGAATGAGTGACATGTCTTAAGTAAGTAAAAGCAGGAGAGTAACTAACAAGAAAAACTAAAAAGAGAAATGGCTAAGTTGACAGCCTTGATGAGTGAGGATTCTTCTGTCTCACAGAATGTATTCAATTAGAAAACTGCCTCCAAGCAAGTAAAAAATAGTGACAAACTACCAATTATGATGGAGGAAAATGTAAACAGAAATGCAAATTCTGATGTTTGGGCAGTTTTGACAAAGTATTCGGTAGTCTCTGGTAAGATTAACTTTCCAACCACAGGGTAGTGACTCATTAATATTTCCTTGATATTCATTGATATTACTATGTTTTGACACTGCTATTCTTTTGCTAGGATCAGAAAGTACCTTAATTTCACTTGCTTAATCAAGATTTTGGAAAAAACACTTTGGAGAAGGCTACCATGCTGCTTATGGGAAAAAAAGACAAGCTACCTGGAGATAACTACAGATACAATGTTTTTTGTAAAGCACATTAGGAGTCCTATAGTCTTCCAACTCTTAAAACTTCCTGTGTATCTCAATAAAACTACCTTAATTTAAGAGATTGCACATTTTTATTACAGTGCTTACATTTTAAATGGTTAGGATTTTGTAAGTGTAGCTCAAACTGACAGTCTTTTCCTTTCAAAAACAGTACTTAATTTAAAATTTAATGATTAGGGACTTTCAGTCAAGATGGAGATGTAGGCAAACACGGCTTGCCTGCTCACACAACCACATCAAAGTTACAACTATAGAACAACCATCACTCAGAATTGACAGAAATTGAGTTGAATGGAAGTCCGACAACTAAGGAATTAAAGAAGAAGCCATATCCATCCAGGTAGGAGACACAGAGATGTGGAACAGACTGATCCCATGGATAAAATTCAGGAGGGATATCTCAGGAGTGAGGAGTTCCAGCCCTACACCAGGACCCCCAGCCTAGAGTTCCAGTGCCACAAAGATTAGTCCTCATAACTTCTGGCTATAAAATTCAGTTTGTTTGGAGTCAATGAAAGTAACTACTGAAATCCGAAGCAGTTCTTCTTAAAGGGACTACACACGACTTATTCAGACTCATTCCTTCTGAGCTTCAGCACTGCAGTGGCAGCTTGCAAGGCACCAGAGACATTCAGGGAGGAGAAGAAGTGTCTGGCATCAGGGAGAGAGCTGGGGGAAAATTTCTCCTAGACAAAAAGGTGGGTAGAGGCCATCATTCTTTTTCTGAGCTCTACCCTGACAGAGCCACAGAGCTAGCAGGTAGAAGCCATATCTGATACTCCATCAAACTGGCTAACAGAGTTGACTCTGCCCTGAGAAATTTCTGAGGCTCTGCCCAAGCTGTAAACAGTGGGTTTTCCATATGAATGACTGGTCTTGGCTCAGAACTCACATTCTCCTAAATTCTCTCAAACAAGCAATAGCCAGTCTCAGCAATTCCCCAACACCTATACCTCTGGCTAAGTGATCCCTAGCATGGCACTAGCAGCAGCCAGCTCTAGATAACAGTTTTGCTTTGCATGGGAGCCTCCAAGCCCAGCATATCTAGCAGCCATATGCAGATTGATCGGTTGCTCATGCTGGGTGGCTGCAGGCAGAACACAGGTGGTAGCTGAGTCTTGATTACACCACCCAGGAAACCCCAGAGCCTGTACACCTAGTGGAAAGCAGCAGACCACATCAGAGCACCACCACCCAGCCCTTGCACAGCTGATCTTCCATGGAGGGCAGATGTAGGTTGCCAGTGGTCACAGCCAGTCCTTGCAGCTTGACTGACTGACCCAGGTAAATCCCTTGCATTGACCTGTCAACAGCAACCAAGTCTCAACTACAAGAGGAGGGCATACTCAGTCAACATGAAGAGTGCACTTCGAGTACTCAGCTTGGATGATGGGGTAGGGGGGTCTGCCACTGGACCCTACAGGACACCTACTATATTAGGTCACACTTTCAAGATAGGGACTCATAGCCATTCTACACATAGAAACAAACACAGGGAGGTTGCTAAAATGAGGATTCAAAGAAACATGGCTCAAATGAAAGAACAGATCAAAACTCCAGGAAAAGAGCTAAATAAAATGGAGATGAACAATTTATCAGATGGAGAATTCAAAACTTTTGTTAAAAGGATGCACAAAGAACTTAGTGAGGACCTTTACAGCATAAAAAAGATCCATTCAAAAATGAAGGATACACTAGTAGAAAAAAAAGAACAATTTACAAGGAATCAACAGTGGAGTGGATCAAGCTGAGAACCAAATCAATGATTTGGAACACAAGGAACCAAAAAGAAAATCAGAAAAACAAAAAGATAAAAGAGTCTAAAAAGACTAGGATGATGTAAGGAACCTCTGGGACAACTTCAAACATATAGTATTCACATCACTGGGGTGCCAGAAGAAGAAAAGAGCAAGAAATTAGAAACCTATTTAAAAAATTAATGAAAGAAAACTTCCCTAATTTGGTGAAGGAAATAGGCATGCAAGTCCTAGGAGCACAGAGAGTCTAAAACAAAATGGACACAAACAGGTCCACATCACAAAACATCATAATTAAAATGCCAAAGGTTCAAGACAAAGAGAGATTCTTAAAAGCAAACAGAAGAAAGAAGTTAGTTACCTACTGGGGAGTTCCCATAAGACTGTCAGCTGATTTCTCAAATGAAACTTTTCAATTGAGAAAAATTAGAATTCAAATTTAGAATTGAAGGGAAGAGAAAGAGCTTCCCAGCAAGAAAAACTAAAGGAGTTTATCATCACCAAATCATTGTTATATAAAATATTAAAGGTACTTATTTAAGGAAATAGTAAAACCCAAACTATGGACAATAAAACTGCAGTGAACACATATCTATCAACAACTGAATAAAAAAGTAAGCAAATGAAAAGAACAGAGACAGATTATGAATAAGGGGAGTGCTTTGATAGCTGCCAGATGGAACAGGTTTTGGGGGTGAGGGGTAAAGAGGTGAGGGGATTAAAAAGTCCAAATTGGTAGTCACAGAATAGCCATAGGGATGTACAGTACAGAACAGGAAATGGAATAGACAAAGAATTTATACACATGACCCATAGATATAAACAAAGTTGTGGGGATTTCCTGTGGGAGTGGGGAATACTGGGTAGGGAGAGGCAAAGGGGAAAAATTGGGACAACTGTAACAGTATCATCAATAAAATATAATTAAAAATAAAATAAAATTTAAATAGTAAGCATACATTTATAGTTTTACATACTTTTTTCTATATTAAAAAAAGCTTTCTTATATAATTCAGAATTCATCATTATATTCCAAAACTTTGTCCTTGTAATATTTAGTTAAAATTTTACTATTATTAGTTAACTCAGGACTCACTAGGTGCCAAGATCTGTCTGGATTTTGCAGTATTATTTCATTCAATTCCTCTTAAAACTAGTTAAGACAATGTGCAGTAAATGTTATGTTCCTTCATTGCCTTTTAAAGAAAGTTTATTGTGCATTACTTATTGTTCCTTTATATATTCTTATTTTAATTATTATAAAAACCAAAATATGGCTAGAGGAATTTCTTGATCTAAATACATCCATGCTTTGGCTGGCCTGGCTCAGTGGAGTGAGTGCTAGACTGTAAACCAAAGGCTCACCAGTTCAATTCCCAGTCAGGGCACATGCCTGGGTTACCAGCCAGGTCTCAGTAGGAAACACATAAGAGGCAACTACATATTGATGTTTCTCTCCCTCTATTTCTCCCTCCTTTCTCCTTTCTCTAAAAATAAATAAAAACAATTTAAAAGAAATCTTTTAAAAGTTAACAAATACATCCTTAGCACTGAGAACAGTGATTTGCAGTTAGATACTCTGAATATATTTTGCATGAAAGATGTTATCTTTAAACACCTGAAACAGATAAGATAATGCCGACTGCAGTAACACAAATATAACATAAATAACAAACAGTAAGGCCATATCATTTCCTGTATAGCAAATATCTGCAGTTCTAGGACTGGATCATTCAACAGCTGTACAACATTTTCAAATACTCATATTTTCTTTCTTTTTTTCCACCCTGATCTTTGTTCTGCCATCCTTAGTGTTGTAGATTTTGTGTTCAAGCTTGTTCCTTTGTGGTCACAAAATTGTAGCAACCTGGGCTACATATAGAATGTGTTATATCACACATTCTATCTCTTTTCTAGAAAACCTTTGCAGATGTCTCCTCCTCACACATTTTATTTATTTATTTGTTTGTTTTACTGTCACATGGGCCAAAAATGCATCCTATCCTCGTTCCTGTGACACTCTCCTCTTCTTAATTTATCAAAATTCATGTCCTAGAACCAGAATGCTTTTTTGAAGTTATGACCATCTGGCATAAGAAGTAATTTATTATTATTATTATTGTTATTATTGATGGCAAGGAAGAAACGGAAATAGAAGGGGGCTTGGAAAGCTACCAGATATGTATGCCACAGAATATCCTCAAGTAAGCATTGAAAAATCCATGAAAAATTCTATCACTGTGAAAAACTTTACAATAAATTTTTCTGTGGCACGTAACTCACCAGAGAGCTGTCATTTTGTTTCAGAAGAATTCTAGAGGAAACACTACTAGGGTAATAATATGCTCCATTTTTAAATAAAGCATCTAATCTAAGACTAAATGGACTCTTCTGTATAAATCACATGCAAAATAAAACAAATACTGAATCATCAAAACAGTGATAATTGAGTTTCTAATTTTAGTTTAGATAATACAAATAATTATTTTGAGAACTGATCATATTTATCTTATTTGTCATCACATAACAATGCACACATCCTATATATTTTTCTTTGAAACTAAAATGGAGTCTGCCTCCATAATTTTATTTATTTACTTGTTTGTTTTACTGTCACTTTATTTGTAAGATGATAGAATTAATTACAAATGTGAATGATAACTTGGAGGTCTTTAGACAGGCATCAAATATTATTAAAAGCAAGCTGCTTATTCAAAACAAACCATGGCATAATTCAAACTTCAGAGCAAGAAGGACAAGACACATCTCACTGGCCAATAGATTGTTTTAATTCTGTTATTAGACAAAATTCACACTTTTCATTTTAGGTGGGATAAACTGGACTCCAGTGGAAGGTGATACAGAAAGCTTTTGTCACAGTCTAGTTTCCACTCAGTTCAGATGGATTTATTTACGTAACTGGCTGTGCTTGGGCCTTCTTTGCAAGCAGCTTTAGATCCGAAATGCACTTGGCAATTGTCTCCTTTCCTGCTGTGCATAGATGCTCTCCACCACATGCTTCTCTACCCAATATATCATGTGCTCTTGCTATTTCTGACACACCAAATTCTGCACCAAGATATAATAACCCAGGCAATTTTTTGCCTCCTGATATACTCTATGCAGCCGTTCCTGGGAAGTAACCTCCAAGGCCGTAGCAATGTTACTCCTCTGGACATCAAAAAGGTAATGGTGCTTTTGAATCAGTGTCTGCTGGGACTTCTCCAGATCAAGCACATCCAGGATGTTTTTGATGGAAGCCTGTTTCATTTCTAGTCAGGTGACTTATTTTTGCTCATTGAGTTTGTCAGCAAATCCCCCCAATAGAGGCACCATATTTTTTAACAATATAGAGAGGCAGGCCTATGGTTGACATGGCAGAAATGCTCTCTGGAGTAACCACATATATTTCTTTGGATAGAAAATATGGATAAGCCTAGTTCCAACCATATGGGGTCCTGCTACACCGGTTTTAAGATAAAGAAACTGGAAGAATTTTTCAGGGATCGGCCCTTTTCCTCCACATTCTAGAAGAGGTGTACAGGGGCAAGACTTAGCTGCCCAGGGTGGAAGATCTTTGTTGCCTGCAATACCTCTGGGCCAAGGAGGGTTGCATTCTTCCGAGCAGGGGCTGCTATGGCGGCAGCAGAAATTACCACTCCAGACAGCATGGTCAGTGAGGGTCTGCTCAGAGGTCTTGGTGTCCCAGTGACTCCATATTTTTAACTTTATTAGAGTGGCTACTCTGTTACTTTTGAAATAATATTTCTAGTTTTCATATTTTAATGATAAAAGATGAGGATACTATAGAAGTTGTATACCATCTTTCTTCTCCTGAAGTACCAATGTGAAAATTAAAACAAGGGAAGATAGGGTGCTATCACCTTTCATGACTGAAAGATAGCCATCGTGAGTTATTAACAATATAACAACATTAAACATGGAAAAAGTTCCATATTTTGGTATATCTGAATAGGTCAGATGAAGCAGAAGTAAATGGTGTTTTTTAAATTTTTTCTTTAAGTAATGGTAAGTAGATTCTGCTCAACACTCCTATGTTTTCCAGCTTAAACTGTCAGGGCAAACAAAGCAGCTGCACTAGATATATTCAGGTGTCTTTGCTTCACTGAGATTAAATTTAAATTCACCCTAGTTTATCCTAATTATTTTGGTCAGTTGTCAGAGCTCACAATATTCATGATAGCTAACATAGGACACTGAGCACTGGGTACTTGATTTTTTCCAAGCTCTAGGTGTACCTGAATTATTTTCTTTTTATTGAATTTATTGGGGTGACACTGGTTAACACAATTATATAGCTTTCAGCCCTGGTCCATATGACTCAATTAATTGGAGAATTGTCCCGTACACTAAAATGTTGGGGTTTCAATTCCAGATCAAGGAACCTACTGAGATTGCGTTTTTAATTGCTGGTCAGGGAGCATATGTGAGGTAACCAGCTGATGTTTCTCTTTCACATCAGTGTTCTCCCTCTCCCCTTCCTCTCTCTCCAAAATTAATA
Source organism: Tonatia bakeri (assembly GCA_004024845.1). NCBI lineage: Eukaryota > Metazoa > Chordata > Mammalia > Chiroptera > Phyllostomidae > Tonatia > Tonatia bakeri. The sequence goes on from PVIA01001060.1 coordinate 228,820, forward strand.
ATAATAGTGTAATAATAATAAAGCTATAGTACATTTACACGATGGAATACTATTAGACCATAATGAAGAAGGAAATCTTACCTTTTGCAACAGTAAAAATGGACCTGGAGAACATTATACTAAGTGAAATAAGCCAGTCAGAGAAAGAGAAGTACTATATGAATCCACTCATATGTGGATTCTAAAGAACAAAATGAACTAACGAGAAAATTAAAAACAGATACACAGATAAAGAGCAGGCTGACACTTATTGATGAAGGGGCTGGGGACTTAATTATATCTGATTTTTAATTTACAAACAGCCATGTAAGGTAGGAAATCTTACCTTCACAGATCAGAAGAAAAAAACAAAACAGAAAATAAGTAGCAAAAAATGAAATTTATTTACAGATCTGCATAAAGTCAAAGCCACTTTTATTCTTTCTCCTTTCTTTTTTCTTACTTCTTTCCTTCTCTCTTTTTTTTGCACTTCATCACACTGTTATACTGAAAAATATATGTATGCATAAATATATTTTATAAATAAATATATAAAAATATATGTTGTGCATTACCTTTACATACGCTGTGGGTAAAGCCAGGTCAGACTTTATCTGGGGTGATAAAGGTGGAATGGCAAATCTTATATGCAAATAGTCTATGAGCACAGACATTCACATCTAAACTTACAGAACCTGACAGCACTTTAACCAAGTGACCAATGGTAACATCACCAGGAATGGAACAGATCAACCTCTGTGTCTCCTGAGAGGACAGCACAATGCTGTCGCTAAGTATTCCTACCCAAACTGTATGTCCTGCATTTAATCATGATAAAACACGATCAGACAAACCGAAATTGAAGGACATTGTACAAAATGTATGGCCTTTGTACTTTGAAATATCAAAGAGAATTAAATAATTGAGAAACTATTCTGGATTAAAAGACTGAAGAGGCATGGTAAATGACTGCCATACCTGATCCTGGATTTTATTTTGCTCTGAAGAGAATTATTAAAACATTTGGTGAAATCTGAATAATGTCTGTATATTAGATAATAGAACCATATTGAGGTTAATTTCCTGCAAGTATTGCTTGTGCTGTGATAATGTACAAGAATTTTCATTATTAGCCAGGTTTTTAGAAAATGCATACTAAAATAGTTAGGGGTAAAGGAGCACCATATCCACAATTTATTCTCAATATAGTAAAATGTTAATATTTGGGAGGGGAAATTAATGGGATGCTTTGTATTATTCTTACAACTTTTCTATAAATTTGAAATTATGTCAAAATAACAGTTAAGATGAAAATAATAAACTTATAACAATCACTCTTTTCCTTTTTTAAAGGATACAGTTCTTTCTGACTTCAAGTCATTGAACATTAAATGCAAAGAGAAATGCAATTACAAACTCCAAGACTTTATGTTAGTTGATAATATACTCCATTATTTTATTTCCTCTGAAATGTATGAAACTTGTGGTGCTCAAGACAATTGCTAATGTTAATTCTAGTGTCTGTCACCATACAAAACTCTTTTTACAGTTTTCTTACTCATTTTCTTCCCTACTAATTTGTGTACATGCTTCTGACATCAGTAGGCACATTTTAACTTCACTAGAAAGTCTCAGGAGGCTGAAGAGATTGCTATCCTTCTCCAAACAAAATGGAAACTGATTTTATACAAAACTGTATCTCTTTGTTCAAGTCATCAGAATCTATTGTTCTGAAAGGAAACTGGCAGAATAACAAAATGTAATATAGCATCTCCGGCAAATGTGGGTCAAGTTTAAACTAAAGTTATTCGAATCCATACATTTTTTTCTTTTAGATTTTTTAACAATTGCATTTTAAACCTAGAAATGTTAATAATAAAACGATTGCAATACAATATATTTATTGCAAATAGCTGAAAAGAGAAAATAAAGTTCTGTCATGTATGATTTAAGAAAGCATCATTCACTCTACTAAAACAAGTAATCCATGTGAAAAATTAAATTTTAAGCTAACATATTTTATCCTTCTGTACTTCCATGTAGTTATACATATGCCAACTAGGTCATACTCCCATGAAAATAAAATATACATACAAAAAGCATAGACCTTTATGTATTTAGGAGGAGGAGACCAAAAGGTTTATCTAATTGACTTAGAAAGGGGTGTTTTGATCACACACACAGTGCTCAGTAGCCTTTGATCTCCTACATAATTTTATTTGTGGCAGTATAACACAGAGAAAAGTAAATAAAGTGAAAATATAAAGGATGATGATCCAGGCAAAGTGTTAAAACACAGTTGAGTTTTAGTATAATTTTTCCACATAACAACAGTAATCATGTTATGGATTTCAACTTTTGTTTCTTTTCTGCATTCAAGTGCCTCAAAGATCTTAGTAAAGTAAAAAAAAAAAAAAAAGAACTATGGGCCATGAAAGTTGGTCAAATATTATGACTTATTTTATAGGGAGGTAAGTCAATATATAGCAAAATTTAAATATTATTTCAAAGCAAAATATCCTTAACAGTGGTAAATATTTTAGCCATATCAAGTTATGCCCAAAGAGCAAATGAATAGGGAAATAATGTGATGAAAAACTGGTAAAAGGGAGAAAAACTGGTAAAATGTTTTTTAATCTAGTTAAAAGAAACTAAATGTTTCTTTAGTAGACAAATAAACAACAAAGAGAAAAATATCAGGAACACACAGTAAGTAATTGTTTCTAGAATATTTTAATCATTGGAGAAGCTTGGTGATAGGGTTTATGCTATACTGCTGAGAGTTGGCAAAAGAAAAATCTTGATTTTTTAAAGGAAATAAATAGATGACTAGTAAAATGGAGAAGAAGGGAGATATGTTGACACTACTTTGTGCTACAAGTCCAAAACACATGCTTAAAATCCTAAAATGAAAGTATCCAAGGTTGGCATAAAGGTTAATAAAGTGATTGGATCACCAAACAGGTGTTGTGTCCAGGAGAAATATAATATTACAAGATAAGTCTTTCTTAGAACTGGCAGGTATAGGATGGAAAGAATGGGCAATAATTAAAATGGGACTTACAACTGAACCAAACTGATTAAATTCAAGTAATTCTACATATAATTTTTACTACATATAAAGTTTACTTGCAGAGAGATTTCCTCAATCCACTGAAAGGTTTAGTTTATCATACAAAAAAAAAATAGCATAGTAGAAAATACAAAAACAAAAAAAGACACAAGTTTAAAGAAAATCATGACAAATGATATGTATAAATTTCATGTGTAAAATATGTAAAGAATAGTAGTGATATTATAAATTAATAGAAATACTATAGATATTATGCCAGACCCAGATGAGAATATGAGCAATTGAACACCAAAAACTCAAATGATAACATCAAGAATAGAATTTACACTTGGAAAATCTCAGTGAATTCTAAGAAATCACAACATTGAAACTTCTTTATATAATATAAATTATTTATAACATATTCTCCTTGATCACATTATAAATAAAATCTTCTGAATATCTACACTGATTAAAAAAAAAAAACCTTTACATTTGTGTTTCTTGCTTACTTTTATCAGAAACTTGTTCATTTTATAAAATGTGGTATCTTTAACATTTGTCTACTTTTATTTTTATGTATTTTAAACTCGCTCTTTCTTTTAAAATAATTAAAATGACAAAATTTCAATATTCTAATTATTCTCATGGATTTACTATTTTATTATAAGCAGAAAAGTAATATGTGCTTGATAAATTTACTTAAGAATTCAACTAGGAAACATATCAGTAACACAAGATTAATGTAATCTAATTGCACAATTAATTTTAATCTCAGTTACTTCCCAAGATGCCTTAAATAATTAAAAACTTCCATTAGCGTTGTATCAATCCTTTTTACTTTGTTGAAGTCTTCATTTCCAATGCCATCACCTCCAAATTCAGAGTAGGCATTCCATTTTATGTGCCATATAAGTGAGCACCCCCAAAACACCACCACCAACAACAAAAGATCTTGGATGGCTTCATTTCTTTCATGTAGCTGGGGGTCACCCAGATTCCATCAGAAACAGCCCCCCTATTACTATTTGATGCAATGTTTGAATTATAGTAATTGTTCAATAATGTTTAGTGAGTGAACCAACCACTAAATACCTGAATACCTTAAACAGTGTCTAGGTGAAATTTTGGGTCTACTTAGATATGTGTATCATTCATGTAAATGTTTCCTTTTTACTCTTTTTTTTATTGCAGTTTAGAGTAATGGAAATTGTGTAGACTTTAGAGTTAAGACCAACTTACTACCCCTTTTGACTGTGATGCCACAATAGTGTGGGATTTGGAGCTATTTAACTTCATACCCTCGTATTTATCTTGTGGGTAGCTAAGCCATTTTTATATTCCATCCTACAGATTTGGAAATAGATATTATAGGAGAGAAAGTGAATTCCCTAGGGCCATGTGGTAAGTAAGCAATAAAGTAAGAACTCAAATTCAGGTTTGCTAGTTTCCTGACATGTGTCCTTTCTATACCATTATTTTTCTGTTATCTCGATTTGTTCCCTTTCCTACATTCTATTGTTATAATCATAGTTTATTAAAACAGAAAATTAGAACAATTTAAAATATATTTCCTATCACTCTCAATTACTTTTTTTTCATTATTGTTCAAGTACAGTTTTCTACATTTTCCTGCCACCACTTTCCTCTGCCTCACCCACCCCACTTCCTGCCTTCAACGCTACCCTCTTTGGCTTTGTGCATGTGTTCCTCTATACACATTCCATGATGACCCTTCCCTTCTTCCACCTTATGTCCCTCCCCCTCCCCTCTGGTTACTGTCAGTTTGTTCTTCATTTCAATGTCTCTGGTTATATTTTGCTTGTTTATTTGTTTTGTTGATTAGGTTCCACTTATAGGTGAAATCATATGGTATTGGTTTTGTACCACCTGGTTTATTTCACTTAGCATAATGCTCTCCCGTTCCGTCCATGCTATTGCAAAGAATAGGAGCTAAACTTCTTTCTTTCTGATGCATAATATTCCATTGTGTAAATGTACCACAGTTTTTTGATCCACTCATTTACTGATGGACAGTTAGGCTGCTTCTAGCACTTGACTATTGTAAATTTTGTTGTTATGAACATCGGAATGCATAGGTTCTTTTGAATTGCTGTTTTAGGATTTTAGGGTATAATCCCAACAGTGGAATTGGCAGGTCCAAAGGCAATTCCATTTGTAGATTTTTGAGGAAATTCCAAACTGTTTTCCTCAGTTGCTTCACCAGTTTGCATTCCCACCAATAGTACACTAGGGTTCCCTTTTCTCCACAGCCTCACTAGCACTTATTGTTTATTGATTTATTTATGATGGGCATTCTGACCATTGTGATGTGTTATTTCATTGTGGTTTTAATTTGCATCTCTCTGATGGCTAACAATGCTGAACATTCTTTCATATGTCTCTGGGCACTGTGTATATCCTCCTCGAAGAAGTATTTGTTCAGATCCTTTGCCCATTTTTTCATTGGGTTGTTTGTCTTCCTGGAGTGGAGTCATGGGAGTTCTTTATATATTTTGGAAATCAAACCCTTGTATAAGGTATCATTGGCAATATATTTTCTCATACAGTTGGTTCCCTTTTCATTTTGCTGATATTTTCTTTAGCTGAGCAGATTTTTATTTTGATGAGGTCACATTTGTTTATTGTTTTCTTTATCTCCCTTGCTCTATGGGACCATGATGTCCACTTTCACTACTTCAACTCAACATAGTATTGGAAGTGCTAGCCACAGCAATCAGACAAGAAAAAGAGATAAAAAGCATCTGAATTGGAAAGGAGGACGTAAAGCTGTCATCGTTTGCAGATGACTTGACAGCATTCATAGAAAACCCTATAGACTCCATCAAAAAAACATGTGAACTAATGAGTGAATTTGGCAAACAACAGGATACAAAGTCAATATTCAGAAATGGAATGCATTTTTGTATACCAACAATGAAATGTCAGAAACAGAAATCAGGAAAAAATCCCATTTGCTATAGTAACAAGAAAAATATAGTACCAAGGAATAAACATAACCAAGGAGGGAAAAGAACTGTACTCAGAAAACTACACAACACTGAAGAAAGAAATTAAGGAAGGCACAAATGAATGGAAGCATATACTGTGTTCATGGACTGGAATGATTAACATCATCAAAATGTCCATACTTCCCAAATCAATCTATAGATCCCTATTAAAGTACCAATTGTAAAGTACCAACACAATCCCTATTAAAGTACCAATGACATATTTCTCAAATATAGAACAAACATTTCAAAAATGTATATGGAACCATAAATGACCTCAAATAGGTACAGCAATTTTTAGAAAGAACAAAGTAGGAAGGATCACAATACCTTATATCAAACTATATTACAAGGCTACTGTAATCAGAACAGTCTGGTACTGACATAAAAACAGAGTCATAGGTCAATGGAACTGAATATAGGGCTCAGAAATAAACCTATGTCTCTATGGTCAATTAATATTTGACAAAGGGGGCAAAATCATAAAGTAGAGTAAAAATAGCTTCTTCAACAAATGGTGTCAGGAGACCTGGACAGCTACATGTAAAAAAAAATGAAACTCAAACTCCAACTTAAAACATACACCAAAATAAACTCAAGATGGTTAAAAGACTTAAAGATAAGTCATGCCCTGGCTGGTATGACACAATGGCTTGAGCACCAGCCTGTAAACCAAAGGGTTGCTGGTTTGATTCCTAGTCAGGGCACATGCTTGGGTTGCAGGCCAGGACCCCAACAAGGGGCACGTGAGAGACAATCACACATTAATGTTTCTCTCCCTTTCTTTTTTCCTCCCATCCCCTCTCTAAAATAAATAATTTTTTTAAAAAGATCGCAAAACCCTTGTTTAAAAATAAATAAATAAATAAAAGTTGTGACACCATAAGAGTCCTAGTGGATAACATAGGTAGGAAAAATCTCAGATATTCCACACTGCAATATTTTCACCGATATGTCAATTACCATTTATTCTGAATTCATTTCCTTGTACTTCCTGCATATCTCCACCTTCTGCAGGCATTTCCTCCTGCAATTCACTGCAATGATTTTGCTAGATGGGCAACTTTAAGAAAATATTGATGCATAATTCATTTCAAGTTGATTTATATTTCATTCATCTGTTTTGTATGTGGCGGGGTAATTTTTCTTTATTGTTTTTGTTTTGTTTTGCTCATGACGTTTTTATTCTTTGTACTTGTCTCTATTTAATGATTGGCTTTTCTCAGTGCTTCACAACTATCCACCATCCAATCAAGAGAAGTGACTAGATTTACATTAATTAATCTGTACTGAAAAGTTGCAATTGACAATAGTAGGGAAGCTATGTGTTTAGTTTTTTTAGCTATTCATATTTTCCCGTGGCCACCTCTTTCTCATTGTAATTTTCTATACAAAGGAAGGGATAAACACTCCTTCAGTAATATTTAATTAAATTTAAAAAAAATTATCCCCCCCTGAGGCCGTATTTTTATTGCTTTTAAGGAGAGAGGAAGGGAAAGAGAGAAACATCGATGTTAGAGAAAAACATAGATCGGTTACCGCCCAAAATCACCCAGACTGAGGATCCAACCAACAAACTTTTGGTTATAAGATAATGCTCAAACCAACTGAGACACACTGGCCAGGGCTATAATTACTTTAATTATTATTTTTTATTATTTCCTCAAGGGAAATAAACACATCAAAGATTAAACCCTTGCTTTTATGATGATTCTTATTTTCTCCTTTAAAAAAACATATAATTGTAAAAAAATGTATTATTTAAGCATTGTGAATCTTTTTAAAAATATTGTTCTTAGAATAGAATGAAGGATAACTCAGATAAATGACATTTTAGAGACATACAGAAAATCTTAAAAGTACCTACAGTGATTCTTGCACAATGTTAATAACACATAAATGTAGTTAGTGGTAGGATTGATAATGAAAAATAAGGGATGGGTTTTAAGTATATTTTCAAGAAAATATTCTCTAATAACTGATACCTGGAAATAAATTAGGATCACATAAGATTATTGAGAAGACTCACATTTGTATTTGCTATGTAAAGAAGAGATAATAATACTATATCCAAAAGGACAAAAACAGATAAAGGAGCTAATTATGTAGGAATATCACTGATATATCCAGAATATTGTGCTGGAGGAGATTATTGACTTCTTTATAACCTCGATAACTCTAGATATTAATTATTAAAGACAATTATAACAATTTACTTATGAAAATATATTATATTATTTTGTCTGTCTTTGTTTCTATGAAATTCAGAGATATTTTGTGCTGTTTATTATTCAAACTTATAATTCACTTTTGCAAGTTATCATTCCCTCTCAAATTTTGTAGTTATTCATTATTTTAAATTTACTACAAATTTTGATTTGTAGTAATCTTTTGTACTACACATATATTTTTAAAACTTATTTGCAGTTAGTTCACATATCAATTTCATTTGTATTATAATTCAAGTGTTATGAACATATATTATAGTTACAAATTTCCACTTTGTTCTTGTCTATTTTGAGACACCTTTTATAACAGTTTCTTATTTAAAACTACCTTCCAGATATTTGCATGTCCAATGAACACTTGAAGCTTCACCATTTATATTAGTCATTTCTTAATAATGTCGTTAAGATTAATGATGTCTCTTATGATCATGAAACTACCTTGACGCTCTTAGTTATTTGGATTTAAAGTCTGAAAATTATTATTTTACTTCAGTTTTCTTACCACTTAAGTCTTGCATATTCCACCTGCACACTTTCTATATTTAGTGCATAGTTTCATTTTAAAGCCCTCATACAGGTTAACCAATGATTCTATCTTGAAAAATTATATTTATTTCCAAATTGTTTATAATTTACATTTTTCTTCTCTCCATTCATCTTAATAATTATAATAGCTAATGCTTATCACATATTTAATCATAGTGCCAAGTGCTTATGTATATTTTCATTTAGTTCTTAAAATTTGCACAAAAGTTTCTGTATTTTATCATCTTTTATCTGCATTTCAGCATTAAACCACTCAAAGACTAGAACATTAAAAGGATTTTCCAAGTTTATAAGTCAAGGGAATATTGCTGCTGAGATTGAAACCCAGAAAGATGACCTAAGTCAACACTCTCAAACAAAATACAATGATGCCAATTTACAGCATTTCCAGATTAATTTTCTTCATCTATTCTTCCAACAAGAACAATGTTTTGTTTAAAAACAGTCAGTGATATCCTGTGGCATAGTGATGAAAATGCAACTCCAAACCTGATTTTTATCCTGATTTTTTCCTTTCTTGTATTTTCTTTTCTGAAAAATCCCTAGATTTTTAAAATACATGTTTGCAAGCTCCCTTCTATGGCTTTCCTTAAGCTATTCTCTCCAAATGGACTTATTTTGTGGTCAAATAGTTGAAATTCTCCACTCCTAACTCAAAGCTCGGCTATCCTTTTCTGAGACCCTTTCTGTTTGCCTTTGTCATTCATAAACTGACATGTGCCATCTTGTTTCCTATCATAATAGACTGTTAGGCCTTCCAGGCAGGTATAGTGTCCTTTATCTTTGAGCCCTCAGCACCTAGTAAAGTACCTTATGAAGAGAAAGTAATTATTAATTATTTATTGATTCAAATGGTTAAATGCTTTGACAACTATAAATTAAAATATATGTTGATAAAAGTGAATATCACAATAAAATCCAAAGCAAGGTTTTCATAGAATGTTCCTAATACTGATAGCTAACACATGGTGAGCCTACATATTCTGAAAAAGAAAAAAAATGTTATGCACTTTGATATTTTTATAATTTCTATGAAATCAAAATGATTAAATTAATGGTATTTGCTAATTAAAAATAAAATAAATCCAACCTAAATTTAATTTGTAGTATTCCCCTAAACCCATGGCTTTTTTATTATCACCCCTAACTTACTGCGATTTAACTTTAAAACAACCATGCAAATTTAATTACGCATTGGCTCCTAAGGGATGCACTCATATATTAGTTTTCATCTCTCATGGACAGATCATTTGCAGTTAAGTTACAAACCACTGAAAATCAATTTTTAATGGAAATACTCATACAACCTTAACAGCAAAAGAGCAAAAATTCAGGTATAATACCAAGTGGCAGGTTATTAACTCTAACTTCAATTTTATGTTCTTTGACACAAGACTATGTCAGCCATAAATAAGTGTTCTTTGCCGCACAAGTCACACTTATCAGGAGATTATTCATCAAAGAAAGTTTTACTAGGTCCAGCATTGAGCCCATAGGGGCCCTGGAGGAAATTCTGAGCTGCTTAGCAAGAAGGCACCGAACCAAAAAAATGTGCTGAAATGATATTAAAGGTAGAAATGAAATCCAGAAAAGCAAGAAAAGGTAGAGTTAAGTTGAAAGTCCATTATTAACGATACCAGCCAACTTAGAAAGGCATTTAGCTATAATGTATAAGCTATCACAAAAGTCAGTAACAACATTTCTGCAGCATGACATATTCATTCATTCTTTGCTGATATTTCTATAGTTTAAAAATTTTGTTTTTAAAATTCACTTTATTTTTTAATAAATTGAAATTTAAATGAACATGTCTTATTATTAATCAGACTCTAATAATGACAGTTGCCAATAATATTGTGCTCCCTGTCAATAATAATATGGTCTAAATTCCTTAGCTAAGCAAGTTCCTGTCAAAGTACAATTTACAAACTCAAATATTACAGAGTTACCTAAAATGGAATGTTATCTTAGTCTATAAATAAACTGGGTCATAACTGTAAGGCTTATGGATTACATATTCCAATCAAAAGACATAGGGTAGCTGAAAGTATAAGAAAACACACCCCGCACATATGCTGTCTACAAGAGACCCACCTCGGAACAAAAAATCTACATAGGCTAAAAGTGAAGGGATGGAAAAAATTATTCCAAGTAAATGAACATAAAAAAGCTGGAATAGCAATACTTATAACAGACAAAAGAAACTTCAAAACAAAGGCTGTAACAAGAGACTGAAAAGGTCACTATTGAATATTTAAGAGAGTAGTGCAATGAGAGGATATAAGCCCTGTAAACAGATATGCACCCAACATAGAAGCAGCTAAATATATAAGGGAAATTTTGGAGGACTTCAAGAAAGATATTGACAGTAACACAGTCATTGTAAGGTATTTTAACACCCCATTGTCAACAATGGATAGAACTTCCAAACAAAGAATTAACAAGGATATTTGGCATTGAACAACACTCTAGAGCAAATGGACAAAATTGATTTATACAGAAATATTTGCCCCCCAAAATAAAATATACATTCTTTTCAAAAACACATGGAATATTTTCAAAGATAAACCACAAAAAAAAACCTCAGCAAATTCAAGAAAATTGAAATTTTATCAAGCAAGTGCTCAAATCATAATGACTTCAAACTAAAAACCAACCTCAAGGAAAAAACTCAAAAACATTCAAATACATGGAGACTAAATGACATGTTATTAAATAATGAATGAGTTAGCAATGAGATCAAGGAAGAAATCAAAAAGTACCTGGGAATAATGAGCACACAATAACCCCAAATTTATGGGATACAGCAAAAGCAGTCCTGAGAGGGAAGTTTGTAGTAATAAAGGCCTACCTAATAGAAAAATTTCAAATAACCAACCTAACTCTACATCTAAAAGAACTAGAGGAACAACAACAAACAAAGCCCAGAGTGAGCAGAAGGAAGAAAATAAAAGCAGTGGAGAATTAAATGACATAGAGGCTAAACAAACAATTCAAAGGATCAATGAATCCAGGAGCTAGTTCTCTGGAAAGATAAATACAGTTAACAAAACTTCAACCAGAGTCATCAAGATAAAAAGAGAGAGGACCCAAATAAAAAATCAAAAACCTAAGAGAAGAAATTACAACTGATACCACAGAAATACAAAGGAATGTAAGAAATTACTATGAAAAATTACTATGAACAAATATATGCTAAAAAATCAGACACTCTGTGCAAAATGGACAAATTTCTAGAAACACTGTCTTCCAAAACTGAATTAAGAAGAAGTAGAAGGCCTGAAGAGACCAGTAACAACTAATGAAATTGAAGCACTAATGAAAAAACTCCAGGAATGCAAAAGCCCTGGACTGGATGGCTTCACAGGCAAAATTTACCAAGAACTAACTCCTGTCCCTCTCAAATTATTCCAAAAAATGCAAGAAGAAGGAAGACTCTGAAACTCTTTTTACAAAGCCAGTATTACCCTAATTCCAAAACCAGGTAAAGACAAAACACAGAAAGAAAACCACAGGCCAATATCTCTGATGAACATAGATGACAAAATCCTCCACAAAATATTGATAATCTGGGTCCAGCAATACATTTAAAAGGTCATACACAAACACTAAGTGGGTTTCATCCCAGTGATACAAGGATGGTACTATATTTGCAAATCAATAAATGTAATAAACTGCATAAACAAAATGAAGGACAAAAATCAAATGATCATATCACTAGATGCAAGAAAAAAAGTGATAAAATCCAGCAACCATTTATGATAAATACACTTATGAAAATGGGAATAGAGAGAGCATACCTGAACATAATAAACCCTGTATAAGAGAAACCTACTGCCAACATCATACTTAATGACAAAAAACTAAAAGCTTTCCCCTTAAGATAAGGAATAAGATGAGGGTACCCACTTTCACCATTCTTGTTCAACATAATACCAAAAGTTAAAGCCATGGTGATCAGAAAAGAAAAAGAAATAAATGACATCCAAATTGGAAAGGAGGAAATAAAACAGTCATTATTCACAGATGACATGATAGTATACATAGAAAACCCTATAGTCTCTACCAAAAAACTATTTGCTTTAGTAAGTGAATTTGACAAAATAACAGGATACAAAGTCAACATTCAGAAATTAAGGGCATTTTTGTATACCCACAATGAAATATCAGAAAAAGAAACAGGAAAAAAATTCTATTTACTGTAGCAACAAGAAAAATTAAATACCTAGGAAAAAATTTAAGCAAGGAGATAAAAAACCTGTACTCAGAAAACTACAGAACACTGAAGAAAGAAATTAAGGAAGACACAAATAAATAGAAGCATATACCTTGTTCATGGATTAGAAGAATTAACATCATTAAAATGTCCATACTACCTAAAGGAATCTATAGATTCAATGTAATTCCTATTAAAATATCAGTGGCATATTTCACAGGTCTAGAGCTAATATTTCAAATATTTATATGGAACCAAAAAAGACCCCAAATAGCCTCCTAAATCTTGAAAAGGAAGAACAAAGCAGGAAGGATCACAATACCTGATACTGTTACAGGGTGCAGCCAAGAGGGGGGACCCCAAATGGACATTTAAAATGGGGTCCAGAACTCAAGATGTTCAGAGAATATTAGGATGTTCTCACCGCCCCCGCCCCAGGTGTGGGTAGGGGGAAGGGACAAATGGAGTAGGCCCATTAAGAGCTGCTTCCCATAGCAACAGCTTTGCAGCTAACTTCTGGCATGGACATTTAACATATCTCTAACCTTTGACTGGTTACATAGATATGTTAAATAGCTGTGGCCATGCTCTGAGCCAGGGGGATGAAAGTAACTTCCCCACCAAGATGTAACTGGAGGGGGGCAGGTCCCCCGAGTTACAGCACTTGTGTGGGAGCTTGGAGATGATTGGCTCCATGACATGGGGCTACACCTGCCCTCACCTATGATGGTGACCAGAATGGCTGGAAAGAATGAAAGATTAAGGGCAGGTGTGGCCAAGTGTGGGAGGAGTCAGAAATAGAGCTGTAGAGGAAGATTGGTGCGTGAATTTAAGAACCCAGACACGGAAGCCTTAGATGAGAGAGGACCACGCAGCTTTTGGCAGAGTAGAGGGCTCCCGCAGCTCTGTGAAAGAGAATTCACCATGCAGATTTAGCAGAAAATTGCCACTCGGCCAAAGCCGAGTGGCAACCCCATCTCCCCGCAGCTTTGTGGGGAGAACCACATGGTTTCGCCAGAGTGCAGACACCCGCAGCTCTGGTAGGAGAGGACTACGTGGCTTTGAGGTGCTCCTTTTGGCCACGTGGCCTGGGAAGCAATAGAGACTCTGCCTGGAAGAAGGGTGAAAGAACTCTTACTGAGACAGTGCCACATGGCTTTGGATTAATTGGAGATCCTGCCTGGACAGCAACACAACTGATGGTGCCGGGAACTGAGAAAGGTCTCCCAGCCGAGACGGATTACTGGTAAGAACCAGGGGCTGCCTGAGCCATGGAATTCTATTTTCTTTCCTGAGATACGGTACCCCAGACTGGGCAAAGGGGAAGGAAGGACTGTGTGTGTCTGTGGGTGTTTTAAGGGACTTTGGGATTTTGGCAAAGACATTAGGTCACTACTTTAAGTTTGTATAGCATTAAATAAACATTTTCTTTCCTTTTCACAAATCTCTGGCATTGAGAGACATCATTCCTATAGACGACGGATATAACAGACCTGGGGGTCTCTTTCAGTAATAGTATATTGTCCCAGGCACCCCCCTTATTTGTTCTGTAACAATATAAAACTATACTACAAAGCCACTGTACTCAAAACAGTCTTGTCCTAGCATAAGAGTAGACATATAGATCAATGGAAAAGAATACAGAGCCCATAAAAAACCCATAACTTTATGGTCAATTAATATCTGACAAAGGATGCAAGAGCATACAATGGAGTAAAGCCAGTTTTTCAATAAATAGTATGTTAGAACTGGAGTAGTACTTGCAAAATAATGAAACTAGACCACCAATTAATACTATACAATATAGTAAACTCAAAATAGATAAAAAGACTTAAATATAAGTCACAATACCATAAAATCCTAGAGGAAAACATAGGCAGTAAAATTTCAGGTATCTTGCCTAAAAATATTTTTGTTAATATATCTCCTAGGGCAAGTGAAACAAATAAGACAATAAACAATGTGACTACTCCAAGTTAAAAATCTGCACAGCTAAAGAAACCATCAGCAAGATGAATAGGGAACCCACTCTATGGGAAAAGATATTTGCCAATGATATATTGGACAAAGGTTTAATCTCCAAAGTACAATGAGATCTCAAATGACTCAACACCAAGAAGACAAACAATCCAGTTAAAAAATTAGCAAAGGACCTACATATACATTTCTCCAAGGAGGACATATGGTGGGCCCAGAGACATATGAAGAATTGTGCAGCATCACTAGCCACCAGGGAGATGCAATTAAACCCACAATGGGATATCACTTCACACGTGTCAGAATGGTCATCATTAATAAATCAATAAATAAAAAGTGCTGTCAAGGATATGGAGAAAAGAGAACCCTAGTGCACAGGTGATGGGAATGCAGACTGGTGCAGCCACTGTGGAAAACGGTATGGGATTTCCTAAAAAAAAATACTAAAAATGGAACTGCCTTTGGACCCGGCAATTCCACTTCTGGTATTATACCCTAAGAGGCCTGAAACATCAATTCAAAAGAATCTCTGCACCTCTATGTTCATTGCAGCATTATCTACAATAGCCAAGTACTAGAAACAGCCTAACTGTTGTACATCAGTAAATGAGTGGATTAAAAAAACTGTGGCACATTTACACAGTGGAATACTATGCAGGAGAAAAAAAGGAACGTCTACCTTTCCCAACAGTGTGAATAGAACTGGAAAGCATTATGCTAAGTGAAATAAGCCAATCAGCAAAATACAAATCCCATGTGATCTCATCTATGACAGGAACCCAATGAAGGAAACAAACAAAGGAGCAAAATAAAACCAGAGTCATGGAAACAAGAAACAGACTGGCAGGGACCAGAGGGGAGAAGGGAAGAGTGCAAGGGAGGTAAGAAGGGGAAGGGTCTAGTGAAAGAACAGGTATAAATGACCCATGGACATGGACAACAGGGTGGGGATTGACTGAGGGAGCGAGAGGTGAGCAGGGCAGGGGAGAGCAATGGGGGAAAATTGGGACAATTGTAATAGAACAGTAAAAATATAGTATTAAAATCATATTATGCCGCAGAAATAAATACAAATGAACTGATTATCTCAAAGTATTCACTAGGTAATACAGAAATTTTGAACTATATATGGCTCTTATTTCATTCATTTTTAGTCCTATGTTTTATAGTAATTTTTAAAACACTAAGTTGTAATTTAGTCAATTATACACAAATGCAATCAAATGATAAAACATTTTGTAGGGAATTTTATTTTTATTTCAGAGGTAACTATGTTTATACAAGATAAAATTTTTGCTTTTATAATTTAAAAAATGAGTTATATTTTCACCAAGTCCTAAGGAAAAATATGTGTGTGTGTCTGAATGAAAAACAGTTATATGAAGTTGCATGCATTGGAAATTTCATGTCTTGACTTAGAAGTTTACTTCCCAGGATACAAGCTTCACAATGCAAAGGTTTTTCTGGTTCAGTTTACTGGTATAAGCCAAACCTAGAACTTTTCCTGGCACATTAAAAAGTCTTATTAGTGCATATTGAATGAAAGCTACTTGCTGGTATTAACTACCATTCTTTAACAATAATGTATGTTTGAAAATTTAGTCTTGTCCACATTACCCAGAGAAAAGCCTGAATTATTTAATCTTACTGAGACATTCTAACTAGAACTTCTATAGTTGCTTGAGGCTCAAGTTGAAATCCCTTGCATTTCTAGTATAATGTGAGTTTAATCTTTGTTGCCAATTTTGTTCGTGCTTGAACATGAATTATTTCCTCAGCATTTAACGTCGGAGAGTCTATTTGTTTTACTAAAACAATATACTATGTGTGACTATAAAATAAATATCAATATTTATTAGCAATTTTAGATTACATTTTTGTACTTAATTTAAAAAGTAGAGACTTATGTTTTCTTTCAGTAACTTTTTGGGTAACTAAGAAAGCATATTTTTCAACCAAAAATGTTTAACTTGAAACAAACTAAGTTGATTCTTTTTAAAATTATTTTTCAATTGCAGTTTCCCTTTAAAGTTAATTTCTATCAGTCAGGTATACAACATAGTGGTTAGACAAGCAAATCATTTACATAGTGTTGCCCATGTTATTTCAAGTGCACCATACATAGTTATCACCGTAGTATTGACTATATTCCATATAGTCATATTCCATATGCTATCCTTTACTTCCCTGTGACTGTTTTGTAGCCACAGATTTGTACTTCTTAACCCTTTCATCTTTTTCACCCAGTTCCCCAAACTCCCTCCCTTCTGGCAACCATAAGTCTGTTCTCTATATCTATGAGTCTGCTTCTATTTTGTTTATTCATTTATTTTGTTGTTTAGATTCCACATGTAAGTGCAATCATATTATATTTGTTTTTCTCTAATTTACTTTAGCATAATACACTCTAGGTTCACTGATGTTGTCACAAATGGTAGATGGCATTTCTTTTAATGGCCGAGTAAGTCCATTGTATATAAGTACCACATCTTCTTTTTCCACTCCTCAAACTGGTAGACACTTGGGTTGCTTCCATCTCTTGGCTCTTACACATAAGCCTGCATAGAGGCACATATATCTTTATGAAGTAAGGTTTTTGATTTATTCAGATAAATACCCAGAAGTGGAATTGCTGGGTTATACTGTGGCTCTTTTTTTTATTTAAAAAAATTCTTTCATTGTTGTTCTATTATAGTTGTCCCAATTTCCCCCTTTTGCCCTCCTCTGCCTAGGCCACACCTTTGCTCCCACAGTCAGTCCCCACACTGTTGTCCATGTCTATGAGTCATTCATATATGTTCTTTGTTTAGTCCCTTCCATGATTCTTTTATTTATTTAGTCATTCATTTATTTATTTTACTGTTGTTCAAGTATAGTTGTCCCCATTTCCCCCCCACCATGCCCTCCCCTCATACCCATCCATGCCTCCTACTGGACTCCAGAGACTGGATATTGCTGTGACCACATCAAAAGGTGCTGTTCCACTCTTCCCTGTTGATTTGAAACATAGGCCCCATTCATTCAATGGGAGTGTATTTGACCCAATCTGAGAGGTATATCCATGCTTTACTGCAAGAAAAATTAGGAAAGTAGATATATGTACTTTTCTTTGTCTTTACTGAAATATAGACTTTACCTTCCACCAATTCCAGTAATATGAGATATTTCTTAATAGAAAGTATTTCAAACCTTTAATTTAGACCACTAATAAGAGTCACTTCAACATGTTAGACATTTTTCTTCCAAAAATATTTCTAATATAATACATTATTTTCTGGTACAAACTAAAATGCACTCTCCTCAACTCTAAACTCTATTTCTGATCCAAATCTTTATTTTCTTTTATGTCACTTTATGGCCACATCTCAATATACTTTAATCTATAAGCTAAAATGTAAATTTAACCCTCATCTAAACTGTGTACAAAGAACTTGAAAGAATAGAGAATATTTTAATATAAATGTAAACTTTGTTAAAATATAGTTACAATTGCTAACACACCATATATTTAAAAAGTATGGGGAGCTGTTATGTTGTCTTAACTACTGTTTGCAGGCAACAGTGAGTATTTATGAGCTCAATTCACTCTACTTCCTTTCTCAATAACTTTAATGCATAGTTTATATTGCTCTCCCCCATTTTATCCCAATATTAATTTTTATCATTTTTAATATGTACCTAGAGAAATTCAATGCCTTGGCTTCTAAGTTGTTTATATTACTCTTGTCTAATAATCTTGTCCTGCAATCTCTCCAATATCCATCAGCCTCTCAGTCCCATGGTTATACTCTAGACCTTGTCAATACCAATATCCACAATATTCATAATCTCAGTTATGAGCGCTCTATTCTCTGAATAGCACCTTCTTCTAAGTTTCTTTCTCTTGTGGCATACTGATCTCTCCAACTTGTCTATATAGAGCTATCAGTAACATTCCAGATAACAGTTGCTCTGGTTACTTGAATCTCTAAGTGAAAACAAGCACTAAAGTTTCTGCCAACCCATAATGCATATACATGTAATCTATGTCTTGTTTTGATATCTGCCAGGTAAATTTCTACCATAAAGACATAGTGCGTAGCACAAAATTTAATAAGATATAATCTTTTAGTGTTTAATCAATATTTTGTAATGTATTTATTATACCACATAACCTAGGCTATTTTGATTAAAAAAATGAGTTTTCTCCTAGAAGTGCAATGTGACATACCAAATTATTAACATATGTGAAAATGTCCCAAATGTCTGGTAACAGAGAAGATACTAGAAGCTTGTGTGTTCGTTATCCAAGTGGGGCAGTGGGAAAATATTTGACTTAATGAAATATAGTTCAAGAAGCAGAGTTTGGAAAACAGAATGTTAATAGTATATATTGGTTATTACTGGCACTGACAAGAGAGGGAAGACTTCTGAAAATACTTAGCTCATTCATCAGTAAGTATAAAGAGGACAACCACACTAATAAGTGACAATTATGTGACAATTTTCCTATCCCACCCTTCCATGCCCCACACAACTAGAAAACAACGAAACTGAAAAGTCTTGTTTACGAAGATCAAATCAAGGTATGAACTTTGCATTTGTTGTTTTTCTGCCAGATATGTATCTAGCTATAAATTAAATACAATAACTTGCATAGTATCAAATAATATAAAGATCAGTTTTGACATATGTATACAATCCAAGAAACCACTGCCACAAACAAGAATATGAAATAACAATGCCGATAGCCACAAAATATTTTCTTGTGTTTTTATAATCCATCCCGCCTTTACTCTCTTGCCTATTAACTGATGACCTGCTTTCTATCACTTTAAAAACCAATGAATAGATTAAAGTGTCTAAGAGCAAAGATCAAGTTAAGAATGCAGAGCCTACTTGAATTTATAAGTTTTCAAATGTACAGATTGCCTCTGGGAAGATAATAGGTATGTGGCTTTCCCACTTAAGTATAGAAAGTTCAAGATAGCTAAATGAAAATAGAAAAAAAAGACATGAGTTAGTAATCAGATAAATGCAGATAATGTATCTCAAAAATATTGCACATTGTTTTTATTGCATTGAGTATGTTGGAATTAAAGAAGTACAATACATTTGGATTTTTGAAAGAATTGTACATTCTAAAAGACAACAGTTTGGATAGTTTGAGAATGAAAATGAACTATTGTTGTTATACCCTTGAATATACAGACAGCAGAATGAATACTCGCTGTTTAGGAGAGCTTGGTCTCCTTTAGTTTCCAGAAGCAGGATCACAGATTAACCAAGGATCATTCTGCAGCACCAGGGAGGGTAAATGCTCTCCCAACATCTGTCTTGAAACATGTTAGAAATCACTGTGGTAATGCTTCAGTGGTCTACTGAGGAATGTTTAACAACCAGCAATCTGGGGAAAAATAGTCCTCTCTTCTGTTCCATTTTAGGAAACGATTGATGCATAAGTTGGGCCTTCAACTGTGGAGGTGATCAAATCTGCTTCAGTGAGTGAAGTTCCCTTTGATAAACTGCTGAATAGCTTCCATTTTGTCATCATGGCCAATTTTTTTGGGGGGAAAGGGGCTCAAAAACTCAGTAAACACTGAGGTTTTAGGGGAAGTTTAATGATGACATCCTTAGAATAAGTGATTCTGTTCTAATGAATATTAAGAATATCCTCCACACTGCACACCTGTTTATTTCAAAAGGGGCAAAAATATTCTTTGTTTTTATCATTCGAATTGCTAAATTGTAGCAGGTATGTTTCCAGACATGTTAGATTGAAAATTCATCCTACACAGCAGTGATATCATTGCAGGTTTCTTTTTCAATACTCCTGTTCCCTTTCATTTGAATGGCTTTGAGGCTGTGAAATGACTAAGACCTGAAATATGGGTAAAATCATTTGTAAATCTTGGCAACTCAAGCCTAACTTCTTTAATTGTCAAACATCAGAATATTCTTTTTTTTTTGTAGCTTCTTTAATTTATTCAAAATCTTGAGAAACACTTAACTCTTGGAGGATGACAAAATGGCATTATATTTTGGAAATTAGGAAATTTCTGTTGTATGTATGATCTCTTAGCTATGACTCTACTGAAATGTAATTTCTACATGCAGAGGCTGTTAGAAGCAGCTTGGGAGAAGTGGGTCCTGTACAACATAGTGAAAATACATCTTATACCAAGGCCCTTGAGTTATTTGAAGCTAAAGAACTTCAGTGGACCCTCACAATATTGACCTACGTAAATAATATACTGGTGGAAGATTGGTGAGTACTGAATGATAGTTTATTTCTGGTAGAATTTACTTAATCTGACATTCAACGAAAGTGATACTTCACATAAGTTAACATTTTCAGTAACATTAAAGCTTTCCCTTTTATGTTGCCATATTTTCCTTTCAGTCTCAAGTATTTTAATGAAAATTACGGTTATATTTCTATTAGTGTATGAAATTACTGAAATCATATGTACCTGGCATTTGATATAGCGATGAATACACTAGACAAGGTCCATGTGAAATTCCAGGGAGGGTAGACTAGATAAATAGATAAAAATAAAATTGATAGGTGGTTTTACATAGAACATTAAGATAGAGGAAAGCAAAGTTGGATATTTGGGACATTTGCCAAAATCAAATTGCCACTCTTCTCAGCTAGACTATTTGATCCTTTTAAAATAAGTCATAGAGCCCTGGCTAGTGTGGCTCAGTGGATTGAGTGCCAGCCTGTGAACCAAAGGGTCGCTGGTTCAATTCCCAGTCAGGGCCCATGCCTGGGTTGTAGGTTAGGTTCCCAGTAGAGGGTGCACAAGAGGCAACCACACTTTGATGTTTCCCTCTCCTTCTCTCTCCTTCTTTTTCCCTCTCCCTCTGTAAAAATTAAACTAAAAAAATCTTTAAAAAGATAAAAAATGAAATAGGTCATAGAGCAGAAATTCATAACTCAAAAATTCCTAAGATAATCAGAGTTTTCTTTTACCCATTTAGTCTCTGCAAGACAAAATTGCAACACATATAATAATTTCAGCTTTCTGGTTATGAGATTACTTTTTATTTCTTTCTCCCCCTATCCCTTCTCATTTATCTATCTGTTTATTTATTTATTTTTGGTATTTTTTAGCACTTTATATGATTTTTTTTTAGCTTTGAGTTCAAAGAATTTTTGCCCACAACTAGGCATCTATCTAAGGTCAATAGGTGTTTTGCCTTTGTTTCCTTTTCTTGGGGAATGGTGATTTCCAGTAAAGTCTATCTGCCATGTTTTCATCATCAATTTAGTGGACAAGTATCTTTCTCTTTTCTTTGTTATTATAATAAACAGGCTGACATGTTTTCCCCAAACATTTTATTATAAACATTTTCAAACATAGAGCAAAGCTGAAAAAATTTTACAGTAACACCCATATACTTACCGCTTAGATTCTACCTAGATTCTACCATTAACATTTTACTACTATCCTTGCTTTGTCCTGTCTAGTCATCCTTCTACATATTTATCAATTCATCTCATTTTAAAAATGTATTTTAAAGTATATCTTGCACAGGTTTGGAAGAGATTTTTCCACACACAAAAAAATTGCACGTATTGTTTCAGTTGTTACACAGAAATTTGCAAATGTTTTTCATTATTATTCAATTACAGTTTTCCCAATTTTTCCCACATTGATCTCTCCTGCGCTGCCTACCCCTACTATTCTTTCTACTTTAATATAGAAAGTAAAGTAGAAACTTAATGAAATATAGATATATTTTAGTTCTAGAGGCACTATGGTTAAGTTTCTCATGCCAAGAATTGTTATGGGTTAGAAAGTTTAGTCATTATTTTGATGTAGCTACCCAATATCTTAACTCTGACACTTAAATATTCTACAATATCTGTCCTTCTGGGTTAGAACCATTTCCACAAGTATTTTTCATCTCTACTGTCACATCCACCAATGTACCTAGCTGTGAGAAACTGCCAAATGAAACTTAATTTCCCAATGCCTTGGTGAAATGACAATCTTCTCTGTGTCTAAAAAGAAAAAATATAGCAGTAGAATAGTTATGTTATATATTATAATCCATTCCAGTAGTCTTTTATTTGTATTTACCATGTCATTCTAAGGATTTCATAATAACCAAGTCTTGTTTTGCCTCCTCACAGTGAGCCAACCAAATAAGCATTTAGAACTAACTGCTTAGGTTATTACGTTAAACCCAGACTCTCTGATAAATGTACCTATATCATGGTTCCTCAATCTTGGAACAATTGACAATTGGGTCCAGAAAACTCTTTGTTATACAGGATTACCCTTACTTAATTTAAAATATTTAGCAACATCCTTGTCCTCTGCCCATTGGATGTTAGTGGGTGCCTTACCCTCCCCCAGTTTTGACAACCAAAAATGTCTACAGACATTGAAAAATGTCCAGAGACATGGAAATAAAGAACAAATTGACAGTGACCAGAGGGGAAGCAGGAGGGAATAATGGGGGAAAGAAGGGAAAGGGTCAAGTTAAGGAACAGGTATAAAAATACTTATGGACAAAAACAATGGGGAGATTGAATGTGGGAGGCAGGGGTGGGCAAGGCAGGCAAGAGTAATGGGGAGAAAATGGGGACAGCTATAATTGAATAAAAATAAAATACAGAAAATAGAAAAATAAAAAGGTCTAGTTTACCTTTTAATTTTGTCAATTTTTACATCATATATATTGGTAGTTTCTTTTAGGCTCATAAATATTTAATATTACTATAACTTCTTGATTATTTGAGCCTTTTATTTGAACTTCATTGTTTCTAGTTGTCTTTTTAAATTTAAAAACTATATTGTCCAATATTAGTATACCTACTATACTCTTGTTTGGTTACCATTTGCATGGAATATGTATTTTTATCTTTTTATTTTTAATCTGTGCATGCGAATTAAAGTGAGTCTTTTACAGATATCACATACTTGAATAATGTTTTTTTTTAATTTATTCAAATATCTGATTTTTCTTCTTTTAAAATAACATTTTATTGCCTTTGAAGTCACATGTACTCATTACATAATGAAAAATGTTTGTATTTAGGGGTTATGTCCTCTGCTGAAAAGAGTTTGTAAAAATCCTGCTTGGTGCAAGTTAAACATGAGTGTTCCAACAGTCCACTGTAGGTTTCACAGAATAAAAAACAGATTGAGGACTATAAGTAGATTGTTCTAGAAAAATTTGCCTCATAGATTTTAGATACTTGCAGATTACAAGTCATGTGATAGACTATACATGCATTTCTTAGAACATGTTTCTTTGTATGAAAGAATATGTTGCTGAATACAGTGGGAAAAGGCTTGTTCTTTTTCAAATATGTCATTATAATATAATGTATTTATAGTTTCATAGCTGTAACACTCTTAGTTTCTTTTCATTTATTTTTTTAGTTTTGTTTTTATTGTTTATGGCACTACAGTCATTCCTTTTTTTTTCTCCCTTTCCCCACCTCCACCCAGCCTCACCCTCTCCCCACCAAAGCCCATCCCCATGTTATTGTCCTTGTCCGTGTCCATGGATAGTGCATAAATGTTCTTTGGTTTATCCCTTCACTGTTTTTCTTTCTGTGCCCCTCCTACTTTCCTACAGTCATGATCTGTTTTTTATATCTAATCTTCTGTTACTATTTAATTAGTTGGTTTATTGTGTTCATTAGATTCCACAAAATAGTGAGATCACATGGTATTTTTATTTCATTGATTGGCTTAGTTCACTTAGCATAATTTTCTCCAGGTCTATCCATTCTATTGCAAAATGTGAGAGTTTCTTCTTTTTTACTGGTGCATGGTATTCCATTGTGTACATGTATCACATCTGATAGAGACTTAGGGTGTCTTCACATCTTGACTATTATAAATAGCACTGCTATAAACATAGAAGTACATACATTTTTGTTAGTTTTTCAGGGTCCTTGGGGTATGTTCCAAAAGTGGAATCCCTGGGTCAAAAGAGAGTTCCATTTTTTTTAAATTTTTTAGAAGACTATATATTATTTTCCATAGTGGCTGCATCAGATTGCATTCCCACCAACAGTTCAGTAGGAATACACTTTCTCCACAACCTCATAAACATTTGTTGTTTGTTGATTTGTTCATGGTAGACATTCTGGCAGGTGTTAAGGTGATATCTCTTTGAGGTTTGAATTTGCACTTCTGTGACAATTAGTGATGTTGAACAGTTTTTCATCTGTCGAGGGGTACCCTCTCCTCTGTATGTCCTCTTTGGAGAAGTGTCTATTCAGGTCTTTTGCCCATTTGTTAATGGGGTTGTTTGTCTTCCTGGCATGGAGTTGTATTAGTTCTTTGTATATTTTGGAGATTACACTTTTGTTAGATGCATCAGTGGCAAAAATGTTCTCCATTACAGTGGGTTTCCTATTCATATTAGTGATTTATACATTCAACACAATTCCTATTAAAATATCAATGCCATACTTCACAGAACTAGAACAAATACCCTAAAAAAACTTATAT
Source organism: Tonatia bakeri (assembly GCA_004024845.1). Taxonomy (NCBI): domain Eukaryota; kingdom Metazoa; phylum Chordata; class Mammalia; order Chiroptera; family Phyllostomidae; genus Tonatia; species Tonatia bakeri. The sequence continues at coordinate 254,295 of PVIA01001060.1, forward strand.
TGAACCAAAAAAGAACCTGAATAGCCTCAACGCACTCATGAAAGTACAAAGGTAGAGGTCTTGCAACTCCTGATATCAAACTATACTATAAGGCCACTATAATAAAACCAGCCTGGTACTGGCACAAGAACAGACATATGGATCAATGGAACAAAACAGAGAGACCAGGAATAAGCTCACACCAGTATGAGAAATTCATATTTGACAAATGTGGCAAGAACACACAGTAGAGCAAAAACAGTCTCTTCAATAAATGTATTGGGAAAACTGGACTGGTACATGTAAAAAAATGAAACTAAGACTACTAACTTATACCATACACAAAAATAAACTCAAAATGGATAAAAGACAAAAAAAGTAAGTTTCAAAACCATAAAAATCCTAGAAGAAAACATAGGGAGTAAAATCTCAGATATTCAAGGTAAAAATATTTTTGATGATATATCTCCTAAAGTACTAGAAACAAAGCAGAAAATAAACAAATGGGACTACATTAAATTAAAAAGTTTCTGTACAGCCAATATCTGTCTTTTAATGAAAAGATTTAACCTATTTACAGTTAAAATAATTATGGTTAATAAAAAAGTTGTACTTCTGTCATTTTATTTGTTTTTATGCACCTTATAAATTGTTACTCTTATCATGCAATACTGTGTTTATTTGTGTTTAATTAATTTGTAGTAAAATGTTTACATTCCTTGTTTTATTTTTGTATATGTATCATATAAAATTTTTCTCTGTGGTTATCATGGGAATACATTTAACAACCTAAAGTTAAAGCATTCTGATTTATATTTATAACAGCTTAACTTCAATAATATATGAAAATTGTATTTTTATAGCTCTGTTCTCATTCCTTTTATATATTGATGTCACAAAATTACATCTTTATATATTATGTGCCACAAAATATATTAATAATTCCTTTAAATTCATTGGTATCTTAAATAATGTACAAAAATGTGGAATTACCAACCAAAGTTACAGTAATACTAGCTTTTAGACTAATATATATATATTTTTAAAGTATTAGTATCTTAAATCATGTAGAAAACAAAAAATGGAACTACAAACTGTTGTTACAATATCATTTATATTTGTCATGTATTTACCACTATTGAGATCTTTATTTTTGTATATTGCTTCAACCTGTTGTCTAGTGTTTTTTGCTCCCTGTGAGGATTCATTGCAGAGCCCCTCTGGTACAGAACCTCCTCAACTTTGTTTATGTAGGAATATCTTACTTTTGAAGAATAGTTTTGCTGGCTGTAAGATTTGTGGTTGACAGGATTTTTTGTTTGTTTGCTTTTTATTTTTTGTACTTGGAATATATCAGCCCACTGCCTTTTGGCCTCAAAGATTCTGATGAGGAATCTGCTGTGTTATTCTTGAGGAACACTTGTATGTAATTAGTTTCTTCTCACTTCTTCCAAGATTCTCGATTTGTCTTTGAATTTCAAAAGATTGATGATAATGCATCTTAGTGTGAGTTTCTCAGTGTATCTTAATTGGTGTTTGTTGAACTTCTTGAATATTTGTATGCATGCATTTTATAAAATTGGGAAGCTTTTAGCCATTACTTCTTCCGGTATTCTCTCTGACTCCTTATCTCTGTCTCCTCTCCTCCCAGGATACTCAGAATGCATATGTTAGACTCCTTGCTGATGTCCTATGGGTTCCTTAGGCTCTGTTCACTTTTTTAATAAACTTTTTACTTTCTGCTTTTCAGACTCAATAATTTCCATTATCTTATCATAAACGTTGTGAATTCTTTCTTCTACCTACTTGGCTCCACCTATTATTTCCTCTAGGGAATTATTAATATTTGTTATTGTAATTTTCAGTGATAATTTTTATCTTTTAGATTTTCTTTATTTTTTTATAATTCCATTTTATTTGGACATTGTTTTCTTGAATCTGTCTTTATCTTCTTTTAACTCTTTCAGCATTTTTAGGGCCATTTGTTTTTGTCTATAAGATTACCATCAGATTTTTATGAGGGTCAATTGCTTTTTATTTATTTTCCTCTAAATGAGCCACACTTTCTTGTTTCTTTATATGCCTTTATTGTTTTGTTGTTGTTGTTGCTAAACACTGTACATTTATATCCAATAATATAGCAAGTGTATAAATCAGGTCCTTCCTGAACCTGAGGATAAACTGGGGAGTTATGTTTTTCACTTGTTATTTATTTTATTATTTTGTTTTATTATTGTAGTCTGTCTCTAGTCCAAGAATCAACCTGAGGTGTAAACTTAAGGTCTTCTCTGGATTTTTCTGAAATTGCACCTTTTCTTGGGCATATATGGTCACTCACTGATTTCTCCAGTATATACAGGTGCTTTCAAATCTCCAGTTCTCTAAAGGGAACAAGAGAAAAATGAAGGGACTAGGTGAGGGCAGCAGTGACCTTTAAATTCCCTTTACAAGGCACTTTATCAAGAGGAGAAGAGGGTTGCAACAATGCCTGCAGGGACAACAACGATGGCTACTAGATTTTTATTCTGCATCTCTGCAATCAGAAGCAGCAACTAGTGATTATACCACTGGTCCTTGGTATTTGTAAAACAAGGTCCTTTTTGTCTGCCAGGCTGAGAGTTTACTGCTATTTACTGTTCAAGCCTCCTCATTGGAAATTTCAAGACTTCATTAGACTCCAAAATTCTAAAATAGTTATATCAGAGAGATTTGGTCAGTGTATTTGCTATCTAGTGGGAAGACAGATACCTGGTACTTCCTACTTTGCCATGTTCTCTGAATACTCATTTTAGTGAATATATTTTTAACTTTTGAAATTTGGCATTATTCAAATGTATTTCTTCAAAATTTGAGATTGTTGCCATATCTGTTCTTGAGTTGTGATTGATATATATGAATATTTTGAATATACTTATTTTAATTACTCTTTAAAGATTCTATTATTGCTCATTTTTGTGTGAGCATATACTTTTTTGTTTTTAGAATTAACTCAATCTGTACTCTGCATCCTGTTGGTGTGTGTGTGTGTTGTGTTGTGTTTTGGTTTTATTTTGAGCTCAAGTTTATTGTTCAAGTACATTTTTTAAATTTATCCAAATTCCCTGAGTTTACATTTGTACTTACAAAGATTTGCAATTTTACAAATTCACAACATGTTGTCATGTAAATTTATCTGGAGTTTCCATACCTGTACGTTGTTGGTTTTATGCACTTAGAATTCATGCCCAAGCACAATGCATAATTAGGGCTTAGATAGCTCAGTGTCCTTTATTTTCCTATGATCCTGAATGGTAAGCAGGCTTCAAGGATAAAACAAGGTCAGAAATTAATTTTGCTGATGCACCAACTTCTTGTGTCTACTGTCTTTGTGTGATAATGTTAGTGTAGGCAGCTAGGAGTTAACAAAAAAGAAGGGAACTATACTGCTTGGGCCTGATTGATTCTGGATGTTACACTTTATCAGACTTAAGTCTGGAAGTTACAGCTTCAAATACCCTGGGGGAGATAACCAATTCCCTGCCATGGGGATTAATACCCCTTTGTCCCCCATGTAGGGAAGAAGGTTCAACTTTTCTACTTCCCCAGGAGTACAACTGGTCTACTTTCTCAGACTATGGTAGGAGAAATAAACAATGAAAGGGAAATTACTTTGCTGGGCATGTGCTCAGTAGATGCCAGTTTGGCACTGGGGAGGTCCTTCAACTTTGGGCATACACAGGAGGAACCAAGATGGAGACCATGAAAGGGAGGTGCCTAGCCTGGGAAAAGGACCAGATTGGATGAAGGCGTGAAACTGGGATGATCTAGGGAAGGTATGGCATAAGAGAAAGAACCCAATACAAGCCATGAAAAGCCAGGAAAGATATGGTTAGTTGGAAAGAAAGCTTCTCTCTTCCCAAGCCAGAGCAAATACAATCAAAGTTTAACAAAGCCCCATCTCATAACATGTGTTTGTTTGTTTGTTCGTGGGTCATTTGCACATTCTCTCTTTTGTAGCCCTGTGGCCCTGCATCTGTGTAGACCCAAGCTTGGGTGGACCTCAAGTGTGGGCCTGGGTGCAGCAGCATGGCACTGGTGGGAGCACAGCCTGGAACAGAGACTAAGCTAGCTGCAGAGACAGAAACTGAGCTGGACTAAGCTTTGGCATAAAATAAACTGAACTATAGCAGCTTCGGATGCCCTGCATCCTGGCCCTTCTACTAGGCTTTGTGAAGACAAGGCTGAACTTTTACAGGGCTACGGAGCTAAGCCACCTGGTTGTGAATGAGAAACTGGATGCCTGGAGACAATTCATTGATTTTACTTCAATAAATTTTACCAGTACCCCTCAACCTCTCATGAATGGGTCCTTGAAATGCTTTTTTGTGACTTTGTGGAAGAGCCCTATTTACCAGCAATATCAACACAGATCTCAATTATATGCCAAAAGATAAATTACTTGTTTCTTATTCATATATATAGTTGTTAATATCCTAACTCCCAGTTCAGATTTTAATCTAGTTCTGATTTACTTGTGATTTCTCTAAATTAAAGTCTTATTTATAAATATTGACTATGATATAGAACTCTATCTTTTTCTTTCTAATTTCTTAATGTTTTCCTTTTTGGTTTAAACTAATTTAAACTAATTTTTGACAAAAGATGATTTGATTTTAGGTGTTGGGCACACAAATTAATACACAGATTATATATCATAGAAATTTATACTTGAAATCTATATAGTATTATTAACCAATGTCACCCTAGTAAATTGAATAAAATATATTACATATCAATTGCTATGTCTTTTGAATGACAACATGAGAAGTGAAAACATGACAAACATGACAAACATGAATCTATCATATTAAAGAGAGGTCAGCGTTAACAATGTTTCAATTATAATATGTATTAATTGTATTTAAAATTTTCTGAGATTACAGAAGTGAATAAATTGAGTCATACCACAAAGGCAAATTTATGTAAATTTGAATAATAATTCAATGTTTTACTCATAATAATTTTGCCATATATTTTTCAAATCAAAAGGTGAATAAAGGATAAAATAAATTAACCAATGGTAGTTTGTAATCACAAAGACCTCTTTAAATATTTATTTTTATTCAGTAAAAGTTTATGAAGCATATTCCACAAACAAAGCACTGATAAATTACTAAGAATATGCTGATAAATAATGCATAATTATGAGTTTATATTCTGATTTTGGGACTTAGAAAAAAATACATACACACACAATTTGTGTCAGAAAAAAGCCCAGCCATTGTTAATATAACGAGAACAGTTTACACCACATAAATGTAACTGGTAGCTAAGGAGAGTGGACTGGAATGTGCATGTATGAATAATGACTTCACTGTACTAGTCAGTGGGTGCAATAGACACTTGAATGAGTACATGTACTGTGTGGCCATCGCATTTGAAATGACTAAGCAAGTAGAACAACAAATCTGCATCAGATTTTGCATTAAGCATGAACATTCCTTAGCAGAAACTATTTGGATGATTCAGAAGGCCACATCTATTGGCAACTGGTGATTGTTAACTTCACAGCAATGCACCTGCTCATGCATCACGTCTGAAGCAGTTTTTTTGTGAAACATTAAATCACCCATGAGATTCAGCTCTCCTGCAGCCCAGATTTGGTACCCTGCAACTTCTGGCATTTCCCAAAACTAAAATAACCTTTGAAAGGGAAGGAATTTCAGACTGTCCATGAGATTTAGGAGAATATGAGGAGACTGCTGATGGCAGTTGGGAGAACTATGTGAGATCCCAAGGTGCCTACTGTGAAGGGGAATAAGGCATCATTGTCCTATGTACAATGTTTCTTGTGTCTTGTATCTTCTTCAATAGTGAGTTTATTTTTTTCATATTACATAGCTGGATACCTTGTGGAAAGAGCTTGTGTGTGTATATGTAGACATAGGAGGTCAGAAATATAGCCAAGACCCATGTGCTAGACAGAATAATGGCCCTACAAAAATGTGCATATTTAATTTCTAGAACCTGTGAATGTGTTATATTACATAGCAAAGGGGAATTAAGATTGTGGATGGAATTAAAGCTGCTCATCAGATAATTCTGAGATGAGAAAATTATCCTTGGTTATCTGTAGGCCCAGTATAATCACAAAGGCCTTATAAGTAAAAAAGGGAGGTAGGAGAGTCAGTAGTAGATATAAAGTAAGAAAGACTCACCGTTCATTGCTGGCTTTGAAGACAGAAGGAAATCATAAGCCAAGAAATGAGGGCAGCTGAAGGAAAATGTAAATGCAAAGATATGGATTCGCCCCTAGAGACTCCTTAAATTCCACTGCTGGATTATACTCTAAAAATCCTGAAACACCTATTCACAAGAACCTATGTACCCCAACATTCATAGCAGCACAATTTACAATAGCCAAGTGCTGGAGCAACTTAAGTGCCCATTAGTAAATGAATGGATCAAAAAAGAATGGTACATTTACACAACAGAATACCATGCTGCAAAAAGAAAGAAGGAGCTCTTACCCTTCATGACACTATGGATGGAACTATAGAGCATTATGCTAAATGAAATAAGCCAGGTGGTGAAAGACAAATACCATATAATCTCACCTATAAGTGGAAACTAATCAACAAAACAAGCGAGCAAAATATAACCAGTGACCTTGAAATAATGAACAAATTGACAGTAACCAGAGGGAGGTGGGAGTGGATAATGGGGGTAAAAAGGGAAAGGGTCATCAAGGAACATGTATAAAAGACACATGGACAAAGCCAAAGAGGGGTAAAATTCAGGGTGGGAGGCGAGGGTGTGTGAGGTGGGGGAGAGTGGTGGTGGGGAGAAATGGAGACACTGTATTTGAACAAGTGAAAAATGTAGAAACAGCTTTCTAGACGCCTTGATTTTAGACCATGAGATCCATTTTGAATTTCTAATCTCCAAGGCTAAAGAATAAATTTTTGTTGTTTTAAGCTACTAAGTTTGTGGGACTTGGTTACAGCAATAATATGAAAGTAATACAGGCTATGTCACGTAAGCACTTGAGATTCTGTTCTAATTTTGTTAATACCTAGTAGAACACATTAAGTTGAAAAGGATGTAATGTGTTTTACTGGTTAATAATAGTCTAGCTAATACATGGAGAGTTATTAGCACAAACAAGGAGACTTTTTAGGTAGGTTTTGAAATAGCTTAGATAAAAGTGATGAGGACTTGTACAAGGATTACACCTATAGTCACAGTGGTGTATAGTCACATTCAAGTTATATTTTCAAATACAGTTATCTGTATTACTGATATGATTGATGTTTCGGGGATGTTTACGTAAACACACCTACAACTGGTAACTGAGGGTTGAGAAAAGGATTTGGGAATTAGTAAATACGCCCTACTTAAACTTAGGGAACTTGAAGTGAATACCTTGGTGGATTATAGATAAAGAAGAAATGTGGTAGAAAGAATTAGCTGTGTCATACTCTAACATTCAAAATTTGAGACAAGGAGAAAGGTTCAGAAAATTAGAAACATAAAAAATGTGGGAAATAAAAAGAATTTAGTAGAGGATGTGTACTGGAAGGCAAGTGAAACACACTTAAGGAAAGTAGAGGTAATCTGTTCTGTCAAATACCATGGAAAAATGAGAAAGATGGTGAGATACAAATCAAGAATTGATCACTGCATCTTAGAGATAGTTCATAATCTTGATATATATAGTGATACATATTTATATATATATATTTAATTGAGAGATGAAGACACAGACTTCTTGGATTGGATTTAAAAAAAATGAAAGGTAAAAGAAGTAAAGCTGATAGCTTGTTAATCTTTTAATATTTATTTACATATCTAATACATTCATTTCATGGTAATGCTAGAAAAAATATTGGCAGAAGTGAGAGGAAACATATCAGGTCAAGACAGAGTAGTTTAATGAAAAAAAAAATCTTTACTAGAATATTCACATCCTGAAATCCAATCCAGTATTTGGTGACAATTTAAGAAGTTTATGGAAATTACTGTACTTAAAATTTTTGAGCCCACAGAGAATTGGACTATAATCCTAAATGTCAGTTTGAACTCTTAATAACTCCTGACCATTTTTCCACTCCTCTATCATTAACAACTCCCCTGCCATCTTTATGACTCAATTTCATAATTGATTTAATTTAGTAATTTGAATTAATTTTAATAGATGTCATGAAGACCAGTCAACGTTTTAAAAAATGGTATTTTCAATTTAATACAGAAAAAAAAAGTGTGAAGGAGTGCTCTCACTTGTGTGGCTCAGTTGGCTGGGCAGTGTCCCACAAAGTGAAGGGTCATTGGTTCAATTCCTCGGCAGGGCACATGCTTTGGTTGCATGTTCAGGGTGTGTACCAGAGGTAACTGATTGATGTTTCTCACATTGATGTTTCTCTCCCTCTCTTCCTCCCTTCCCCTCCACCACCCCCCCAAAAAGTGTGAAACAGTGAAAAGACCTAAAACAAAATCCTTTGGAGTAATATCATTTTTATTGATTTTTGTTTGTTTCTAAAAGAATGTCATTGTTAATGTTTTAAATATTATGATAATTTGATCCCATGCCTTTCTTAATAAACTTCAGTACATGTTGAAGACTGGTATGCTGTATGCCAAATGCCTTACAGTTTAACAATATGCAAAAAAAAAAAAAAACATTTTTAAAAATGTTTATTTATTGCTTTGAGAGAGAAGAAAGGAGAAAAACTGGATTGTTCCACTCATTTACACATTCATTGGTTGATTGGTCTATGTGCCCTAACTGGGGATCAAACCCATAGCCTTGGCATTATGTGGACAGTGTTCTAACTAATAGAGCCCCACCAGGGTCCAAACATTCTATTGTTGTAAACAATAAGAACTTATGTCAATAACCAGTAGTCACTTGTATAAAGCCTTTCTTTTTAGACTAAGTTGACCAACCAAAGCGATTGCTGAAGGAGCTAAAGAAGAGCACTAGAGAGAAAGACGCTGAAGAAATGAAACAAAGCCGTGCGTATGCTGTTCTGGCCATATGTTGTTCAGAGTCATAGGATTTTTATACTTTGTTCATTGGAGTGCCAGTTCCAGGTTTGACATAATTTGATGACAGGAGAGGGTTTTGTGATAATTCTACTTTCTGATGTTTATTTAAAGGATATTTTGTGAAGATGCAGCCTACTATAATCATATAATTTGGCTATTGCTTTTGGCTTTCTTAAAAATGCCATTTTTAAAAAACAAGTGTAGTTTTATAGTTTCTATGAATCTGTGTGTATATAAATTTCTGAAATAGAAAGTAAGTTGATTTAAAGAAAAAAATTGAGCCCCAAAATAAATGTCACTATAATCTTAAATGTCACTTTGAACTCTTAATAACTACTGCCCATTCTTCCACTTCCCTATCATTAATAACTACTCTTCTCTGCTATCTAACAAAAAGAAAAAAATGACTCAGTTTCATAATTAATAAATTTAGTAATCTAGATTAATTTAATATAAATCATGAAGTCTCCCCAATATTTAAAAAATGATGTTCTCTCTTTAGCTGAACAATTTTAAGCAAACATCTAATTTAAAATGTTTTATATGTAAGCAGAAATACTATACATGCTAATTAGAACTGGATTCATTTCAGTCACATTTATTTTACTTTAAAATGACAAATGTGTAGTGTTGCACATAAAAGCAGATTTTAAGTACATTTTTGATATTTGTATGTTTATTAGACTCAAATATTTACATGTCTAGAATATAGAAAATGTCTAATTTTAGAGCTTCAAAATATGCTAAAGTAAATGAAAGCAGAAACATACAGTATATTTTGCCTACTTATCCAGTCTATTTGCATCTGAAGAGTGTATGCATTACACATTTATATTTGTCTCTGTTTTACCTTTTAAATTTTTTTGTAGCATTTTCAATGCCACACAATTAGAAAAAACATGGAGTAAATTCATGTAAAATATAATACAATTAGTTAACATTACATTCTATATGACAGAAAGGAATTTTTTTCTTACACAAAAAATATGTAGCTTGGGAAAAAAGAAAATGACAATGTTGATAATAATATATTTACCATAGCTAGACTATCTTCAGGAAATATATCTGAAAGGATCATAATATTCTAAAGAAATTTTTATCTCTGTTCTTCCTTCCATTCCCCCAACCAAAACAAAAAGGTGACTCTGAAACTTCTTTTAATATAATTTCTTGAAAATACCATAGAAGTGGTAATAAAAATTGAGGTCTATATTTGCCAGTGTTTGACATCAACATGGCTGCTAACTCAATCTACATTAATTTTTATGATCACAGAATAATATTAAGTTTCTCAACACCATATTAAATATTGGCCTAAAATATCATAGAGTAAAAGCCCATAATTTAGTGTCAAACTGATATTAAAATCTGGAATCTTTACTATATAAACAAATAAAGATAAAAATAGTAACTCAAAAGTATTGAACAATTGCAGTATCTTATGCATTGAACTTACATCATTTTAAGAATCATGGCATTATTACAAAAATTCTATGAAATATACATAAATAATAATCTAGTATTGCAGAATTAGTAACAAAAAAGCTAATGTTAGAAAAAATTGTTTTAACCATATGTAGCTCCATCTTGTTTCATCACACAATAACTAGGTAAAAAAAATGTGATAATATTTGTATATGTCCTGATATATACTAAATAAATAGTGGTAACAGTTCAAGTATATAATTTTTAACATTTGTTGATACAAACATCATATCAAGGAGTCCTAAGTTAAACATGAAATATTAAAACTCAAATTTGAGATTTATATCAGAAAAATCGGTATTAGAAAGCTCTAAGCCCTCATTCTCTACAGAAACATTTGGAAAAACAAATAAAAACTACTGAACTAGAAACAGGCCAACATAAGTCTGTAAGAGCTCTGTAAAATAGTCAAAGGTCTACAGCAATAGAGTGAACACCCACTCAGGAAAGAACCACATTCAAACTGGGAGGAAATTGTTGTCGTTTATGTTCACCTTCATTCCATACCTTTCTTCCTCGCCAGTATGGTGCAGTTTTGTTCTAGAGGAGGCAACAGATAAGTTCCCAACTCCTTTTTTTAAAAAAAGTGGAAATAATCAGAAAAATACATTATTTGTAATATTCTAATCTGCCTGGAGCCTGCCTGAAAGATTAATCTCTTATTTCTCAAACTTGGAGCTCAGGCAAAGGGTTGAGGGAAATGGTATAACTTGAATGTCAGATAAGGAGAAGCAGTGAGTGCTGCTTGAGAAAGCTACAGGAGACAAAACTACAGACTGAAGAAAGAGATTACAGCTGGAGACGTATAGTAGATCATCTAAGGCACTGAGGAGGAACTGTGGAGAAGCTCTTTGTGAAAGTTAAACACACAAAAGTCGCTGCAGAAAATAACTGAAAAGGCCTTATATCTTCATCTCAGGCAGATCCCAAGGTTCAAAGAATACCCAAATAATGAGTAGAGTATTTTCCCAGCATAAACTCTGTCTGCAAAAATGGGGAGAGGTGGCTTTTTGTTCAATGCACATTTTTTTCAATTTTATTTTTCAATTATAGTTTACATTCAATATTCTTTTCTATTAGTTTGAGGTGTAGAACATAGTGGTTAGACAATCATACTCTCTACAAAATTTCCCTCTCTTTATTTCCAACTCACTTGGCACCCAGTACCCAATTTTGAAGTCATATAAAGCTTACCAAAAACCCAGGAAAATCTGGTCCATTCAAAGGACTAAATAAATCTCCAGAATCTGTCCCTGAGGACACATAGACATTGGACTGACCAGACAAAAACTTTAAAACAACTGTTCCAAATATGCTTAAATAGCTAAATAAAAATACAGGCATGAATTCTAAGCCATCAGGAGAACAATATGTGAATAAAATGTGAATATCAGCAAAGAAAGAGATTTTGTTTAAAAGGAGCTAAAAGAAATTCTGAAACTGAAAAATATAATAATTGAATTAAAAAAGTCACTGCAGGTATTCAACAACAGATTTAAATATCCAGAAGAAAAAAGAATCAGTAAATTGGAAGGTAAGCCATTTGAAATTATTGACTCTTTAGAGCAGAAAGAAAAAAAGGATTAAAGAAAAGTGAAAAGACTCTAAGGATTGTATGAGATATCACAAATTGGACTAATATGAGGTCTATTCAGAGGTATCCATCCACATAATATGAAAAAATAGAGATATTTATTGAAGAAGATACAAGTAACATTGCAATAGGACAATGATGTCTCAGTCCCCATCAAAATAGCTACCTTGGGACCTCACACAGTTCTCTCTCAATTGCCTTAGCTGCCCTGTTGTGTTTTCTTGAATCTCACCAGTAGTCTGAAATTTCTTCCCTTTCAAAGTTGATTTTAGTTTTTGGGAAAGCTAGAAGTCACAGGGCACCAAACCTGGGCTGTAGGTGGGGTGACACCTGGATGATTTGATATTTTGACAAAAAACCCCCACACAAACTGCATAAGACATGATGCATAAGTGTGCACATTGTTGTGATGAAGCTGCCAATCACCAGTTGCCCATACACGTGGCCTTCTGAATCATCTAAATTGTTTCTGCAGAGGAATGTTCATGCTTAATGCAACATGTGATGCATATTCATTGCTCTGCTTGCTCAGTCATTCTGAATGTGATGGTCACACAGTACAGGTGCTCACTCAGTGGCACATACTGCTCCCACTGACTAGTACAGTGAAGTCATCATTATTTACACATGTGCATTTTAGTCCATTCTCCTTGGTGGCCAGATTACAGCAATGTTATGTAAACCATTCTAGTAATATTAACCACCGCTTGAGATTTTCCACACAGACTTTGTTTACACATTTTGGGGTCTTAGAAAATGAAGAAAGAGCCCTGGTTTTTGTTGCTTAGTGGATTGAATACTAGGCTGTGAACCAAAGGGTCACCAGTTTGATTCCTAGTTAGGGCACAAGCCTGGGTTGTGGGCCAGGTCACTGGTAGGGGCCATGCGAGAGATAACCATACACGGATGTTTTGCTCCCTCTCTATCTCCCCCTTCACTTCTTTTTAAAAATAAAGAAATAAAATATTTTAAAAATAAAAAGATTCAAAAATGAAGAGGCAGAGATTTCTTTTGAAAAATTAATGATTGTAATTAATTAAGTAAATAAATGTGAGAAAATACATGGATTTGCAAATCTAATAAGCTCCAGAATGTTATAAAAGAAAAATTCCAAAGAGGAACACAGTGAAGCACATTGTAACCAAACATATAGACAAAACGAGAATCTTGAAATCAACAAGAGAAGTGCAGGGGAAAATGGTAACAAGAAAATGGAGACAATTGTACTTGAACAACAATAAAGAAAAAAGAGTAAAAAAAAATAAAAATTTAAAAAAGAGGAAAGAAAAGTAAAGCAACTCATCATGTACAACTCATCTTTATAAGGATATCAGCTGATCAACCTTACAGAAACCTTGGAGGCCAGAATGCAGTGAGAAGATATAGCTAAAGTGCACCAAAGGGAAAAATAGAAAATTGTATTTTAATTTCTCTATAAAGTAAACTTTTACACTTGAAGGAAGAAAAAGACTTTGGCAATTTTTACTTGATTTGATTAAGTCTGTAGAACAATTTGGGGACAGTGATAACATCAGTTTTGAATATTTCAATATGGTATTTTCCTTAATGTATTTAGTTAGCCTTTAATTTCCCAGAGCAATGTTTTATAGGTTTTGATGTATATCTTACATTCATTTTGTAAACATGATACTCATTATATTATTTTTCTGGAGCTACTGTACAAATTATTACAAACTTAGTGTCTTAAAAAGAGAAATTTTTCTTTCACATCTCTGTAAGCAGGAAGTCTGCAATCAATTATACTCTCTGGAGACTCTAGGGGAGATTCCATCCATTGCCTTTTCCAGCTGTTGGCTGTCAGCATTCTTGGGCTGGTGCAAACATCTCTTCAATCTCTTCCATTTTCACATCACCTTTTCCTCCGTGCTTCTCTTCTAAGAACATTTATTGGATTTAAGAAACATCTAGAAAATCCAGAATAATCTCCTCATTTTGAGATCTTTAATTCACTTATATCAGCAAATTCCCCTTTAAAAAATAAAGTAACATTCATGGTCACTAGGGATTAGGACATTGGCATATAAACATTTTATAAGCTCAGTTTAATTCACTATCCTATTTATGGTTTTTGATAATATCATAAATTTAATTTTTTTCATATCTGATTGTTTTATATAGAAATGCAATGAATACACCTGATTTTTGTATATTGACATTTTATCATAAAACTTTGCTAAATTTGCTAATTAGTTCTACTAAGTATCCTGAGATTCTTCAGGATAATATATAAAAATAGTAGCTCTGTTGTGAATAAATACAGTTTTATTTCTAGCATTTACATCTCTATGCATTTTTGCCTTATTACACTGACTAAATACTCCAGTAATATTTTGAATAGGAATGGAAAAAATTAATAAATACATTTTTTATTTTCAGTTATAATGGGAAAGTATTCAATATTTTACCATTAAGTATGTTATTAGTTGTATTTTCTGTGGATACCCTTTATGTTGAGAAACTTCAATCCTATTAAGAGAAAAGTCATCAAAATAAGATACTAATTGGTAACTCTAAATAATGAAAAAAATTAAATGCTGGTGAATGTTTGATTTCCTCGTGTTCTTATGGTAAATATACAAATACACACAATTTTTGTGTAAAACGATTTGACAACAATATTTTATCTACATTTACAAAATAATTTCAATAAGGTATAGAAAAATGATGCAGAGAATATTTTTCTATGAAATAGATAAAAGTCAAATTAAAATATTTAAAGAATAGGTAGAGACAAAATAATGAAAGGGGCAGATAATGTACAATCCTTTGAGATTTGTAAAAAAAAAATGTAATAATACAATCTCAGCATTTCACACTACTCATTAAGATTTCAATTCATGGTATTGCCAATGTCTTAAACACTCTGCCCCCTCAAATTTTATGTTGAGTGAAATTCTACCTTTAATTCAAATATTACATCTAAAATCTAAGTTAATAATTGACATTTACATGTGGGCTGCACACATTTTGTTCTACACTGCAGTTTTGTTACAGCTGGTTCTACCCTTGTGGGAGTTTGTAGAGCAAAGTGGAAAAGGGTATGTTTTTTGAAGCTTAATGGCTTGAATTCTATTTTAACTTTTCAGAAGCTTAGAATAATGTTTCAAAGTTTAAAAATGTCAGCTATATATTTGCTATATGGGACATACTTCTAAATTCAAATTTGAGAATGCAATATTATTAATATATGCAATATGTTTAGCTAAGTTTTAATAATTTATGGCCATTGTTAGTGATTGTTTCAGGTATTTCCTTAGAAATTGGTCATTTTTGAATAAATGCATTATCTCTAAAAAATCAGAAGGATTTGATTCAAATTTACAAAATAATTTAAAACTCTTCATAATTATTACAATAACAAGCTCTGACTTGATAAACATAATTCTCCAAAAAGTTAAAATTAGGAAGCTTTTCAGTTTTAATAAAGCTTACACATTCTTTTTCAAAATACCAAATAATATTCCTGATGCTTACATGCTTTATAGGTGTTTAATGAATCCACTGTCTTACTTAGAGATCTGATATTTTTATTGAATAAGCCACCTTTGAAAGTAATTTAATGCTTCAGCAGGTTTTGAATGTTTTTAAGTGATTTTACAAATTAGGCAAGACCTATTTGTCCATCTGTAGATTGACTTCTATGTGCATATGTGCATTGTTCAAATGTGGGCCATAATATGTACACAAGTATTCAACTTAATTAGAATTCTCAGAATCTTTAAAATTAGAAGGAGACACTGGGAAAGTATTAATTAGTGTCAAATGAGATTGAAAATATCTGTTGTTAGCTAGAAGTGTTTCTGTTGTTGTTACCGCATATATTGTATTGAGCACGTAAATCTGAAATTACTGAGACCACTATTAGGTTAAGGTAATTGGAAAGCTCTGTACTGATCCCTGGTCTCCAACCTCAGGAATACTAACGTAGTTGTTCTAGGGAAGAGACCAAGCCTGGTAGTGATTGATTCAAATGTGTACTCCCAGTTAAGACTGCTATAAATGAGCTGTTGTAATTTAGCCTGCAAACCCAATCCCTACTTTCCTCAAAAACCTTGTGGTATTCTGGGATAATACCCCAATTTTATCTTGTATTATTTGGTTAGATTTAGATTTTTTTAATATTGTAAAGAAAAACACTTCTTGATTGAATCTGGATTATTTTCTTAACTAAGTATGTGAAGTCTTATCATAAAGATATTTAAATTATATAGAAATATTTTGAATTATTTCATGTATTGTTTTGATCCTGGGTTTAAATTAGCAAAACCATGTTGATGATGTATCAATCTAACCCACTCAGAAGTGCTAAACTGCACTATCAGGAGTTCCTCAGTGGATTGAATGCCAGCCTGCTGAACCAAAGGGTTCCTGGTTTGATTTGTGATCAGGGCACATGACTGGGTTGTAGACAAGCTTCCCGATTGGGTGGGGGTGTGAGTTGATGTGCCTCTCATTCACTGATGTATCTTTCCCTTTCTTTCTCCCTCAATTCCTATCTCTCTAAAAAAATAAATAAATAAAATAATTTTTTAAAAAAGTGCCTAACTGAAGTCAATTCCAACTTCTAACTTTAACCTTAGGTTACATAAACATTGTATATTTAATATCTTCTTTATTTTTAAATAAAGTACAGGTATGGCAAACACAAAAATTAAATGTAGTTATTAGGTTATATCAAACAGTTAAAAAGAAGACAACCTACTGAATGGGAGAAACCATTCACCAATAACATACCTAATAAGGGGTTAATATACAAATACATAAAAAACTCTTATAACTTAACACCAACCCCCCCCACACACACACACAAATAATCCAGTTAAAAAATTGGCAGAGGACCTAAATGCACACTTCTCCAAAGTGGACATATGGATGGCCAATAGGCATATGATGCTCATTGGCATTAATCATCAAAACATGCAAGTTAAAACCACAATGAGAAATCACCTCACACCTATCAGAATAGCTACCATCAATAAAACGACAAACAACAAATGTTGTTAAGGATGTGGGAAGCCAGGTGCACTGTTGGTGGGATTGCAAGTTGGTATGTGATTGAACATTTTAAAACACACATGCTATATTATTTTACATGTCATAAGAACTTTTGTGTCATCATTATAACTTTCACAGACTCAATTTATTACAAGTAACCAGATTTTTAAACTTTATTTTTATTGTTGACACTATTTCAGTGGTCCCTTTTCCCCCCGCCCCCACTTTTGCCTACTCTACCCAGCCACCTCTCCTTTCCTCTGGTCATCACCTGTCTATGGCTGATGCATATATGTTTTTAGCTAATCCCTTCACCTTCTTTTATCTAATCCATTCCAAAGCCCTCCCTATGACAACTGTCAGTCTCTTCCTTGTATCCATATTTCTGTTTCTATTTAGTTTGTCAGTTTATTTTGTTCACTAGATTCCACATATACATGAGATCATATGGTACACATTTTGTCTTTCTCTGACTAGTTTATTTCGCATAATTTCCATGTCCATCCATGTTGTTGCAAAAGTTAACATTTCCTTCTATTTTTATAGCCACATAGTGTTCCATTGTGTAAATATACCATAGCTTTTTTATCCACTGATCCATTGATTGATGGTCAAATCTTCACAACCTCGTCAGAGGAAACCCTGTAAGACTTTTTTTACTGAATGTATTGGGTTGACATTAGTTCATAAAACCATACAGGTTTCACAGGTACAATTAAATGAAACATCATCTGCACACTGCACCATGTACCCATCTCCCCAAGTAAAGTCTCTTTTCATCCCCATCCCCCACTTTGCCCACTTTCACCTACTTTCTACCCCCTTTCTCCTCTCCTTCCTATCACCACACTGTTGTTTGTGTCTATGTGGTATGTGTGTGTGTTTTGCTTAATCCCTTCATCTTTAGTCCTCCACATTTATAAACCTTCTTGCTCTATGACAACTAAAATTAAAAAAAAAATATCTTAGACTTTCCCTCTGGAGATATAAAATGAGATTTTTCTTCCAAGGAACCTGGTTCTATTTATTGAAAATTAGTTTTGGAGACCAAAAATCTAGGAACTAGAGGATACTTATAAATTATGGACTAGAAAATAATTTCTAATAATCATGAGTTTATATTTCCATATAGCTCTAAAACAAATGTATAATGTACCTATAATAATTGTTAACCTTTGAATAAGTACAGATTTGTAACTAATTTTGTGATTCAATGAACTGCATTATTATCACTTTAACATTTCTAAATTTTAATAAAGCTAGCATGCCTATTTATTTCTTGAATCTATCAATAGTTTTAGATATTATTTAGGTTTTCAAAACACATTTGTTAAACATAACACTTTTAATAAGGTTCTTTTTGCTATTGAGCCAAAACATACCATGGTTACTTATATATGTATTTCATTTCAGTTTATGCCTGGGTTTATTTTGTTTCGTTTTCTACCTTATAATGGTGAAAAAAGCTATCTAAATCTAATGCTAATATCTTGACAGTAAAATGAAATAGTAAAGGACAACTTCTTTCATTGAATTCTTGAGAGGTATTCTGGAATCACATCAAATAACTTCTATCAATATTAAACTCAAATAGCCTTTTGACCCTTCTAATTGGAGCATCCTGATTTCAAAGCCAACTTAATCTCCTGTTCTTCCAGTAATGTGCTCCTTTCAGTGCTAAATTTTGTTTCATTTTATTGCTTATTTGGAGTTAGTTGTCAAATTTTTTGTGGTTACATAAGGCTTCAAGGTCATGGAAACTGTGACAATTCAAAGGGTAGTAAAAACTATTTCTATTTTTGAGATTGGTTATTGAAAAGAAAGCCAAAAACCAACCTTAGACTGACTCACAGGAAGGTTCCTGCCAGTAGCAAGACTGTTTCAGCCTCTTGCCCTCCTTTCTAGGTATTGGGAACTCCTGAGGTTACAGCACAGAGCCCCACCAGGTAAGCACTAAAATGATTTCATTAGTATATATTGGAAGTGTATATTAATGGTATAAAAATATATACTTCTTGTCTGGTCTCTTTCACTAATAAAACTATTTTGAAAACCATCCACATTGCAGTGTGTATCAATAGTTCATTAATTTTTATTTAGGAGTAGTCATATAGTCTATGGATTTACTACATTTTGTTTTTTTCATTTACTTGATAAAGGACATCTAAATTAGTTTTCAGATTTTACAAATAAAGCTGGTATAAACATTTATGTTCAACTTTTTATATGAACATATGCCTTCATTTCCATTGTGTAATACTTAGAAGGGGACTGTTTAGATTACATGTTAGGTAAGTGTACAGCCTTTTAAGATACAATTATCTTAAACATCCAAACAATTTTTTCACATTGGTGGCATTATTTTAACATTCCTGCTACTACATACAAAATTCCAATACCTGCACATCATGCTTGACAATAGACATAGAAGTCTTATATTTTTGCCATTGTAGTTGTTCTATAGCAGTATCCACTATGAATTAGTTATGTATTTTCCTAATGAGTATATTAAGCTTTTTTCTACATATTCATTTGCTTTTTCTCAGCCTTATGTAATGAAATGACTGGTACAGTCCTTTGGTGAAATTTTTATGGGATTATGATTTGTTATTATTAAGTTCAGAGCATACTTTATATATTCATAATATAAGTCCTTCTTCAGATGTGTACTTTGCAAATATTTCCTCCCAATGCATGGTTTATCTTTATATAGTCTTAATAGTGTCTTTCAAATTGCAGAAATGTTTAATTTGATGAGGTCTAATTTAATAATTTATTCTTCATGAATAATATTTTCAGTGTCATAACTAAAAAGTCTCTGTGTAAACAAGAATCATAAAAATTATCATGTTTACTTCTAGAAATTGTAAACTTTTAGTATTTAGGTCTATGACATTTTGAGTTAACTCTTCTATATGTTATGAAATATGAGTCCAAGTTTACTTTTTTTGAATATGGATATCCAAATGTTTCACAATGATTTTTTGAAGACTGACAATTCTTCTCTGAATTGTCTTTGCATCTTCCACAGAAATCCTTTTTTATATGTGGAACTATTTCTGGATACTCAATTCTGTTTAATTGTTCTATTTGTATACCTTTGCCATACTCTATTGACTATTATAGCTTTATAATAAATCTTGAAATCAGGTAGTTAGTACTCCAAATCTGTTGTTTTATTTTAAAGTTGTTTTAGCTATACTAGGTCATTGGAATTTCTTTATGAATGTTAGCATAAAATGAATCTAACTTTTTTAGAAGTTCCTATTGGATTTTAAATAGGATAACTTTGAATCTAGTTGTTATTTTAGGGAGATAAAGTATTTTAAGACATTGAGTGTTCTCATCTATAAACACATATGTCCTCCACTTATTTAGGTCTTCTTTACTGTCTTTCAACAATATCCTATAGTTTAAAGAGTGGAGATCTTCACATCTTTTCTAATATTTTTCCCTTCACCTTCACCCATTCCTCCAACTGCTCCCCCATCAAACAACCATCAGTTTCTTCTCTATCTATGATTCTGGTTCTGTTCTGCTTGTTTATATATTTTGTATTTTAGAATCCATATATAAGTGAAATAATCTAGCATTTCTCCTGCTAATTATTTCACTTATCATCATCCACTAGATCCATCCAAGTTGTGGCAGATGGCAAGATTTCAGTCTTTCTTATGGCTGAAACATATTTCATTGTATATATGAAACATTTCTTTTATCCATTCATCTATTTGTGGACACTTAGGTTGCTTCCATACCTTAGCTATAGTAAATATTGCAATTAACACATGGAGATAAATATCTTTTCAATTTAATGTTTTGGCTTTCTTCATATAAATACCCAGAAGTGTAGTTCCTGGGTCCTTCTTTGTCTTTTGTTATAGCCTATTTAAGAAAGTCTATTATGTTGTGTATAAGTACCGCTACCCCAGTTTTTGTTTCTTTTGTTTACATTTTTATGAAATGCCTTTTTGCATTCCTTTACTTTTAGTCTGCATGTGTCTTTCTACTGGAAGTATGTTTGTTGTAGACAGTACTTGTGAGGATCTTGTTTTGTTATTCATTCAGTCACCATATGTCTTTTGATTGAAACACTTAATCATTTACATTTAAAATAAATGTTGATACATTTGTATATATAGCCATTTTATTATTTAATTTTTTAATCTTTTTTACTTCTTTTTTTTTTCATAAAGGATACCCTTTAACATTTCTTGTGATACTGGTTTAGTGATGATGAAATCCTTTAGATTTTTCTTGTTTGGGAAGCTCTATATCTTCCCTTCAATTGTAAATGATGGCTTTGCTGGGTAGAGTAATCTTGGTCATGGGTCCTTGCTTTTCATTACTTTGAATAATTTTGCCAATCCCTCTGGCCTGCAAATTTTCTGTTGAGAAATTAGCTGACATTTAGTTTTATAGAGCTCCTTTGTAAATAACTGCTTTTCTCTTGCTGCTTTTAAGATTCTCTCTTTGTCTTTAACCTTTGGCATTTTAATTATGATGCGACTTGGTGTGGGCCTTTTTGAGTTCATCTTAGACACACCTTGACCTTAATTTTCTAAACTCCAGAACTCTGAAAAGTGTATTTATGTGTTTAAATCACTCAGTTTGGGGCATTTTCATATAGCAGGCCTAGCAAGCTAATACTAATGATAAATTACATGTTGGATTTTTTAAGACTATATTTTAGATCACATTTAGATTTACAAAATAATGAGATGAAAGTATAGATACTTCCTATATATACCTGGCATTTCCTTCCTCAATATCAATATCACTCACAGAGACTTGTAATTTCTCTTAACCAAATGAACCTGTAGGTAACAATGTAGGTTAACCAATATGAACCTACATTGATACATCACAGTCATCCAAAGTTCGTAGTTTACTTTAAGGTTCACTCTTTGTGATGCATACTCTGTTGGTTTTAATAAGAATTACATGTATCTATTAGTATAATGTCTCACAGAGTATTTTTGCTGTCCTTAAAATCCAAGGTACATTGCCTGTTTATTTCTCTCTCACTCCAAACACTGTCAACTGCTCATTTTTTCAGTATCTTCATAGTTTCATGTTTTCTAGAATGGTAATATAGTTAGAATCACATTATCTGTAACCTTTTCATATTTACATCTTTTACTTAGTAATATGCATTTAAGATTTCTCTTTGTTTTTTTCATGGCTTGGTAGCTCATTTCATTTTAGCAATGAAAAATATTCCATTGTCTTGGTCTTTCACAATTTATCCATTTACCTACTCAAGAATATCTTGGTTTCTTCCAACTTTTGGAAATTATGAATAATTCTACTATAAATATCTACGTGCAGGTTTTTTTTTTTTTTTTGTGTGTGTGTGTGTGTGTGTGTGTGTACACAAGTTTTCAGATCCCTTGAATAAATGTCAAGGAGTTTAATTGGTGGATAAGAGTGTGTTAAAGTATGGTAAGAGTATGGTTAGTTTTGTAAGAACCCTCCAACGGTCTTCCAAAGAGGCTGCACCCTTTTGCATTTTCACCAGCAATGAATGACAATTCATGTATACAACAACATTGTCAGCCTTTGGTGGTGGTAGTGTGCTGAATTTGGACCATTCTAATAGGTATGTAGTGGCATCTCATTGTTGTTTTAGTGTACATTTCCTTGATCACATATGATATGTGGCATCTTTACATATGGTTATTTGTTATCTCAATATCTTCTTGATGAGGAGTTTGTGAAGGTCTTTTGCTCATTTTTAAAAGGTTTGTTTGTTTCCTTATTGCTGAGTTTTAAATGTTCTTTGTATATTTTCAATAGCATTTCTGATTAAAATATCTGTCACAAATATTTTCTCCCAGTCTGCAGATGGGTTTTACATTCTCTCGGCCTTGTCTTTCGGAGAAGATTTTTAATTTTAATGAAGTCTAACTTAACGATTATTTCTTTCATGAGCTGTGTTTCTGGTGTTGTATCTAAAAATATATTACCATGCCTAAGATCACCTATTTTTTCCCTATGTTATCTTCTCTGGTAGTTATATAATTTTGCATTTTACTTTTAGATGTATGATTTAATTTTTTCTGAAGGGTTGAAAGTCTGTATCAAGATTCACTTTTTTGCATATGATGTCCTGTTTTCCCAGTTCTTCCTGTTGATGAAGCTATTTTTAATCCATTGTTTTGCCTTTCCTCATTTGTCAAAAATCAGGTGATTATATTTATTGATCTAATTGTTTATTATTTTCCAATACTACATGCTCTTGATTACTGCACTTTTATAGTAAGTCTTGAAGTTACAAATCATCAATCTTCCAACTTTGGTCTTCTTCAATATTATCTTGTCTATGCTGGGACATTTGGCTTCCCATGTAAACTTCAGGTCAGTGTATCTTTGAAATAATTTATTGAGATTTTGATTGGGATTTCATCAAATCTATAAATTAATTGGGGAAGAACCTTCATCTTAGAAATATTGTCTTCCTATCCATGAACATGGACTATCTCTTCATTTAATTTATTATTCTTTGATTTCATTCATTGGGATTTTGTAGTTCCCCTCATATAAATCTTGTAAATGTTTTGTTAGGTGTATACCTAAGTACTCATTTATTTGGGTACTAGTAAAAATGGTATTGTGTCTTTAACTTCAAATTCCACTTATTAATTATTGATAGATAAGGAAATAATTGACTTTTGTTTATTAAACTTTATCCCACAAAGTTGCTATGATATCTTATTAATTTCAGGAAGATTTTTGTCTTTTTTTTAGTTTTCTACATAGATAAGTTAAGTCATCTAGCAAAAATATAGCTTAATGTCTTCCTCATCAATCTATATACTTTGTATTTCCTTTTATTGCCCTACTGCTTTAGCTAGGACTTCCAATTCAATAGTAGCTGTGAGAGGCAACAACATACTTGATATTAGTGGAAAAAGCTTCAATCTTCTCAGCAGTAAGTATAATGGAATATGCATCCTTTTTTGTAGAGAGCATTTAACAAGTGAGAATATATCTTTCTATTCTTATTTGCTGATTATTTTTGTCATGAAAGAATGTTAAAATTTTTTAAAATACTATTTTTACATCTATTGATATTGTAAATTTTATTTGATAGTCTATTGATGTGATGAATTACATTAATTTTTAAAGCATTTTTATTGTTATTCTATTACAATTGTCCTAATTCCCACCCCCCTTTGTTTTTTGAATATTGAACCATTCTTAAATAACTGAAATAAATCCCACTTGGCTATGTATAAATCTTTTTATACTTGGATTCATTTATATAATATTTTTTTGAGAATATTTGCATCTAAATTTATGAGAAAAATTGATCTGCAGTTTTCTTTCCCTGTGAAGTCTTTTTTTCTGATTTTTGTATTAAGATAGATAATGCTAGCCTCATTGGGTAAATTAGGAATTATTCCTTCTGTTGTTATTTCCTAAAGGTGATTGTAAGGAATTGGTATAATTTCTTCCTGAAATTTTTTTTGTAGAATTCACCTGTGAACCTATCTCATCCTGGTGCTTTCTCATTTTGGAAGATTATTATTTGTTAATTGAATTTATTTAATAGACAGAGGTATATTCCAATTATCTATTTATTCTTAACTAAATTGTGGCAGGTATGTCTTTCTAAGAATTATTTCATCTAGGTTGTCAAATTTGAGGGAAGAGAGTTGTTCATAATATTTCTTTATTATCCTTTCATTATCCATGGGAGCTAGTATATTCTTTTTTTATTTTGCTCAGAAATATGTTTGGTTATTAATACAGTCATTCTAGCATTCTTTTGATAGTGTTAGTCTGACTTTTGGCTTCCACTCTTTTATTTTCAGTTCAGGTATGTCTTCCTTTGGGTAGCACAGTTGTATCTTACTTAAATACTTGCAATGTCTAGAAGTTTATTATTTCAAAAGGCAGATAATTCCAATGTTGGAAAACTCATTATAATAAACAAAAATATGCCTGCATATAACATCTGCTCACTGGTCTTAGATCTAACATCCAGAAATCCATTGAAATCTAACCCTTTACTACCAAACAAATGTTTCAATGGTCAAGAAAATAGTAAAGCAAATACTTAAAAGGCATTAGAGAGGTAACTGAGGAAAAGGTAATATAAACTGCATATTAGATAACAGAATTTTTAAACAGTCTTAATAAACTTTGTTGTCTTTTGTTTATGTAAAAATATCTCCCTTTTTCAGGGATGCATGGCAAACTATATGCTGGTAAATATAGCAAGTAAAAACTTGATATTTATCAAATAAAAAATGTTTGTTTTCTCCTTGAAAACTAATGTAGTTTTTATACCCTCAAATCAGTATTTTTAATTATACTTAATTGAGCATCAAGAAAAGATACACCGTCTAATGTACTCTCTATATAAATTTCTTATCAGAAAATATCACATGGAAGAAATATTTAAATTATTTATCATATAAGCATAAATAAAATGTTTTTTTCTACACATGCATCAGTTGAAAAGGATGGAGAGATGGCATATTATATAACTTTCCAGTCCATTTTTTATATGTACCATTTTCATGCATTACAAAATATTTTGGCTATTCAGCCCTCATTTTTCTGTAGCATTAGATTTTTCTGTGCTAAACTTTATTTTTGGGTTCATTTAAGCACAAAATAACTTTGAGTTTACTATTGGCTAACACAGTTGATATAGAAAATTGGCATAATTAAATAATAAAATAATGCACCATTTAAATAATATTCCTTATACCCTTTTTCCATTCACTGTTACCCATTATGTTTTATCACTATGTTATATTTTAAATATAAAGTGTTTTAATTTACTTTTCAGTTGTTGTTTGCTACTTACATTAAGTATGTTGCTTAGTTTTAATACTTTTTAATTAGTGATAATTGTTTGGATTTCAACTTGGGGTAGTACTCATTATGATTTTTCCAATTAAAGTTAATGCTTTTTTGCATTTGGTAGTTTTTCATTTCACATAAGGGATTTTCAGAAAAAAATAAAATTGTTGGGTGAGGTACAGGAATAATTGTTAAATCTAGACATTGGGTATTAAGGTGCTCTGTTATTCTGCTCTGTTGCATGTTTTATTTCTTTTTGTAAATATTTTTAAAAATAATTGTCACTTTATTATTTTTTTTAATTTTCCTAATGTTAGTCTGGTAATTCATGCTCATGTATCAGCACATATATTATTTTTATGTTATTTTTGTTGTTATTGTTATTTTAAAGTAAATGATTTTCTGTACCAACTTCAAATAGTTTATTGCTAGCATAAAGAAATATAATTAGTTAATTTATACTAATTAAAAAATGTTTTCTTGGTTTTTATTTATTGTTAAATGTTATGGTTAATTCCTAAATTATATATCTGTAAATCATCTTTAAAGCATTTAATTTTTTAGCAATTATGACAAAGTTTAGATACTTAAAATCCAATGATAATAAAAAATAGTACAGTCACACAGAGAAGTAAACACAAGACACTTCTTATATTTAAATAATTAATAAAATTCTCATTTATTTAATATTCAAAGAAGTGCACATTAAATTTCATATGCAAATTGATATTCATGTGGTATAACAAAACATATGCTTTCATATTTGTTGACACATTAGATCATACAGCCTCTCTGAAAAGTAATTTCACAACACAGATTAGGCACCTTAAAAAAGTTTCTATTGTGCCCTGACCACTGTGGCTCAGTTGGTTGGGCATCATCCTGAAAGGCTAGAGGTTGCTGTTCCAGTTCCTGGTTGGGCCGCCTGCATAGGTTGGGGTTCAGTTCTTGATGGTTGGAGTGTGTGCAAGAGGCAGCTGAGCAGTGTTTCTCACATTGTTGTTTTTCTCCCTCCCTTTCTCTCTCTTTCTTCCCCTTCTCTAAAAATAAATAAATAAATAAATAAGATATTTTTTAAAAGTTTATATTGTGACAAAGTAATTCTCCCATTTACAAGAATTACACCTAGGAGGAGAATATGAGAAATGAACAAATGTTTTATTTCTAACATTATTCAGGATGCTATCATTTATATTATTACTGATAATATAAACAATACTAATTTTGATAATAAAACAATATTTTGATAAGAACCAATCATATAATTATTTACACAATATCATATTTTAGTAATATTTAATTAAGTATATGTTCAAGATTAACATGTTGTGCTATCAACCCACACAGACACATGAAAGTCCACATAGCAAAACAATGCCATACAAGAGAATTGTGAAGATGCTTTGCTTAGTTTCAATTCTCTTCTTATTACAATTGTCACAACATCAATATCTAACTAACATGGGCCTTTTAATGGAGTTATTATGAAATATTCTATTATTTTAATGGGCTGTGAAACTCTTCAGGAAGACCTGATACGTACAACTAAAACTTACTATATATCCATATTACAATTACATTTTCTTAGAATGTGCTTGGTTAATTTTGCACAAATACAAATCTTTGTATCTGAGAGTATACCAATTTACAGATAAAGCACTGATATTTTATATTGTTTTGTGTATATCTTATTTTATTTTATATTCACTAAACTGTCTTATGAATTTACTGCTTTGTATACATTTGCAAACCTAAGGGGTGTTTTGAAGTTTTTGGATGTGACAGTTTTCCTATTGTAAATGTTAGTTTATCCAGGCAAATTCTGTTTTTTTTTCTACCTATATGCTTTCCTATTCTTTTTTTTTTTAACTAACACAATGATCAGAGAATGGTCTGACACTGAGTTTTTATTTTATTTTATTTATTTATTTTTAGAGAGGGAAGGGAGGGAGAAAGAGAGAGAGAGAGAAACATCAATATGCGGTTGCTGGGGACCATGGCCTGCAACCCAGGCATATTCCCTGACTGGGAATCAAACCTGCGATGCTTTGGTTCGCAGCCCACGCTCAATCCACTGAGCTACACCAGTCAGGGCTGCTTTCCTGTTCTTTCATTAAGAAGATTATCAAATTTTTATTCAAGACTATGTTTCCAAAGGAATTAAAATTCTTACCATGGAAAATGGCCTTTTTCGAAAATGTATTCATTGAAGTAGTACTATATTGCTAAAAAGCTATCTAATAACTTTTTTCATATAATAATAATTTTAAAAATTTTAATTAAGGTGCTCTTAAATTCCTGAGTAATTTTCTACTTTTAACAAAAATATGTGGATGTCATTAGAAGTGTATGTAGATGCATTACATATATAAATATTATAGTACTATAGAGTCATATTAATGACTCAAACCAATTTCTTAAAAACAACACAAAACTACTAGCTATACAGGACCAAGATAGATGACATGTGTTTTCATCACTCTAAGAACTAGTACTTGATTTATTTACTATTTCCTAGGGTTCTACATAACTCAACATCAAAGGAAAACAATTGTGCATTCTTTTTGGGTGACATATCTTTTCACTTTAATAAAATATATTTTTACTATTACACTGAAGTAGAAAAATAAAATGATTACTCTTTCCAAAAAACTCTTTTCCAGAATTTGATTCTCTTAAGCATCTTTAGCATAAAAATATAATAGAAATTACTTTGATTACATGGGAAAGAACAATCATTAGTTACTAAATATTTATTATGTGCTAGGCACTCAGCCTCGAACTTTAAATCATTATTGAGTGTTCAGAGTAGCACTGTTTTAGTTATGGTTTCACTGGAGATCCCAAGACAGAGAAAGTAACTATAAGCATATTACCATATGAATACTAGCATATTAAATTGAGATGAGAGATTTGCCAAAAGAAAGTGTAAAAGGGTGAGGAGTCTCACAGCACGCTAAATGTACTCTAAAACTTTTATTCTCTCATATCATCTTTTAGACTTTTAATTTGGATAAGAGGCCAAAGGTCACCAAGCCCACGCTTAGGCACTTTTTAGCAAACTCTTGAAATGTGGTGGAAATTCTTTACCCTTGTCTCAAGCCTAGGGAAGGGTCTTCAATAAAATCACTCAATTAATTTGACATGGAATTCCTGGATCTTGGGGGACTCGTTAGCTGATGTCAGACATTCCTAACAAATCTAAACTCCATGAACAAGTGTCTGTATACATTCTTTCAGACAAAGTAGTTGAGGTGGTCTGTTCATTCAGAACTCATTTGGATGAGAACATATGTGTTGTACATGTGCCATATGTGGACCATGTACATGAAAGAGAACTGGCCTGGAACTGTTTTATATTCCCTTTAAGAAGACTGCCTGTGGGGAAGATGTGATCCACCTGGGGTGTGGTCTTTTTGACTTTCAGTCATGAAAGAGATCTATGTGGCTAGCCAGAGGAGATCCGGTGTCCCAAATTAGTGGAACAGCTTAGTGAGAGACCACAAGTGATAAGGGAAAGGCTCATAATGTACCTCACAGAAAAAAGAGTAGTTTTTAACCATATGCTAAGCAGGTGGAATATCAGTGCTAGCTCATGATATTGCTAATCAAATATAGATTTATTTGCCTCTTAAGTTAAAATTAGTTTTCCACTTCAATACTACAAGCACCTGAAATAGCCCAGAATTAGAAGAAATTCAAGGCAGCAAAATAGAGAAAATCTTTCCCTGCAAGAATCAACTTACTTCTAGCAACCTAAGTAGGGGAAGGACAGAAACTTTACTTGGAATAAAGATTGAAGTTTGAATTATTTGCTGAATAGATATATTAACTACTGAACTAATATATTTTTAAGATTTGAGGGATAAGATAATTACCTAAGGATTATTAGAAGTCATGTCACTTATCCTAATTTTCATCGAAATGAACATGTGAAGTCATGATTGAATGAACAGTGGGTAAAATATTTTTTTCCTGTATATACCCAATAAGCTTCAATCTATATACAAAATTTATATTTCCTCTGTCTTCTAACCAGGAATATACCCCAAACAGGTAAGCATAACTATCCCCCTTTAATAAACAAGGGAAATGAGGCTCAGTATAATTAATTAGATCAAAGATACACAATTGACAAAAATAAAAGATTCTTATCCACTATTTGAAACAAATATAATCAGCATTGGATATTTTATTTGATAGCTTTTCATATGTGTTTTGAATTTAAAATTGCTTTCTTATTACTATGAAGATTACATAGTGCATGTAAAGGGGAAGGCTATTGATAGGCAATGATATATTTCTGAAATGTCACACCAACCATTATGACAGGAAGTAAGTATGTGCTTCTTTCCCTATCATCTATCCATTTATCAATCTTTCTTTTTTCTTTAATATTTTTTTCTTTTATTGATTCCAGAGAGAGGGGAAGAAACGGAGAAAAAGAGAGAGAAACATTGATTGGTTGCATCTTGCATGCGTCCCACCTAGGGACTAAACTTGCAAGCAGGATATGAGCCCTGACCGGAATCGAACCCACAAACTTCTGATTTGCAGAATGACACCCAACCAACTGAACCACACTGGCCAGGGTTCATTTTTCTTTCTTTCTTTTTTTTAATTGTTGTTCAAGTACATTTGTCTCCATTCCATCTTTCTTTTAAAATATCTATAATGTATTATTTTCTTTTTCTTTTTTATTTATTATTTTTTTTGCTTTATTGTTGTTCAGTTACAGTTGTCTGCATTTCCTCCCCACCTCTGTCCCTGACCCCAGCCAAACCCCCTCCCTCCCTTGCTTTCTTAATCCAAAAGTGATTTAGTTAGTATTCCATTCAAAAATACAATTTTACACATTTAAAAAAGTAATTATTTTTTACCTAACTACTGAAGTAATTAACTTCAGTGTTGATTTTGAAAGCACCAATATAACTGTATTATAAACTTCATAGAAGAAAATCTCTTGTGTGAAGAAAATATATATATATATATTTGTTGCATGCATTTTTATAATAATATTATGTTTCATATATATGTATATATTTTAATTGTAGAAGAAACCATAAGGATATTAAGAAAAAAAGATATATCTAAGAAAACAACTTGAGGGGATATGATAATAAATAGTCAACAAAGATAAAATGAATTCAACAAAAGCAATTAAAGAATGCTATTCAATCAGAGTGACACATGCTCTTTTAACCTCTTAACTAGGGTAAGGTGAACATATTAAACGTTTATTATACAAGTTATATATATGTTACAATAAAAGGTCATGTATAAAGCACATCAACATGTACTTTTTGAAGTAGTACCTTCATAATATTATTTTACATGTAACACTTCACTATTTGCTAGTACAATGAACTACTTATATCTCTAAGATCTCCAAAATTTTGTCATCAAAATATATATGTGTTTTCTAAAGTGTAGCTATAGATAAATTAAATGTATTAAATATAAGAAGAGAAGCCAATATTTAATGGCCAAATTATGTGCTTGTTTCTCATAAGTAATAATCTATTATATCAATGTAATTTATACAGTGATTTGAGATACATGATGTGCAATTACTTCATGAATTTTACAATAGTAGCATAACTTTAAACTTAAAAACTCATTCAATTTTCATATTTATATTTTCAGAGGTTAACTTTCAATGGAATATATTTTAAATGATTTCAGATATTATAGTTTATATTAGTGAAGATCACCACATTCTACTTGATTCATCAATTCTGAAACCCACAATTTTTTAAATTATTTATTATTTGCAGTGATGTATGTGGTAATATTTATAAATAAATCTATATGCATTCTATTTATGTGTAAGATGTGCTTTATAGTGAAAAATCAATCAATCTGATGTATTTAGGACTAATGACAGTTTATATCAGAATAACTAATCTGATTGTACAGAAATTGTTTGGCAAATAAGCACACACACCGACCAGAAGTAAAGAAAGCTTAAAGTTAATATGATCAAAGCCTTAATTCCACATAGCTAATAACAACCGTAATGATAGCAGTGATAATCATAATATTGAATGCTTAGTCTGGGCAGCAATAATACTGATTTTACCTCAATTATTTCTGAAATGTTTTTAATAGAAGAAGCTCTTACAACAAAGCAAGAGGAATGTAGCTGCCAGACATCTTCCCCAAGGTAACAGTAATTGTTAATTTGCCGCTACCCAAGTTATCCTCAAAATACAAAATACAAAATACATTTGTAGCTATCAGGACAAGTCAGTGTCTTGTGGGTAGATTTAAATACAGCTTAATTCACACAAACCCATATAAAAATAGAAGCTAATGAAATATTATATGGTAAGAAAATACATTACTCCTTGCTGGACATATCAGACACTAGCTGGATGCTACCAAAGTGACCCCTGTGATTCAATTTTTTAATTTTCTGTTTTTATTTTTGCTCTACCCCTTTGAGAAAGAAATATTTCTTTAAAATGTATCCATTTAAAAGATTGGCTTAGAATCTCGATTTGTAGTAAGGCTCATCTCTGATTCATTATATTAATGTAATAGTTTAGTTATCAAAAGGCAATTCTCTAGGTTTAGTAATTTACCCAAAGTTAGTGGTAAGGATTCAAACTTACTTATGATCAATCCCAAAGACTATGCTTTACATTTCTTACATTATTTTTCTTGATTGCTATTCTCATGCAAATGTCATATTCTATTTTAATGAATTGTAAAATGTCCATAAATTCCAGGTTAAAGTAAGATTGAATATCTTTTATTTTGATTCTCATTAAGAATTCCAACAACTCCCTCTTGAGATTCTTTCCAGCATAAATTCACCTTGAATTATCTGAAAACTCTAGGGACATATTCAATCCACAAACAGGCACGTTTTCTGAAGTTGCTAGATCTGCGGAGCATTTTAGTTTAACTAGCTCACCAAGGTGTTGTGTGTGTGTGTGTGCTGTTCTACACTGTTTTTACTGGTACACAGTATCTGTATTAAAGCACCAGCTGCTGAATTCTTAGGAATGACTTTATTCTCTGAAGCAATACTAGCTCAGGCTGTCTCACACCAGTGTGTTGGGGGCCACCCTGCCTGGTCTCAGGAAGCTGTGACCCCCTGTGACTTAGGCTGAGTGAGAAACCTCCGGATCAGAAGCCACTAAGGAGACAAAACTTATTCCCCTGGCATGAACGCTACCTGTTTGTTCTGTCCCTGGCCTGTAATGCTAGATCAGTTTCCAATGACGGTTAAGACTTCTCAGGGAGAAGCAACCTAAGACAGGGGCTGATCTCATAAAGGCCTATATGGAATAAATCTCACGAGACTGTGGAAATAAATGAAGGGGCTGTAGAAAGGAAGGGGTGATCGGCATCTACCCCTGCCCCCTCTTAGCCTGAGTCTTTGTACTCGGATGTGAGAAATCCAAGTCTCCTTGCTGCCAGAGTCTCCAGTGCTTAGCAAACAGCCAAAGGGACCAGCTTGGACCGGAGACGGTGGACTCCCGGGGTAATCAGGCCTGGGACAAAGAATATACAAGTTCCTGTGAGATCTGTTTGCTGGAGGATGTTATTAACTTGGAATTTGAAGGCACAGTCAGGAAACCTTTAAAACCTGTAGTCTTTTCATATGATAAAACTCCAATCTCTGACCGGAATTATAACAGAAACTCTGTTAACATCCTTCTAAGATACGTGTTCCCTTTGATCCCTTCTGCCAGACTGTCAATCCACAAACTGTGTCAACTTTCTCAATAAAAACCCACTGAGACAAAGGAAGAGGCTTTTTCCCCCTAGGAGGGTTTAGCCTGGAGCGGCTCAAAGAATTGGAGAGTGAATGCACCGTCTCTGACTTCCACTCAGAAAACTGTTTCTGTGCATGATTATTTCTATAGTGGGTTTTTGCGTGTCCACAGACAGCCAGGTTTTAAGCGAGGTTTAAAAATTGCTACAGTCAGTCAGACAGCCTGGTGTTCTAAGCGAGGTTTGAAAATCGCATCACCAGTGGGCCCATAAAGTAACTCAACTAGATACTTATCATTTGTTCAAACATAATATATCCAACTATTCAACTATCTCAGTTCTAATGTAATTCATCCACAAACACACTTCTAGAACCAGCCTTCTCCTGTAAGAGCCATACACTGGGCTTTCTTTTTTTTCTTGGAATAGATTTCTTCTTTCTATAAAAATATCATTTTATATATATATTTTTTTCCAGAGGTTAACTGGTATGTGTGTGTGTGTGTGTGTGTGTATGTATGTGTGTATATCTGAAAACAGATATATATATATATATAAAACAATGAAGATATATATATATCTTCATTGGCCCATCATATTTTCTCTAAGATCCCTTTAACTTCTGGAAACTGGCTAATTCAGTAGAAAATGAGATATGTAATTTTTCCCCTAAAATTAGAGATACACTTATCATACAACCCAGAAATTCCACTGTTATTTACTTAACAGAGAAATAAAAAGATTTACCTACAAAAAAAGTACATAAATTCTTGGAGATGCTTTATCCAAAATAGTGAACAACTGGAAGCAACACTAAAGGCCATTAACGAGTAAAATGGTTTAAAAATGGGGGGATGGGTAATTATTCAACAGTGTAAAGAAACAAACTGCCAATACGTGTAACCCATGAATTCACCTAAAGTATATTTTGCTGAGCAAAAGAAAAGATACTGTGAAATTCAGTTTACTCTATATGACATTCCAAGACCAGGAAAAACTATTCTATAGTGAACAAAATCAAATTAGTTTTACTGGCAATGGGAAAAGGAAATAAATGTTGCTTGATAAAGGGTAAAGGAGAACATTTGTCATGATAAAATATACTATGTTGATATTGGTGGTGGTTGCATGGGTGTACAGATTTGTTCAAATATACTGAAGTACACCCTTCAAGTGGGCATAATCAATTTTCTATAATTTTATCCTACTTCAATAAAGCAGTATAAAATAATACACTATATTGAAAAAATAAATTCAGGGAATAAATATTAATTAAGTTGGATATCAAGTGAATAAAAATTGTTTAAAATAAATTATTTAATTCCTTAAAGTATTATATAAAATATTTCCATTTCTCAAAAATAATATCTAAAGAAGCTCTTTCTTGATTATATTTTATCTTTTACTTTTTAAAATTGTTTAATAAAGTATAGTTGGGATGCAATATTATAGAAATTTCAGATGCACAATGTAGTAATTTAACATTTATATACCTTACAATGTGATCACCATGATAAGTCTAGTACCATCTGTCACCATGTGAAGTTATTACCATATTATTAACTATATTCCTGGTACTGTACACTATTTCCCCTGGCTTATGTATTTTAAAACTAGAAGTTTTTTACCTCTTATTTCTCCTCACCATTTTCCACTATCTTTCCACCTCCCTCCCCTGTGGTAACCATTGATTTGTTCTCTGTACCTGAGTCAGTTCTATTTTGTTTCATTTGTTTGTTTTCAGATTCCATATATAAGTGAAATCATACGGTATTGGTATTTGTGTTTCTCTAACTTCTTTCACTTAGCACAATACTCTTGCACCCATGTTGTTGCAAATGGCAAGATTTTATTTACTTTCATCCAAAATGTCCATTTAGCTTTCTCTGTAAAAGATACATTTTTCATTTTCACCAGTAACTTCATTGGTTTGAATATTTTGAGTATGGTGGCTATCTCCTGCATGATATAATAATGATTATTCTCAATTAATGTCTCAATTTGATCACTAACAATTTCAACTGGTCTGCCTGACCACAGAGCATCACCAGGTGTGAAATACCCAGCACGAAACTTTGCAAACCACTTTTGAAATGTTCAATCAGACACAGCACCTCCCTTATACAGTGTATCAATCTTTTTTTTTTTGCATTTTAGTTGCTTTTCTACCTATTTTGAAGTAATAAATCAAATATACCAAAAATGTTGCATATATTTTCCATCTCCAACATTAAAATACTATACAAAACTTCACCAATTTTGTTGTTTTTTTAAATGCACTCTGATATAATAGCTCTTGCGATACAAAATAACAATTTTTTCTTAATGAAGTTAAAAATAACTAAGCACTACTACAGCCATCTTACAGAGAAAACCTAATGAACCTTTTGGTTGGATATATACAATCTCAATTCATCTATCAGTGAACACAGGGGTTCCATATCTTGGCTATCGTTAAGTAATGCTGCAGTGAACATAGTGGTATGTACATCTTTTTGAATTAGTTTTCATTTTCTTCAGATAATGCACATATAATATACTTTAATTTCTTTGGTCATGTTGACTAATATTAAGATATCATAGTTAAGTATACTCCAAATGAATTAAGCTGTGTAGTTGAAACATTTATATTCCCAATATATTTATATTAATTTTTCCACTAGTATATATGTAAAACAAAAGAAACTTCAAAGTAACTATTTTTTACATTTAAAGGCTAAATATAAACAATTTTTATACACTTAATTGATCTTTATTCATTATCAACATTTCTAAACATTATTTAGTTGAAAATGACAACCTACAAATTTTAATTTATATACCAAAATTCATTTTATTCCTAAATATATTATAATTATGAGTTAAACTCTCAATAATTTAAATTTAAAAATAATTATAAAACTTTGTTCTTTCCTACTTTATCTTCCAGCATAATATATTCATAAAAGCTTAGGAAAATACAATAATCTAACTCTTACCATAATGTATTGAATCTTAGTATATTGGGCAAAAGTAATTTAGATCTTAGATTTTAGTATATAGGGCAGAATTAATTTACATTACTTGAGGAGTTTCAAGAAGCATATTTCCTAAAATTTTTAAATGTATATATGTATATATTTTTCTTCTCTGAATTTTGCTATAACAATTAGTTTTATGCCAATTTTAAATTTTCTTGACAATAAAACTAAATAAATGATACCAATATAAACAAACCCAAACATCAAACATAAAAAATAAAACACATTTAGCATAAAGTATATTCATATTATATTTATACAATTTAACATTATTAATACACTTTTGTTTTCTGGTTCAAAAAAGTAAAATAGTAGCAATATTTTACCCCCCAAAATGATTCCTATTGAATTTCACTGGAACTGTGTAATTTGGAGTTGCATTTTTATGTATATTTCATTAATTATGCTATTAAATTGTCCCAATTTTTACCCTTTGCCCACCTCTACCCAGTATCCCAATTTCATCCAGCAATCCCCTCAACTTAGTTCATGTCAATGGGTCATACACATAAGTTCTTTGTCTTCTCCATTTTCTATACAATGCTTAACCTTCTTCCCCTGTCTATTTTGTACCTATGAATTAAGCTTCTTAAACCCTGTATCCTTCCCCCATTTTCACCCTCCTCCCTTCCTGCTGATAACCCTCCATGTGAGCTCTATTTCTGTGATTCTGTTCCTGTTCTAGTTGTTTGCTTAATTTGTTTTTGTTTTTTGTTCATTTTTTAGCTTTAGTTATTGATTGTGAGTTTATTGTCATTTTAAAGTTATAATTTTGATCTTTTTCTTAAATAAGTCCCTTGAACACTTCCTAAATAAGGGCTTGGTTATGATGAACTCCTTTAGCTTTACCTAGTCTGGGAAGCACTTTCTCTGTCCTTTCATTCTAAATGGTAGCTTTGCTGGATAGAGTAATCTTGGTTGTAGGTCCTTGCTTTTCATCATTTTGAATACTTCTTGCCAGTCCCTTCTTGCCTACAAAGTTTCTTTTGAGAAATCAGCTGACAGTCTTACAGGCACTCCTTTGTAGTTAACTCTCTGCTTTTCTCTTCACATTTTTAAGATTCTCTCTTTATCTTTAACCTTTGGCATTCTAATTATGATGCATCTTGGTGTGGTTGTTTTTGGGTCCAACTTGTTTGGGACTCTCTGTGTTTCCTGGACTTGTATATCTATTTCCTTCACCAAACTGGGGAAGTTTACTTTCATTATTTTTTAAAATAATTTTTCAATTTCTTGCTCTTCTTCTCCTTCTGGCAACCCATGATTCAGATGTTGGCATGTTTGAGGATGTCCCAGAGTTTTCTTATAGTCTCTTCATTTTTTTGAATTCTTGTTTCTTCATTCTATTCTGGTTGAATGTTTATTTCTTCCTTATGTTCCAAATCATTAATTTGAATCCCCACTTCCTTCCCATCACTGTTTGTTCTCTGTGGATTTTTCATTATTTCACTTAGTGTAAACTTCATTTCTTCCCTTATGTTTTTATCTTACTGGATGATTTCTCTGAGTATCCTTATCATCAGTGTTTTGAATTCTGCATCTGATAAGTTGGCTATTTCTGTTTTGCTTAGTTCTTTTCCTGGTTTTTTTCTGTTTTTTTTTTTTTCATTTGGGTCATATTTCTTTGTCTCCCCAACTTGGCAGCTCCCTGTGTTTATTTCTGTGTATTAAGTTGAGCTGCTTTAACTCCCTGTCTTAGTGCAGCAATTAAGTTGTAAGGAGAAGAGCCTTAGGTTTTTGCTAGGACAGGACAACCTGCTTCACTGTTCTGTGGTGCTGTGTTGTGGGGAGGATTTGGAGAAGGGACAATGCTGATGCCTGGTGCTTGCCCCATTTCCAGTCATTTCACTCACTTCCTGTATGCAAATTGCATCCTTCTAGCTGCTGCTCTGGTGATGATTCACAAACTGGGTGGGTTTGTGTGTATTCTAAGACTGTGCAGGCCCTTTAAATGGACTCTCCTGATAAACTGGCAGTTTTTTCCACAGCCCCAACCCCCACTGTTATTTTTACAGCCAGAAGTCGTAAGGCTTTATCTTTGTGACACTGGAGCCCTGGTCTGTGCCGTCTGACTTGGGGCTGGGATTGCTCACTCCCAAGGTATCTCTTTCAATTTTTATTCACCATACGTGAATGTAGGACTACCTGTTTCACTGTGGCTGCCACCTCTCCACACCATACCATGTCCTCTCCACCCTGGCTCCCCATCTCTGCCCTTCCTACACAATAAATGTAGCCTCTTTAAATCCTTGGTTGTCAGACTTACATACAATTTGATTTTCTGGTAGTTCTGGGTGTTTTTTTGTTTGGCAGTTAGTTGTGATTCTTCTCATGGCTGTGAAAGGAGGCAAAGCATGTTTACCTATTCCTCCATCTTGACTGAAAGTGCCTTGGAGTTACTTCTTGAAGTCAAAGCATGAAGTAGCACTCAATTGGAATATCATCAGACCAATAATTAAATGTCAGAGTCAATTAAGGTAAACATAAGTGTAAGGTATGCAATACATTTAAAGTAGTATTATTTCCTTAAATTAGGAAACAAATGGCTAAAAAATGGCTAATGGCTTCTTGACATGATGTTCTGCCAAAAGCCAAGATTTGGTAAACACTAAATATTTATGTAAAAATAACATATTACTCATATACAAATGAACATTGCAAAGATCTAGAAAACTATTCCTACTACACCATATTTTTCTTACTATATCATATACATTAATTTTTCAAGCACATCTGATTTTTAATTATGCATATTTAATCTATGTGTATATTACTACATATCTTTAATTTAGGACTCCAAATCCATTGGGGCCTTAGCTTAGTCCTATGATTTTAGTTCAGTGTAATTTTGATAAAATCTTCTAATCAAATTATACAAATTTATCCAAAATTTAATCACTGGATGAAAGTAAATTTAAATAAATATCCAATAAGACCAAATAATATCTCTAATTCATAATTTGACTTACGATAGTTTTCAGGAAATAGTTTTGACTATAAAATTTAATTTTCATTTAAACCAGAAAATCAACTTTATTTATTTTTTTAAAGGTTTAATTAATTTATTTTTAGGGAGGAGGGAAGAGAAGGAGAAAGAAAGGAGAGAAACATCAGTGTGTGGTTGCCTCTCACGAGTCCCCTACTAGGGACCTGGCCTACAGCCCAGGCATTTGCCCTGACTGGGAATAGAACCAGCAGCCTTTTGGTTCACAGGCCTGCACTCAATCTACTGAGCCACACCAGCCAGGGATACTTCTTTATTTTTAATAATTTAGAAATATATGTCTGTATATAAATCTATATTCACTCACATATGCTATCCCTAAATAAATATCTAATAGTGATGATGATATTTAAATTTCAATGTTAAAATATTCAATGCCCTTATAAATCCAAGGTAAATTACTAAAAATAAGGTTATTGGGTCAAACTAATAATTTTATTGAAAACATACTCTGTATGAAATACAATTTTCATTCTTGTTATATCAGTGGTTTTAAGGTGAGCAGACAACGTCAATTCTGTTCTCTAATGACAAATGAAAATAGATGCTATTAGGTTTTAAAGGTTTTAAAATCTCTCCCCACCCTCCACCACTGTCAATTTCTTCCCTTTGGAACACTTTTAATTTTTTTCCATTTATACTGGTATTGCTCCTGTTCTGAGTTCTTTATATGTAGAACTGTGTAAGATGACATTCATCTTGTCTCCTGGAGGCAGGTGTACTTCTAACACCTGTCAAATCTTCCAAAGGTAGGAATATCTATAATGTCTCTTCTGTCTGATTCTGCAATCTGACACCCTCTCTCAGGGAAGTGATCAGACTACATTCCAGGAGATGGATGTGGCCAGCTTCTTAATAAGAGTTGCTTCTTCTAGGTGTTACTGTATCTGCAGAATTTATCCTCAGTAATAGGTGACTAGTTATCCAGTTATTTAGCTTTTGAGGGGTCATCTTGAAATACTATTCATATCAATTTGTGTTCAATCAGTAATTCAGGGGAAGTACAATACAAAGAATGATTAAGCTATCATGGGTGAATAACTACAAAAAAGGAAAGACACTTTCAAGGGTATCCTAGGTCTGAGGGAAGAATTCCTAAGGAAAGACAAGCTTGGAGGGATTTCAGACCTCATGGAAAATGGTGTGATTGTAGGCCTCTGGATGGCGGAGGTGCTCACTGAGGAATTGACTCATGATTACTATGCAAGCAGAAAGAAAATCCTCTAGGACTCAGGTGAACCAAGCAGGTGAATGCTATTCAGAGTGAGTGAGAGTAGCACAGTGGGTTCCAAGCCCAGAGCACAGTGTCTGTACTGGGCAAACCACAAAAACAAAGCCCCATGGCACAGACCAGCTGAGCCTGTGGATGGACATGCAGAGTGTGTCTGCATTGCTACCGGTGCTGCTGAACCTAGGCGTTTGAAAGACCTTGCTCTGCAGCTATGTAAGAACCTAGCACACTTCCGTCAGTGTGACCTGTGTCAGCTTGAGCCAGGACATGTCTAGGCCACTGTGCAGGATGAAATCAGGTGGAGACCCTGCTAAATATCCTGGGTGGAGGGCCTGAAATGTATGCAGGTGGAGCTGGTAAGATGTCACAAGGAGCAGGGACCTTAACTGAGTGTCAATGTCCCTCCCTTCTTCTCTCTCTTTATGTGTAAATGTTTGTTTTCCTTGTCTTTCTATATTCTAACATATATCACAACCACTGAACTCCTTTCCCAGGATTTTAGCAAAGTTTCTTGTATTCGTTTCTAAAATTTTGAACCCATTGCTAAGATTTCATCAGGCATCAGGGACTTTGTTTCTCTAAGACACAGGTGAAAAGAGACAACAAACTTCAAAAGCAATGGCTGTGTAGGACCTAGGCCTAGGGGTTTCCAAGGCTTATAAAAGTTATGAGGTTCACTAATCAACAAAATAAACAAGCAAGCAAAATATAACCAAAGACATTGAAATTGAGAACAGGCTGACAGTGACTAGAGGGGAGAGGGGAAGTGATAATGGGGAGAAAGGGTGAAGGGTTTACAGTAACAATTATAAAGGACACATGGACAATAACAAGGGGGGTGGAGACAAGGGAGGGAGGTGGGGAGGGCTGGAGTGGCAGGGAAAAGTGGGGGGGGATAAGGCAGAAAACTGTACCTGCAAAACAATAAAAAATATTTTAAAAAGTTACGAAGTTCAAATGTGGCGTGGAAACAGAATGTTACCAGACCAGAGAGTTGAGACAATGAAGCTGTCCATAGCACCTTAGGAAGATGAGATAGCAAAGTCCTTTACCCAGTTTTATGATGTTAAATAAGCCTCTAGTATTCTGAAGTGGCCATGGGAAGATGAAGATGGCTTCATCAATAACAAAGGCAAAATGTTTCAAATACCTGGGAGAAAAATGGGTTTTGAGTCAGAACTATTCTGACTGAGAAGAAATGAAATTATGCTTTTCACATACTTGAATTTGTGGACTGAGAATACATGTTCTGTCTTTGTAGATGTCTGTGCTCTATGATACATGAGATGTGAATTCCTAAGAGTTGGGAAGATATAAATATTTTTCTATTAATGTTCTGACTTTTTTCCTTGGGATACTGTAAAAACTAGGGATAAAATCATATATATGGATCTCAAGGTGATTGCAATATAGAAGAGAAAAATATTACCTGAAAATGTTAATATATGCATATATATTATATATGTATGTAAAGTATATATATGATATATGTGTTAATATATATGTATATACAAATACACATAATTTTATTTTTAAAACTATTTTATTTCTTTATTTTTTAGAGAAAGGGGGAGGGAAGGAGAAAGAGAGGAAGAGAAATATCAATGTGTGATTGCCTCTCATACCCCCTCTACTGGAGACCTGACCCACAACCCAGGTATATGCCCTGACTGGGAATCCATCCAACGACCCTTTGGTTCACAGTCTGTGCTCTATCCACTGAGTTACACGAGCTAAGGAAAATATATATAATTTTATACACACACACACACACACACACACACACACATATCACAAACACATACAAACCCTACAAGGCCTCTGAGTCAGATGTAGTGTATTTCTCACAACAAAATTAGCAGCCAAAGCAGCATCTATGTCAGCTCCCATTTCCTGATCCCAATAGGGTAATTGTACAAGGGCCAGATATTTTCTGTGCATGCAACAAGGGTGCATCATAGGAAGGGAATCCTGGACTTTAGTAGAATACAAACTTTTACAGGGCTGCTGGCACACCTAAGCATACTTCTTCTGTTGAGACAGAGAGAAACACACACAGAAAGAAAGAAAACCACCTTGGGGACAATAGGAACCATCTCTAAGTGTGTTATTCTAGAATGTAAGCAAACATCTGTGGAAAAGACAAGAGATTTATCTTTAGTATAATGGGACATCTCTAGGTAGGTGCGTCTCTCTGAAGGTATAACGCTGTCTTAGTTTCCAAGGCTGTCTTCCATTGAAATGTGTCCTTTGCTTAGATGGCTTGAATCATTAGAAATCCATGAGAAAGGCATGGAAAATCATCTTCCAACAGAAAAATCAATAGGTAAACCTCGTCAGAGCTGCAATCATGATGATACTTATAAGTTGGAGCTCTTAAGTCACTCCTATGTGGATGGTTGTTTGAGAGGTGCAAAATTGGGGGTTTAGATGTAGGGTTTGGAGGCATAGTTATTCAAAGTTTTAAAAAACAACCAAGAATAATATGATCAAAGGTAAGACTAGAAATGATGATGTG
The DNA here is from genome assembly GCA_004024845.1 of Tonatia bakeri. Classification (NCBI taxonomy): domain Eukaryota; kingdom Metazoa; phylum Chordata; class Mammalia; order Chiroptera; family Phyllostomidae; genus Tonatia; species Tonatia bakeri. Next base: position 297,717 of record PVIA01001060.1, read on the forward strand.
TACCAAGCACTGTAGGTCATTGTAGGCCCTCAAAATACTTTGGAATATCTATTAAAATTCAGGGCAATATTAAATGATTTTAAATGTTAGAATATCTTGACCAGAAATAGCTATTAAAATAGTACTTCAACTATAATAAATAATTGATATTGTGTTGAATTGACCAAAAACGAATATGAGGAAACCAATTAAATTCAATAATAATAATAATATATTCTAGATCAAGGTAGAGAAATCACTTGGACTATGCTGGTGACACAGGAGATGAAATATTTTTCTCAAATCCAGGCCTAGAAATTATACAAAACCTAGTATGGTGGTAATTTTACCATATATATATTAACATTTCTGGAAAATTTTACAATTTTTTTCTGTTGTGATGGTTAAACATATGTAAAATATCAAATCCTCAACTTGGATGTGTTTTGGGCATGAGGATAATCAAAGGAGAGCATAAAGGGCTGGTAAGAAAAGACCAGTGGATATAATAAAAATCCACTACAACTGAGAGGGCTCCCTGGACCCAGGAAACCACTTACATCTGACGTGGTTGATATGCTGGGGAGAATATGCAATAAATCACTTATAAATCAAGGAGTTAGTGAACAGGTTGGGAAAAACCTAGTTCCATGGTTAGTTTTGTTCATTTTGAAGCAGGAAGTCAGTGACCCTCTGAAGAGTACAGGAATTATCAGGTCCTCCAGGAAGAATGGTTAAAAGGGTGGTATAAGGTTTGATGTTCCTGCTGTCTACAGCCATAACACCCTGACTGTGCCCGATCTCATCTGGTATCCCTGCTAAGTGTTGATCTTTAGCATAGGATTTTTTTCTTTTTTTGCATTGATGTGAAAAAAGTACACATTTAGGAACCAGAGGGCCAACACTAGCCACAGAGCAAACCTACCATGTCATGGATTATCCAAAAAACACTGTGCAAAATTATATTGTATTATTTTCTCAAAGGAGCTTTTAATGTGCAGAACATTATTTAGAGTTTACTTTTGTTGTGAAAATAATATTATATTTATTAAAATTACAAATTCCAAATTTACCTCTTTGTTAAGCTACTAAGCTCTACATATGAATATTATGTTTTTTAAGTCTAGAAAGTTTTACTGCCTCTTTGGGCCTTTGAATAGTGTTTAGTCCCATTTACAAACTCAGTTAATTAAATATCTTCAACATCTTAAACTGCATTCATAAATTTAATATATTCAATTTCTTTTTAAGTATTTCAATTGTCTAAATTGACTTCCTGAATGCTAAAATAATTATAAAAATTGAATATGCTATGTTAAACCATAAGTGCTTTTAAATGTTAGAATTCTGAATATGAAATTAGTAAATCTATAATAATTTCTCAATTACACTTATTAAAATTAAAATTATAAGATTAATCAGTTTGATGGTTAAAATGTCAAATATTTTTAAATAAATTACAAGTGCTTAAGTAGCAGATATATATGATTTCTAAACTTAACACAAAAATACTAACCTTCTAGTATTTGTTTTAATTCATTTCTATACTAAATTCTGAATCTCCCAGAGGTTGATAATATTGAATCATTAACAAAACTATGATCCTAAAAACAATGTTGGACTCTTGAAGCAAAATTGGGGGTCTTCCTGAGGTTGTGTATTGCTCAAAGATCAATCTGATCCATAATTTATAATTATGAACACCAACACAATTTTTCTCATGACCATAATAGCCATTCTGAGCAATTCAAAGTAGTCACATTATGTACTAAAGAACATAAAAAAACTGTATGTTTACATCTCCATACATGAGTCATCACTATTACCTAATTTTCAAATCAAATTAGGGTCTGTAAATACAAAACCTGTTGTCTCTAATACCTGATTTCATTGAAATTATTTATGCTTCATTGATTGTTTGTCATTTTACCTATCCAAGTCTTATGAATGTTAAACAGTATTCAGTTGATTTCTGTGTTTCCCAAAGCTTTGTCTAGCTTTGCAGTTATAATGTATAAGGTCATTTTCCTGAGAGAAAACCTACTGACGAGTCAATCTATGATACATATTGATAATCTATGATTTGGGCAACACCTTGAAATCCACAGCTTCCCTGCTCCTGAGGATTCTCCTGTATTACCAGGCTTCCACAGTCCTGTCATAGAGGCCAGAGGACTGAGTGTAGGTTGAAGATCTCTATATTCACAGTCCCCATTCCTGTCCTGGCCCAAAAGGTAACTGACAATATCTATCCCTCAGAGATATAATACTAAATGTTAAAACTGACTAGGCCTTGACTTTTAGAAAACAGGACCATCAAAAAAAAAAAAAGCAAATAGTTTTGAGATGAGTGTTTTTGTTCAGGAGAGAGTAGTAAGTAGTCAAGGCTCTGGAACCACATTGTCTGAGTTCAAATTTTGACTCTAACAATTACTGATTATGTAATGAGCAACAGTCCTATGATAAACTAGTTCATCTGCAGCATGCTGATCAGCTCATTCTGTTTCAGTTTTTACATATTTAAAATGGGATATAATAGTGTCTCCTGAATAGAGTATAGTGAGGGTTAATTTAGAAGACTGCATGTTAGAATTGCTTGGGTTGATTTTAGAAACAATCACAGGTTCTCAGACCCAATCCCACAATGACTAGCCCAGAATATCTAAATGTTGATGCCTAGATAATGTAATAAAATGATGAGATTAGTGACTGGTTTGTGCTTATAATATTTTATTATTATTGTGGAGCCCTAGACCAAATTTATCTTTGGCTTTGTCATCACTGATGACACACACGCAAGCAGAAAGCAACTTCAACAAATAGTTATTTCTTTTAGATCCTACTAAGTTGGATGAGAACCTGATATTCTACGCTAAATTGGCCTACAGCCCTCTTTTTCTAGTTTATTTTCTACATTGTGTGTGTGTGTGCACGTGTGCTTTATAAGTAAATTAGAAGAGATAATCATTTATATATTACTTTCCCTGTGAACATGTTTTAATTCTTTCAGAATCTCTAGGGGGAGACACAAACTTTCCTTGAGTATTTGGATTACTACTCATAGAATCATAATAACAGTAATAACTGCATCACACACTTGGTATACCCTGAGTACAAGGAGGCATCCTAGAACACTCAGTATAGTTTTATCATTTCTGATCATCGTAGAGTCTTTGTCTATCCCTGGTTCTTGCTCTCCCACTTCCAGTGTCATCATCTCTATACTTTAGAATATTTATTCCTATTTTTATGATACTCTGTTCTCCTTCTGGAGTTTCTGAACTACCCAAATTCTGAGTCTTCTGGATTAAGGAATTCAAGAGGGAACTCTTTCTCCTAGTTCTAATACAAGCATCCCAAACACTTCCTTGTACACACAGTCAGTACTCCCTTCCAGCTCATTGGCCTTACTCAGTAGGAGGGGGAGGGTAGTAAAGTACTGTCTGGTAATCAGATTATGAAATTTACTGTGTTGTACACGTGTGGATCCCCTATCCTCTATCAGTTATACAATGGATAAATTCCACAAACCTTTATACACTTTAATACAGGGTTTCCATCATAAGTTGGCAGCTTTTGGTACCTTATTAGACATGTAGTAAATTATTGCAATAATTCACACCTTTGCTTGGCCATTTGTTTTGTTTTTTGATCAAGACAACAGTAAAACTTGATGAAAGTTAAGGGATTTTGCATTTTAGCTTTGAATTTACTCTCTCTCTCTGTGACCCTGCAATCATAACCATGTGAGCAATCCCAGGTTAATCTGCAGAAGAATAAGAGCATGTATACCATAAATTCAGTCATTCCAGCCAACTATCAGATACAGAGTGGGGTCATTGCCACTCAGCTATTCACGGGCACATGAACAAGATTAGAAGAAAGGTATAACTAAGTCAAGTGCAAATTGCAAATTCACAAAATTGTGATCAAAATTAATGGTTGAGAAATTGAAACCATTAAATTTTAAGTTGGATTATCATATAGCTATCAATAACAGATTCAAAATGGTATGTTATGTTACTCTCATTAGCTGCTGATGTAGACAGTGCTCCCTAACTTAGTTGTATGCAGGTGAATGCTCTCCATATGCTTCCTTGTCTCAAATAAGGCAAGGGCAGATACGATTCCATTCCAGCCATTGAAAATTGGGAGGTAAAACCATGGTATCCATCTTGGCGTGTCTTGAACAAAAAGCTCACATTAAGGTCTATGGACTTTTGGATTAAGAGCCCAGTCATGGACCATCAGTATTAGACTGATGGTCCAATGGACATCTCTCAGGTCTGATTTCTGTCTTTGGGGCCTTAAACTTTTTACTCTACCATCTTTAGCATAGGTGGGAAAACTCCATCTGTAGAGGGACAGATAGTAGATATTTTAGGATTTGGGGATTTGTGCAGTCTCTGTTGCAACTATTCAACTCTGCCACTGTAGTGAAAAGAATCCATAGGTAATATGAAAAGAAAGAACATGGCTGTGTTCCAATATAATTTTATTTAAAAGGAAAAAAAGTAAAGGACAAGATTTACTCCACAAGCTATAATTTGACAAATTCTTACTTAACTTAAACCATGAATATCGGCATACCTTTCTCATTCCAACTTTTAATTCCAACAAGATTATTACTCCCAGTTGAGATGCTATACCTCTGCATGTGTATAGAGAAGAGAGAAGCAGTATGAGGGTCTTAGGCCTCTAATAATAATATATTTTCTAGTCAGGGCCAGCATAGGTGGGTTCCAAGATTACTTACTTGATATCCTTCTAAATCTGCTCTAGCAATTCTTCACTATCCATGATAAAGCTTTCCAGCTTCATTTCCAAACTAAAAGCATCATTATTTCCTCAGGCTATTGAAGAACAAATTGTTTCATGAGTATTTCCACCCTGCCCAGGGTCCAGGAACCCACCAAGCCCCAAATACGCCTTTCCCCACTCATGCTCCACGTATCTTCTCAAGGACAGGCCTGCTAAATGCTCTGAGGTCTGCCTGCATTTCTCTAATAATTGAATTCTTATAACATGTCCCTAGTGTGTTTGATCTCATTCATCTTCCCTTGACCTTTACTCAACACCCCTGTGAATACCTTGCGCATCCATTCAGCAACAGTGTCCAGAACAGGCTGCATTGATTGTCTTGTTATTATTAACTGATTTCTGCAGAGTAAATGAGGCTGGAATTTGCATTATCTGAGTCCTCCCATCCATTCTACTTATTTCCTACTGGACTTCTTTTCTTTTTTAAAAATAATATAAGTTTCTTTAATTGAATACAGTTATACACAACACTCTTCCCAGCTCACAAATGTAAAGGCATAATATTTCTACCAGAAAGGCAAAATTACAGCCTTTTGATGAAAGCCTTGCACTTTATACTCACCTAGTATCTCTAGCACTGTCTCCTGATAGGTACGCTCTATATTACGATTAGTGGCATTGGACCCAGTTCCATCCCTGTGTACTCTTCTGCTAATTTTACACAACACCTTAGAGCAGTACTGGCTTATTTTCATTCAGGCCTAGTTAGTCACCTTGTGGGATGGGATGATATTGTAAACATATAACTTTGTTCTTGTTCTCCGCATCATCTCAAGGGCATACAAGTAGAATCATTTACCATAAATTCCACTTCTTACATGCAGTTGAAAATGAACAAACTTGATAATGAGTGTATGATATGGAACATTTGCTTTTGCCAACAGGTGGACTTTAGTTTCTAGTGGCTTTGGAAATTTGTCCTAGATATCCTTCTCTTCTAGTGTTTTTTTTTCCCCCTTTTTTCTTACCCTCTACCTTCCTTTCAGTTTGCAGCTTCATTTTGAGATAGTTCTGCATGTTTCTGTCATGGCATTTCGCATGACCATACATTGGAACTCTGTTATCCCACCTCCCTTTTGAAGATGAATGGTAAAAACTTTTCCAGTTATAGTTCTCCCAGGCATAGCACATATTTTTTTTTTCTGGTACTTCAGAGAATATTGCTAAAATAGCATTAATATTGTTAATCTGTTCACTTCATGTAAACATGTATTCCAATATCCAAATTTATTCCACACGCTCTAATCATTTCTTTTTTAAAATAATTACTTAATTTTTTTTTTAGAGAGAAGGAAAAGGAGGGAGAAAGAGGGAGAGAAACATTGATATGTAGTTGCCTCTCCCACTCCCTTTACTGGGGAACTGACCCAGAACCCAGGCATGTGCCCTGACTGGGAATTGAATCAGTGGCCCTTTGGTTTGGAGGTTGGCACTCAGTCCACTTAGCCACACCAGCCAGGGCAGATCAATTCTTCATAGAAAAAAAGTATATATAAGTCTGACATTAACAGAGAAATCTGATCCTAAAACTGTGTTTTTTTAATTTTTTTGCTCACTTTATTTATCATCTATTCTTTACTATAGTGTATGAGTATATTTTTCCATTTTCTAATTTCTCTTATTTTTTAATTATGTCTTAAAGATAATTGTCAGTAATTTCCAGAGCTTATAAAATAGATAACTATTGATTGCAGATCTTTTGAAATGCTAAACTCTTAACCTAATTTCTTTTGATATTTCTAAAATAAATGTTGAACTGTCTGATGTTCTTTGAGTTACCAACCTGAATCAGATCCTGTAATACAGACACCACTGCAGGCTGTGTTTGCACCAAATGAACTGAGCTGTCATATCTACAGCTGAATAAGACTTCAAGAAAATTCATCCAATTATTTTTATTAATTTCCCCACTATTTCTTTCCTTGCCCAGTGATCCACATCTCCAAAGTATAAATTGCCAAGGAGTACTTGAGTAAAGAGCATCTGTCTAAATATTAAACTAGATGTTTTTTCTCAATTAAAAGAATCTTCAAAATAAGTAGGAAAAAAAAGACAAAAACAAAACAAACCAAAATGAGACTGTTGTTTTTTTAACAATGTTAAATGTATTATCATAAAATACTAATAATATCTGAATTTTTATTGGCCTCTGAATACTACCATTTGTGTATTGATATTTTTATTAGATAACTAATTCCCAGCCTCTGATAATAGAACATGTTTAGTAAAGGTTTATTTGGTCTGACAGAAGACTATTTTCTCTTTGTTTACTGTTTAAAAAATGGATAGTGATACTTTGGTTTAAGGTAAGATATATTGTTTTTCTGTTAGACATTTAAAATTCTCTGTTTTTACATTGTTTGTGAGTGACATGAAAAAAAGTATTCATAATTACCTTATTAAATCCCAACCATTCTCATGCATTTAAAACACCAAATCTTGTAAAATAATAGATAATCAAGATTAAAATATAGGTGAGATACTTGCCTTTTAACAATACCCACACCTTGGATAGTAATTGCTTTGAATTTAGTGGAATACTCTTCAAAATAATCTATTAATATAGCACTAATTATTTAATATTTATATTTTGAAGATGTATCATGTGCTTGAGGATCTATGTGCTTTATTAGTTACTCGAGAGCATTTTTATATGGGCATTTTACAAATGTATATTTGTGTAAAAATGAATTTGAATGCTAATTTTTTGTGCAAAAAACAAAACAACTGCTCTCTATGGGTGTCTTTCATATAACCATATTGAATTTAAAAACATACGTTTTATACTCTATATTATAATTCTCTTAAAAATATAAAAGTACTTTCTTTTTAAACCCTGACATTTTGTTCCTGCAAGTGTTATACCTGGCATTGTATCCATTGCGTATCAATGGTCTGCATTCTTAAAAATATATATATTTTTAAATGAAAATGTTAGGCAGGATAGATAGGAAACAAAGGCAGGGGAGAAGACATGTCCCACCCACTGACTCAGCAGTCTTGAACTTCTGTGTATCTTTTCCATTATCTGGGAGAGAAAGCCTTTGAAACTGTGCTTCAATCATAGGCCTGAAAGACCCAGAAAGGCCCATAAGTACCTAAAGGAATAAGCCCGTCAATACCTTTTGGTAGTCATGCCCCAAACCTGGAAAGCTTTGCACCACTTTTACCTGTAGCTTCTTCCAGTCTCACCCCTTATCCCACCAGCTACATATTCCTTAGGACGAAGGACTTGGGCTTGAAGCTCTTGGCTCTCTGGCTGCCTGGCCTCGGGCCATGTGCCTAGTTGCCATACTGACCTTTGGCAACCCTTACCTTCTGCACCCTTACCCTGCTTCAGCCTGAACTTATGTCCTCACCCTCCAACCCCACCTTAACTAGACATTCTCTTCCATGGAAACAGGTCACTAATAAACCCTGCTTGTACACTAATGGATTTGCTGATCTCTGATTCTTATTGCATTGGAGAGAAGAACGGAGTTCATGGGAGTTTCTTCCGTAACAAAAATACCAATAATAATTATAGAGTATATACCAATACAGCCTTTAGTCAAGTTTGTATTTCATTTAATTTATGATATGTAATGGAAAAAATGTCTTTTTATTTCAACTTGTTAAAAATGTCTATATTTTTCTTTCAATTTGTTTTTCCCAGAATATTTTTTCTTACTCTCTGGTTTGTGTGGTGTGTTTATTCCTCTTTAATTAAAAAAATACACTTTATTGAGTTGGTATTGATATACAAAGAGTTGCACACATTTACATATCCTTTCTGATGAGATTTTTCTTCTCCCTTTAAATATCTGTGTAAGTTGCTTACCTATGAAGATTTGTGGAAAAAAATGGGCCACATATTAATCTGACAAGCTCAGGAGAGGCCTGCAAAGCAGCCTTGCAAACTCAGAGACCCAGAGTAACCCCAAAGGATGATCTGAAATTAAAACATAAACTAAAAGCAGTTCATGGTGGGTAGTCATGTCCTAAGCTGGTATTTTTCCTTAAAAAAAAAGGTCCATCCTTACCTTAATGGAGCCTGTCACCTGTCTTTTTGCATCAATGATAACATACTTTTGGAATGTCAGGGTAACTTCCCTTTTTTCAAAACCCTTGGGCACAACCACCAGAGCTGAGAACAGAAATCCCCTCATTGTCATTGTTATCAAGTTAATTGTCAATTCATAACTATCCTTTACCCACCTATATAAAAGAAGTATATTTCTATCATTTTACCTTTTATCCAATACCAGAGCCTGCCCCCACCCCCACCTTTGCTTTCTCCCACCTCCCTAATCTATCAATGGATGCCATGTAACCCCTGATGTCTCCTCCTTTGGTTGCAATGTATAAAATAAGGTGCTAGACTGCCATTTTCCGGAGCTTTTCTCAATTTGTTGAGATTTTGCTTATTGGCAACTGTTGTCAGTTTGGCTCAAGTAAATTCACCAAAAATTCTTCACAGGTGTGAATGTCTCTTATGTTGACAGATTTTTCTGAATCATTCTTGACAGACACAATTAGTTATCCATTCCTTGTAATTTAATAGAATTTAGTATATACCTTTTAGCATTTTCTTCTATTCCTATAATGTTTGCCTCATACAATACATGTCAGAAGGTAAGGACACTACTCTCTGGATCCTCAAGGTATTACATATTTTTATTTTCAGTGAATAAATGACATTAATTATTTCCATGTATTTTCTTGATATATAACCATTGGATTAAAAAAAATGCTTGAGTAAATCAAGAATACCGGGACCCTGTTCTTTAAGATTCCCAAAGGGACTGGCATTTTTAGCTATTAAATATAATAAAAATAATAAGTAATCTGCATAAAATTAAAGAAAACTGCAAACAATATAAAATAGAGGAAAATGGAGGTGGGGAAACCTGCTTAATCCCCAAGAACAGTATTTGCAACTGTTTGCTATTTTCCCTCATGTAAGAAACACAGCTATCAGGTTCTCCCTGGAACACACCCACAGCTCTCTTCCCTCTCAGGGGTGCATCTTTGCTTTTCTCTGTTAAACTCTATGAGTACCCATGAGACTTGCAACCAGGGGGACAAAGGATAGTGGCAGCTTGTCCTAGGCTAACTCCTTGAATCTATCTCCAAGATACTCTTTTCTCTGACTTTAAAACAATAATAATAATAGCATAGCTAAACAAGTTTTTAGTCTAAATCTTTTAGCAAAAATTATGTTGTTGGCCTTTTGCTGTGTCATAAAATTATTTATAATATAAGATCAATGGTTATGTAATAGTCTATGCACTATGATTTTTCTTAAACATTCCTCTGATTCAGATAGAAGACAAGGTTAGAACGTGAGGTGGCCATAGGAAAGCTTTCATGGCCCCTCAGGTGAGGTATGTATGTATCTTTCAGGCAGAGAACCTAAAGACTCACTGCACCAGGTTCAATGTAATGTGTAAATTCCCTTTTTTAAGTAAATTTTAAAATTGAATTCTAGAATTCCCATAGTCTTCCTTCTGCTTATTTCCAGAAGAGTGTTATTAAGTGAAAATTGTTCTAGTATTCACTAAATCAATGTATATGATGATTTAATTGTTTTTCTTGGCATAAACATTTTACATTTAGAGAACATTCAGTAGCATTGATAATTTGACCCCTCCCACATATAAATTTAAAACAAACTTGAAAACAGTCAAAAAAGAAGAGAGTTAGAGAGAATTTATTCTTTAAAATAATACAATAAGAAAGAATAAGAGTTGCAAGTCTGTGAGTATCCAGCCTGAATATTTTTCCCAAACCCCCAAGGATATTACAAAATATACAGAGAAAAATCTCATGTTTATAAACTGAAGATGCCAGAGAATAGAGTTTAGTGCCAAAAGAGAAATTTAAAAGTTAAAGGACAAAATGTAGCAGATAGAGAATAACAGAAAGAGGGGTATAAACTTGCCCATATTCCTTGCTGTCATCTAAACTGCAGAATAATAGGAAAGCCAGCAGAAAGGACAGAAGAATTTCTTGAAAAGAATAATGAGGACACAACTTTTTAAAGACAGAGTTGCACTGGGTGTAATCTGATATTTTGCTGTTTTTTTTTTTTTAACTGAGAGCTGTTGTTCCCAACTGTGCACCTCCCAGGCAACAGACAATAGAAGCCTTGCTAATGTGGGACAAACAGTTGAGGCTAGTAAAACAACTGAAAATCAAGGAAAAAATCCCTAAGAGCAAGACAACCACAAAGAACACAAAATAGAATCTAGAACCAGAAAAATGTGTGATCCACAATGTCCACTTTTCAACCAAAAATAGCGCCATCAAAGAAAAGGGAAAGAGTCATTCATAACAACAACAAAAAAAGAAGACCGATAAAAACTGAGTGGACCCAGGTTGAATTCATCAGCCAAAAGTTATATAAATATGTTCAAATAATTATAGGGACATATATACAAAATTAGTGTAAGCTGATCTTAATGTGTTAATAGAAGGAAAACCTTAACAGAGAAATAAAAAACACACAATAACCCATCAACTGCTGAAAAATAACAGTAACTATAAAGGGAAACAATAACAAGATTGGTTTAATATCAGATTTGAGTGAATAGAATAATCAGCAAACTTAAAACTAAATTAGGAAAATAACACAGTCTAAATAATAGAAAGAAAAAGATCAAATAAAAATTGGTAAAGCCTCAGAAACATGAGAAAATGTCAGGTATCCAATATATAAGTAGTTGAAGTTCCCCCCAAAAAAGCAAAAAGAGAGAAAGAAACAACTAAACAAATAATGGCCAAAATTTTCACAAATTTGTCGATCCAAGAAGCTCAACAAATCACAAACAAAAGTGCAAATATGCAACATATAATACATAATAATAAATCTTCTAAAGTTGTGAACTAAAGGGGAAAATCTTGAAAATATTTATAGAAAACTGAACAATTTATTTTGCTATGAATATTGGGGAACAATATTACAGTTAATGATCAGCCTTTATCAGAAAGTATTGAGGCCAGAAGACTGAAATATGACTTATTTAAATATGCTAAACAAATGATAACATAGTGTCAACTAAAATTTCTATATCTGGTAAAGTTATCTATCAAAAAAGATTTACCTGGCAGAGGAGATTCTATGATCACTGAGGTGGTTTCCAGGGCGAGGCTTACCCATTGCACTCTGGGTATGCTGACCCCTGCGGTTTCCCCGAATGTGGGAAATTTGACTGCATAATCTGTGGTAGTGGGGGACTGCATTCATGCTCTACCCTGAAAATAAAAATAAAAAATAAAAAAACACAAAACAAAGCTGTTTTTACATTCACAAAAATTTAGAGAATTGGTTGCCAAGCAGAACTGTCTGCACTACAAAAAAAGCTAGTTTTCTGTGTGTGAAAGTATATGACATAGGACAATACATGGGAATGTATGAAAAATCTTGGAAATGTAACTTATTAGTAAATAAATAAAAAATACATAATTGGAAATAGAAGTTTAGAATGTTATAATTTAACATAGGAAAATAGAACATAAAGTAATAAATTTTTAAAAAGTATATCTTCTCTATATTGAATACTACAAAACAATACAAGAAAAAATAAAAATAATAATAAATGGAGAAATAAATATATCATTTTAATGAAACAGGATACTGGCATTTATATGCAAGTGAAATCAACCTAACATAATAAATGACAGGTTTTCTTAAAAGAATAATGTTAGAGATAATCATACATTTTGATTTTAAATTTTACTCTAAATTGTAAATGATTAAAAGAGTATATTGTTAAATAGTATACCCATACAGATTAATAGAATGAAATAGAAGGTACAGGAACACACCAATGCATGTATTTTCAAATGATTTTCTATTCAACTAATTTTTTAACAAATCTTCCAAATGACTTAATGAGGAAAAGGTAATCTTTACAGCAAATGGTACTGAAAAATCTGTATAATTGCATAATAGCTGTAATAGTTTATATTTCCATTAGCAATGTATAAAAATCCAGTTTCTTCAGATCCCTGTCAGAATTTGTTGTCACTGGTTTTCATTTGGGCTGCTCTGATAACTGTGCCAGGACACTTCACTGTGGTTTACGTTTGCATTTCCCTAGTGATGAATCATGGCTAACATGTTTTCATGCGCTTATTTGCCAACTACATATCCTCTCTGGTAAAAACTCTTTCATATTTTTACCCATTGTCTAATTGTAATGTTGGCTTAATTTTGTTGTTGAGATTGATAGTTCTTTACTTACTCAAGATACTGGTCTGTTGTGAGATACATGGTTTTAAAATATTATCTTAGTCTGTAGTTTGTATTTTTAGCCTATTTAAAGGGCTTTTCACACAGCAACCTTTTTAAAAAAATTTTGAGGCAGTACAAACTACCAATTGTTTTTAATAAATTGTGTTTTGGTTTAAGTCTAAGAAATGTTTGCTTAGTCTTAGTTATAAAAGATTTTCTCCTATTTTTCTCAAAGTTTTAATTTTATATTTTGTTTAATTACATAGTTTTTTCCATCTGTTCTCCTGTTATAACAAAAATACCATAAACTGAGTGGCTTATAAAAAATAGAAATTTATTTCTCACATTCTGGAGTCTGGAAGTCCAAGATCGGGGACCAGCATGGTCCAGTTATGATGAAGGTCCTCTTTTTTATGTTGCAAACTGTCGACTTCTTACTGCAAAGCTCTTTCATGGACCTTGTGAAGGCACCCATTTCATTCATGGCAAATCTCCCCCAAAAGACCTCCTTTAATCCTAGTTACCATTTCCTAATACCATCACAAAGGGGTAGGATTCCAACATATGAATTTTAAAATGATACAAACATTCATTCTATAACAATGAATTATTTTATATAAGTTGTGAGAATTTTGTTTGAACATGCCCAACATCTTCAGCATCAATTAATAAAAAGGCAACTCTCCCATCCCTTGCATTGATTTTACCCATTTGTCAAAAATCCATTTCAGTGGGGTACAATGTCAGGAAAACAGTAGAACCCCATAACTCAATCCCTCAGAGAGATACTGATTTAACAATATGCACTCCAAAAGAATTTATAAGAATTTTATAAACAAATTAAGAATTAGCAATGCCTCAAGATAGCACAAAGCCAACAACAGACACAATGAAATGGGTAAGAAAAGCTATTTCATTTCAACTATCAGGGCTTCCCTTAAACTAGCTGAGCTGAGAGCAATCAGCAGAAGGTATCCAGCTTATACTTCTCCATCGGAGAAAGAGAGAAAAGTGGAATATGCATCCAACATTCTGCCTTTTGAGAAAGCTGACATACTTTGAATGCCTGAGGGCTGCTGAGAACAAAAGAAATCTAGTGGCTTACTGCAGTCAACAGGACCTGCAGCACTGCAGACAGACACTAGAGAGAGCAAGAGATTGCCAGCACATGGAAAATAAACTGGCAAGTTTCTCTGCTGGGGAATACTTACACACAGAAAAAGATGCATCTCAATAAAAGATTTGATAGGTCCCCAGAAACTCTAGCTTAGATAATTGGTAAAGGTTTTTCTCCATATGAAGCTGTAAGTTCATAAAGATTGGAAAAAGTGTCTATTTTTTTCAAATGTACAATGCACCACAAATATAACAAGGTATACAAAGAAACAGAAAAGTGTGCCCCAGGAAAAGGACCAAAACAAACCTTCAAAAACCAACCCTAAGAAAATAGACAGCTGTGAATTCAAAATAATCATGTTAAAGATGCTCCATGCACCGCAAGAGAAGCACAGATACACAGCTAAATGAAATCATGAAAATTCAGCATGAAAAAAATAAAAAATATTAACAAATATAATAAAAAACAAGTTAGAGATGAAGAACATAATAATTTAACACACCCCTAGAGCGTTTTAACAGCTGACTTAATGAAACAGAAGAAAAACATCGGTGAACTTGAAGGTAGGTTAATTAAAATTATAGAATCAAAGAAAGCAAAAGAACAAAGAAAAGTAAAAATAAAACAAAAACATTGTAAGAGACTTGTAGGACACTGCCATGAGGTCAATATATACATTATGGGAATCCAAGGAGGAGAAGAGAGAGGGTAAAAGATACTGAGAAAATGTTTGAAGAAATAACAGCAAAAATCTTCTCAAATATGAGAAAGAAAAACATACAAATTCAATACAGTTAAAAGGTACCCAGCTGGATGAATGCAGAAGCCCACACTGAGACACACTGTAATCAAACTGCCAAAAATTAAAGACAAAGAGAAAATCTCTAAAGTAGAAAAAGAAACAAACTCTCATCATATAGAAGAGAACTCTCATAAGATTATCCACAGCTTTTTCAATAGGTCAGAAAAGACGGTGTCATAGTCAAAATGCTGAAAGAGGAAAACTGATAACTAAGAATACTATATCTGGTAAAACTGTTTCAGAAGAAGGAAAAATAAAGACCTTTATATATATATACACACACACACACACACATATATGTGTGTGTGTACATATGTGTGTATATATGTATATATGTACATATATATACTGAGAGAGTGCTTTGCCACTAGACATGCCTTATAACAATTTGTAAGTGAGTCTCTCACATTAAAAGTGTCAATGTAAGAAACATTTGAACCTGTAGAAAATTTTTGTTTATTTGAACCAAACTGACGACAATTGCTGGAAAGCAAAATCTTAAGACTGAGACATTCTCCAGAAAATGGCAGTTTAGTACCTTATTTTATACATTAGAATCAAAGGAGAAGACATCAGGGGGTTACATGGAATCCATTGGTGATAGATTAGGGAGGCAGCAGAAAGCAAAGCAGGGAAGCCTCTGGGACTGGATAAAAGGTAAAATGATAGACACATACTTCTTTGACATAAGTGGGTAAAGGATAGTTAACAGTCGACAATGGATATAACAGTGACAATGAGGGGATCTGTGGTCTCTGATGTGTCCAAGGGGTCTGGGAAAAAAAGGAAGTTACCCTGACATTCCAAAAGTCTGTTATCATAGATGCAAAAAACAATAAACAGGCTTAGTTAAGGTACAGCCTGACCTTTGCTAGGGAAAAATGGTGACCTAGGACATGACTATCCAGTATAAAAAGCATTTAATTAATAAATTTTAATTTCAGACCATCCTCTGTGGTTAGTTTAGGTCTCTGAGTGTGTAAGGCTGTCTGCAGACCTACACTGAGCTTGTCAGGTTAACATGTGGCCCCTTTTCTTTCACAAATGCAAAGGGCACCTAACAGCAATGTAAAAGCATAGAAAAAGATAAGTTTTCTGGTAACGGCAAATATATGGACAAATACAGAATTTTATAACTATGATATTGGTGTGTAAATGACTTTTAATAGAGGTATAGGATATAAAACATAAAAGTATAAAATAACTATAAAACTATGTTAATAGACACTCAACATAAAAATCTAATTTTTTGGCATTGGTAATATAATGGGGGTATGAATGTGAAAGGATAAAATTTTTGTATGTGATTGAAGTTATCAGTTTACAATAGTCATATTATTATAAAGTGTTTTATTTAATTCCCATGATAACCACAAATAATATACCTATAGAAGGTACACAAGAGAAAATGAGATAAAAGGTCTGGTCAGTGTGGCTCAGTTGGTTGGAGCTTCACCCCATAAACAGAAAGACTGCAGGTCCAATTCCCATTCAGGGCACATGCCTAGGTTGTGGGTTCAGTCCCTGGTCAGGGCATGTACAGGAGGCGAAGGATCTATGTTTTTCTCTCACATCAGTGTTTCTCTCCCTCTCTCTCTCCCTCTTTTCCCTTCTTTCTAAAATCAGTAAGTATGTCATTGAGTGAGAATTTAAAAAAAAGAAATGAGATAGGAATCATTGTATGTCAATATCAATAATCAACAAATCAGAGAGAAAAACAGAAAGAGAGAAAAAAGAGAAACAAAATAATTACAAGAAATATAGGACATAGTAAAATGGTGGTAGTAATTCTTGCCTATCAGTAATTACTTTAAATATAAATGACTTAAACTTCCCATTCAAAAGACAGAATGTCTGGGTCCTGGTCAGCTAGGTCATTTGGTTACAGTGCCATCCCTATGCAACAAGGTTTGGGGTTTAATCCCAGGTCAAAGAGCATGCAAAAATCAACCAATGAACACATAAATAAGTGGAACAACAAATCAAATGTCTCCCTCTCTCTCTCTCCTTCTCTCTCAAATCAATAAGTAAAAAAAAAGAGACAATATCTAAATAGATAAAAACAAAGAAACAATACCTAACTATATATTGTTTACCAGAGAATTATTTTAGATCTAAGGACATATAATGTTGAAAGTAAGAGGATAGTGAAAAGATATATCATGCAAATGGTAACCAAAAAAGAGTAGAGATAGCCATGTTTATATAGAATAAATATACTATAAGTAAAAAAAATTGATATGAGAAAAAAGGATATTATATAATGATAAAAGGATCAATTAACCTCAAAGATACACTAATTACTAAATTATAGGTATCTAATATCAGAGTTCTCAAATATATAAATCATAAAAGTTGAGAGAAATGGAAGAAGAAATAGTAACAACATACTAGTAGGATATTTTAATATTCCAACCTCAATAATGAATAAAATCTACTATACAGAAAATCAAAAAAAAAAAATACAAGATTTGAACAACACTATAGAGCAATTGACCCTAACAGACATGTACAGACTACTCTACCAAACAGATGCAGAACACATTTTTTTTTCTCAAGATCATGTGAAACATTCTCCAGGATAGATCAATGTGAGATCACAAAAGAAGTCTTAATAATTTTAGGAAGATAAAGTTCATACTAAGTATTCATTTTGACTACAGTGAAATTAAGTTAAAAATCAACTGCAAACTGGTAACTAGAAAATTCACAAATATGTGGGAATTGAACAACACATGATTAAAAAATCAATGGATCAAAGAAGTTACAAAGGAAAGTAGAAAACACTCTTAGACAAATAAAAATGAAAATACAACATACCAAAATCTTTGATGCAGAAAAACAATTCTAAGAGAAAAGTTTATAGTCATAAATGCCAATGTCATAAAAAAAAGAAAAATTCAAATTAACAACCTAACTTGATATCTCAAAGAAATAGGATTAAAAAATAACCCAAAAGTTATCAGAAGGGAGAGAAATGACAGATATTTTAGCAGAAATAAACAAAACAGAGAACAGAAAAATGATAGGAAAAAATCAACAAAATAAGAGCTGGATTTTTGAAAAAAAAGTGGCAAATCCTTCACTAGACAAAGAATAAAGAAAAATACTCAAAAAAATTGGAAGTAAAAAAGGGGCGAATAAAACAGATGCATAAATGAAAATGATGTTAAAAGACTATTATGAACAATTACACATCAACAAATTGGATAACATACAAGGATAAAATTCTAGAAATACACAACCTACTAAAACTGAATCTTAAGAAATAAAATGTCTGAATAGACCTATAACCAGTGACGGGATTGAATTAGTAATAATAATTTTAAAAATCTGCCCAAAATGAAAAGCACAAGATCAGATGGTTTCATGGAGCACTTCTGCCAAACATTTAAAGAATTAAAACCAATCTTCCACAAATTCTCACCAAAATATACAGTTGAAGAGGAGTGAAGACTTCTAAACTCTTTTTTGTTGGAGTTGTGTATTAAACAAGCAATACTCTAATTCTAAAACCAGACAAAAATATTGTAAGAAATGAAAACCTCATACCAAAATTTCTGATGAATACTGATGCAAAAATCCTCAACAAAATACTAGCAAATGAAATTCAACAACCCAATAAAATGATTCTACATTATGACCAGAAGGGATTTATTATTTGGAATGTAATATATGAAAATCAATCAAAATAATACATTACATTAACAGAATCAAGAACAAAAATCACATACCATCTCAAATAATGCAGAAAAAACATTTGAAAAATTCAAAACCCTTGTATGATTAAAAATAAACTCAGCAAAGCAGGAATATAAGGTAATTAATTCAACAGTAAAAAGATCATATATGAAAAGCCCACAGCTAACCTCATTTTCAGTCTTGAAGACTGAAATCTTTCCATCTAAAATTAGCAACAAGGCAAGAATGCCCACTTTTAGTACTTGACTCTCAGTAATTCTCAACATAGTACTGGAAGTCAGAGCTACAACAATTAGGAAAAAAAAAAAAGGCATTCAAATTGGAGAGCCAGAGATAAAAATCAATTACATTTCTATACACTCACAAAAAGAAATCCAAAAATAAAATTAAACAAATGATTCCATTTACAATAACATCAAAAATACTTAGGAATAAACTTCAAGGAGGATTTCTTGGTTATGACACCAAAAGCACAGGATGAAAAAGCAAATGGAAACATACAGTGAGTCTATATGAAACATTAAAACTTCTGTGAAGCAAAGGAAACAGAGTGAAAGGCAGCTTATCAGTGGGAGAAAATATTTATGAACCATAAATTTAAGGGTTATATATTTAGAACATATAAAGAACTCCTACAAATTAACAATAAAAACAACATTAATACAATTTAAAAGTGAGCAAAGATCTTGAATACAAATTTCTCTAGAGTTATACATATGACCAAGAAGCATATGAAAAGTTATTCAACATCACTGTCGTCAGGGGAATGCAAATCAAAGCCATAATAAGATATTGTCTCCTTGCTAGAATCTCTTTCGACTAGAAAGAACAGACTTTTGTTGTGGCTTTATTTAGCCTGTGATCCTCAGAATTTCTAAATTGCTGGCTTCTTAAGCACTCATTCTGGGACAAATAAAGAAAAAATAAAACATACGGAACTAAGAAAAAACTAAAGGACTGCTGTTCTCTGTGTCCTGAAGTTGTGAGTCATTCTACCTTACTTTCTCCACCTTTCGGAGTTTGTGCCTGTGTGTGTGTGTGATTTGCAGAGGTTTTAACTGCAGTTAGTGTCAGTAATAAGACAAATTCAGTCTACACCTTATTCCCAGAAGTTGAAGTCCGTTGTTACATTATTTTGTAATTGTTGAATGCTTCTTACATTTGCCAGAGCAATCCTGGAAGAGTTCTATATCTTAGTCCTTGTGTGCATATCCTTAATGTCAAGTTTTTAGGTAGGTAAATACATGCTATGTTTATTAATGAATTTCTAATATGGATTTTTGTCGTGGTTTTTTAATTCACTAGTTGTAATTTGAGATAAATGGTATCTTTTCATTTGTTCTCAGGTTTTCTAACCTATAGACTGACTGTCTTTCCAACTCTAACACCTTCAGAAAACTATCAGGAAAGATTATGTTAATAGAACATCATGTTACAATAGTTAACACCATTTCCTTATAATCTCTTTTCTCAAAATTATAATTACCATAGGTTTGTGTGATTGCTAAATTTTATTATAAAATTCTATGTACATATCCCCTTTAGTAGATTTTAGTTTCCTAAACCCTTACCTCAGAATTAATAATGTTTACATAGATATATCATGTAATAACTATACGCAGTGGCTTCTGCATTAGAAAATGTATTTTTAACATTTCACTGCTTTGTTTTTAATATTATTATTAATATCACATATTCCTTTTTATTTTGAAGACATCAATAAATGTTGAAATCTTTACTATGGATTTAGTGAATAGATATCTGTTTTTTAACCTTTTTATGGTGTCATTTTTACATTATTCCCCAAAAGAATACTAGATAAATATTATCCATGCCAATCACATGAACTGCTTCCTAGGATATGTTTAATTGTTTGCATCTATTCATTTGTCTTTTACTTCATCTGCTCTGTAGACATCTGAACAGCTTAATTAACCATCTTCACCCTTGACATTCAAACAGAACACTGCCCATTGTTCATATTATTCCTTGTTATCAAAATACCAGGGTCTTAAATGTTTAATACCAGCTGTCATGCATGCTGCATAACTCTACCAGGTGCAACTAATTTTCTTAGAGTTATAAATAATATCCTACACTTTTTAGATCACTTCACTTTTCCAGATCACTTTCTACTGTGTTTTTAGATGGCAGAAACTTAAATATAAAATTAATCACTAGTATATTCAAAATACCAAGAAATGTATAAAGACCTTTTAAATAAAATTAATTTTTATTAGAATCAGAATCTATAATGGTATAGTAAATTATAGTAAAAATTTTAAGTGTCTTGAATCATTTATTTCAAAGAAACTGTGATAAAAGTTAAATGGATTCAATGTCTTCTAAATTTTAGTCATGTCTTAAAACTACAGATTCTTGCATTGTTTTACAAGTGAGTTGTATCTAGTGAAAGGACCTTATAAATGTAGAGTATAACCAATTAAATGCATAATATCACATACTATTTCTACAGAATGTCACTGGCATGTTAATAGTCTCACACTGTTTCTTTTGTCTGGGATAAGTGTTGCTTTGCAAACTTTTTTGTGAGCTTTCCAGTGTGATCTGAAACTGTCCCTGTACTCAGAGGTCAGGCAGAGACTAAGAAAAAGATAGGCCACTGTGGGATAGTAGGTGGTAGGTTTAATAAACAAAGGAATTTACTTATGATGCTTTTATTGTGGGGCTAAAAGACTAGTAGTTTTAATCACCTGCCAAATCTTATACATTCAGAGGCCTTAACCAGTGTTAGCCATGTACATAGAGGTTCTTAACTGGGTTCAATCATGAATCCAGTATAGAGGGTCTTATCACCACGTTACAATCTTAAGACTGTGTCCTTGGACAGCTTCTAGTGTGGTGAAGGCGAACAGAGTGGGCATTACAAGCATAGGGGAGGGAGTAAGGATCTTGCAATTGCCAGGGTGAGGCTCAAACTGGCAGTTATGTCTTTTGATGACCTTCCCCAACAATAAGTCAGAGGACACTCTGGCCATATTCCTTGGTTCAAATTTGTTTATTAGCATGGTGGGAAAAAAATTGAGAAGCAGGGCATGTATATCTGTCTTTAACTCTCTATCATCTACGTTTATATCACCCTGAAATTATAAATGGTTAATAGAAAAGCATTGAAATGGAAGAAACTTATAAAATCTTGTACATTAAAATATTTAATATTCAGTACTAAACAACAAAAACAAAGATAAATTAACTGTACACTATTGACAACAGATTGTTTTGACTCAATTTGTCTTAGGTTTAGTAAACTGTTATAACTCATCATGTTAACTTTTTACAACAGAGGGAGGCTGATGGAATGTGAAAGCAACAGAGATGAGGATATAAGGCAAGTGTGAATTTAATACATTATTTAAATTAATGTAATGCAAACTAGGATTGCTATTTATAGAAATTGATCCTTCAAATTGCATATTATCATTTTATTTGCTATGATAACATTTTATCACTTATCTACTAGTAATAGTTAATTTTTTAATTATTGAATTTATTAGGGTGAGATTGGTTAATAAAATTATATGCTTTTTAAAAACAAGATTTTATTTATGTATTTTTAGAGAGAGGGAAAGGAAGGGAGAAAGAGAGAGAGAGAAACATCATTGTGTGGTTACCTCTCGCATTCACCCTATTGGGGTCCTAGCTCGGAACCTTGGCATGTACCCTGACTAGGAATCGAACCAGCTACACTTTGCTTTGCAGTCTGACACTCAGTCCACTGAGTCACACCAGCCAGGGCAACAAAATTATGTAGATTTTAATTGTACAATTCTGTAATACATCATCTGTATATTACATTGTGTGTTTATGCCCCCTATGTCAAGTCTTTTCCATCACCATTATCCCCCCCTTTACCCTCTTCTGCCTCTCCCTGTCCCCCACCTTTCCTTCTGGTGATCACTGTATCCTTGTCTATGTCTATGAGGTTTTTTAATTTTTTTATTTGCTTAATTCCTTCACCTTTTTCACCTGGCCTCCCAATTCCCCTTCCCTCTGATAGCGATCAGTCCATTTCTGTTTTGTTTTTAGTTTATTTTGTTTATTAAGTTCTACATATGAGTGAAATCATATGGTATTTGTATTTCTCTCTGGCTTATTTCCTTTAGCATAGTGCTGTCCAGGTACATTCATGCTGTTGCTAAAGGTAAGATTTCCTTTTTTTTTACAGCAATATAGTAGTCCATTGTGTAAATGTACCACAGATATTTTTATCCATTCATCTACTGATGGACATATTGGCTACTTCCGAATCTTGGATATTGTAAACAAAACTGTAAAAGTTAATACTGAGAGCACATTTTCTTTCCTCCATTTTTAATCTTGTGAGACTTACTAGAAACATTAAATTGTTACTTTTGGATACTTTATGATGTAGAGAAAATGTCTGTGTTCAAAGTTTATTTATATCT
The DNA here is from genome assembly GCA_004024845.1 of Tonatia bakeri. NCBI lineage: Eukaryota > Metazoa > Chordata > Mammalia > Chiroptera > Phyllostomidae > Tonatia > Tonatia bakeri. The sequence continues at coordinate 320,783 of PVIA01001060.1, forward strand.
CCAATTATTTAATAAATGCAATAGTTAACTTCTTCTAGACACAACTAAATATCTAAATGTTGTTTTGTAAAATCCAATATTTGAGGAAAGACTTTAACAGTTCTTTTCATTTATTCTCTGAAGATTCTCCCAATGGCAGAATCATGTTTTTAAAAAAACACCTCATTTGAAATATGATTTTTAATTTTGTTCCAATTATACCACACAGAATATTCTAAAAACATTTATCTAGGTAATAATGCTTATATTCATTTCCTTAGCAGTAGATTTTTGATGATTATATTTTGTCAGTCAATATGATAAGAGAAAATGAATCTTTTCCCATTATGGGTATAATCATAATATTATACAGTTTATTTGTCTAAATTTGGATTCCATGAACATCTTTGTTTTTTCTCAAGCCTCATATGAATGTTTGTTACTAGGGTTACCAAAGTTACATGAATGTAACTTTGAATGTAATCATGCATAATGATTCTTTTCATAAACACTGATTATTCTGGTAGGGTATAACGACCAATGAAATGATAAGAAAATCATACACTAAAATAATAAAGAGGCTGAAAATCCCAATTATGAATAATCATACCCAGAAAATACTTAAAGTGAATTTCATATATAACACTTTATAAATTCTTACATAAAATATAAAATCTTTGAAAACCAGTATTTATAATACACTTTCTAGTTAATAATGACTTTAAACTACCATAACTTCATTGCAATACAATAAACCTATTGGTCAGTAATTTTCAGCATCTTTATTTTATAGACAGAGAGATTTGTAAATGTGAAATGGTCATATTATATTTTGAATGTGAAGAATAATATTTACTCAAACCTAAATCTTCTTACATTAAAACAATTCTTCCTCAAAATCTTTGTCCACATTGTATTATATGGGTGTATGCAGTTTGAACTGAGGTCTCAACATAATTCTGAATATTGTATTTTAATATATCTCCTAATATAGAGATAAATAAATAGAAATCCAAATATTTTACTTTTAGCTAATAATAACATTTTTCCAAATGTCCTGAGCTCCCATTTCTCTAAAATTCTAAATGTTCTATGACTATATTATTTGCAAAATATATTTTAAACAAGCTACTTTTTCATGTAGCATAAAATTTAGCTTTACTCCACGTAATATATTCAAATATACAGATACTGAAAAAGTGGAATTCGAGGTTGATTTATTAACTGATATTTCATTTACAAATACTTTCTGACAAGTGTTTGGATACATGGAGATATTGTTATAGGGTGCAGCCAAGAGGGGGGGACCCCAAATGGACATTTGAAATGGGGCCCAGAACTCAAGGTGTCCAGAGATTCTAAGATGTTTTTTTTTACCTCTTCCCCCCACCACAGGTGTGAGTTGGGGGAAGGGGCACACAGAGCAAGAACATGCAGGGCAGCTTTGCAGCTAATCCATGGCATGGTCATTTAACACACCTATAGCCTTGGGCCGGTTGCTTGAATATGCTAAATAGCTATGGCCATGCTCTGGGCTAGGGGGATGGAAAGGAACACCTCCCTGAGACGTGACTAGGAGCA